>OZ012663.1:54882126-55397155 GCA_963942545.1 Oxycera nigricornis
AATGCTAACCTTGCCACTAGATCACCAGGCAAAAGAAAAGGAGCAGGAGCAAATAATGAAAATAGCGGAGATAAACGGCTACGACAAACTGGAAATCAGCAAGCTAATCAGAAAGAAACAAAGAAAGCTGACGCAACCACAATCCAACTTAGAAAAAGAGAAACCATCAAAACTAAGAATACCAGTAGAGTACAACGACATCACCAGCAAACTAAAACGGAAAATCAAGACTGCAGAATTGGTCTTCACCAGCAGAAACAACCTGCTAAGCAACAAGCTTGGTACCACAAAGGACGAAACAGGAAAACTCGAAAAATGTGGGATATACGAGATGCAATGCAAGAACTGCAGCAAAAGATACATCGGACAGACAAGAAGATCATTAGCAATACGGTTTAAAGAGCACATCAACGAAGCCAACAGAGCAAAAAAGAACATACAAGCCGGAAAAACAGCAGAAGTAAGATCAAAGGTAGCAGAACATATCATCAGCGAGGACCACGAATTCGACATCGAAAACACGAAAATCGAAAGTGTAGGAAGCACTAGGCAGCTGGATGTGAAAGAAAGCATTGCGATCCACAAAGGAAAACGGTTGACGCTACTCAACGCTGATCAAGGAAACGGCTATTCGTGGTTATTCAAATACTTGAACTAGAAAATAATTAGAAAATTAGAAAATAAGATACCTTTAACATAGAATAAAGCACCAATTAAAAACTAAGTGATATAATAAACAAGTAGGGATAAAAGTTTAATAGATAGAGATATAATTTACAAATAAGGAAGGATGTAATTAAAGAGTAAAGATATAAATAAGGACAAGATGCCTGGAGAGAATCAGTCGTGAAAACATCACTGAAGAAGGCTGCAAGTAGTAGCCGAAATATATATATGAAAATAAAATAAAATTTGGTAAAAGAAAAACTCACGACTTGTATTATTAAACCAATTTACCAAAAAGCTCGAACAGACAACCAATTTAAAACTTAAGGATATGGTTGAAGCACCACAACCAGAAAATCAATAACAATTTTTGTTTTTCTTTGGGTCTTATAATTTCATACGGTCGTTTTTTAGACCATCGCCCAGATAAGAAAACTTTATATGACCTTGCAAATACCAAAGAAAATGTATGGTCAAAAAAATTTGAAACTGGTTTTAAATTAACAAAAGCAGAATTAAGTTCTCATCGTGTACTCGCACACTATGATCCCAATGCACAACTAATACTTGCATGCGATGCTTCAGATTATGGTCTGTCAGCAATTTTTTCACATAAACATTCGGACGGCTCAGAACGGTCAATAGCATACGCTAATAAAAACATACAAAATATGTCGAATAGAGCGAAAACAACCACCAAATTTGTAACTTATTCCTTGACCCTGGGCAGACAAAGCAATGATCATATATCTTCACTTGTATTAGATGCACATTCAAAATGGCGCGAAACTATTGATTTTCACAGTAACATCAAAGCCGGTAATTTAATTAAAGAGACCCCGGCTTCTTCACACGGTACAGTCTTCCAAATCACGTAGTATCATATGAAGCATCACAATTTAAACGTGATTTACTTAAAGTTGTCTTGTCTGAAAGACTAAACATACATATTGGTATGATCCGAATGTATTAGTAAGTCGATTGCGGTTACTCATTGCCTCTCAGCAAGCTGGATACACTAATCATAACAACGAAATAATATCAATCATTGAATAATTGAAAGAATAATAGAATAAAACACGATAGCTATCATCATCATCATTCACTAATTAATAATATTTATAAATGGGCATTGACAAATTGGGTCGATTTTCAAATGAAAGTGGAGAAAATCGTGGTTTGCAAGAACCACCATGTCCACAATATCTTATAGGTCAACAAGAATGGTTTACAAGGTTTGCCTGGTGCGGGATTTAATAAAACGGAAATTGGTGATTATATCCTTAATTTCAAACGATTCAAAAATCTTGGGTCCTTCATAGAGGAAGACGATGCTTGTAAAAGGACTATGTTGATATTTTTAGGGATGTAGGGTAGATCGCCTCCTCGTGGTGCATCCTGGGTAACGCTAAATGATCTACCACGGCACGACTTTCGATTGTTTTCTTGGACAACTCTCTCGTCTTAACGACTATATCTGATGCTTTGGGCTGGTAGCAGCGGTATTCTGTCACCTGAGTACGCAAGAGTGACATCTTGCGGAAATGGCTTTCAGGCTAATGCCAATGCTGCCTCCGTCCCGGTAAAACCCTGGCAGGCCTCACGGTACGTTCAAAACTCGTCGCCACTAGTCTGGCCGTGTAGGTTCAGTTGAGTTTGGACTCCTGATTAGTCCCCGGCCCGGCTCTGAGCACATCTCCTCATAAGGGAATGTGCCAACCCTCGCATGGCCTCCCTGCTTCGGCATAGATAACCATGGGGTCTCAGGGGAACTGCACAACGAGTGGAGATAGCGGCTGTGAGGGGGGACCCAAATCGCAATGAATTTAAATTCAAAAACTCAAAAGGAAGATCCACTCGGCCCGGAAGGGAAGTGGACGAAGGTGACGCGTCCTTCTAGTGGGAAGAAGACCGCGGTACTCAGCCAACCCCCTACTTCTTCGAGGGATGCATGCACCAAGGCAGCTATGCCAGGGGCAAGCACCTCCTCAGTCAAGCCTACTGGCGCTAGCGGTAACACCAAGGTAACGGCGAACAAGCTGGCCCGCACTGTTTCCGGAGCGCCCTCCAACACCGCTTCCACTTCAGGTGTTAAGAAGCAACAAAACCCCTCGGTTACGGCTTACAGAGACAGAAGGTCCGCCTTCAAAGTCCTGAAAAGGCTGAAAGATTTACCTCCGGATGGTCTTTCCCAGAAGGATAAAATCTCCCTGAAATGGGCAACCACCACGGTAGAGGCTTACAAAGCCTCTATTCCGAAGAAAGAGGCAACTCATAAAAGATGCAGATCTAATGAGTCTGCCCCAATTCAACCGAGCGTTCAACTGCCGGTTAGTAAAAGACCAAAACTGGTCTCACCCAATCCTGTTAAGGGCAGGAGTTTTTAGTGAAGCTGCCAAGGAAAGCCTGGTATGGGCTGTTATCGACAGAAGCAGTAGCGATGGCACCATCTCACCGTCAAACTGGAAGATGGTGGAAATCGCGCTTCTCCGGGTGTACAAGCCCATACTTGAGGCAAATCCTGGCCCTCCACCAAGCTGTCGTGATGCTGGCTGGTACCAGGGTCACGTTAAGTTGATAGCCTGTACAGATCAACGTTCAGCGGATCTTTACAAGCAGGCTATAGGTAGAGTGGGAGAAGTCTGGCCTGGAGCAAAGCTGGACGCTGTCTCCAGGGAAGATATCCCGAATAGGCCTCGGTCCAGGGCGTGGATACCAGCGGAGCCATCCACACCGGAGGAAATTGTTGAGCTAATCAAGCTCAGCAATGCTGACCTCCCGGTGGAAAACTGGAAGGTAGCTAAGGTTAGCGAGCCCAGCAATGGACAGCGAGAGGCTCTAATAATCTTGAACGAGGAGTCGCTAGCTCCATTGGAGTCGAAGTGCGGGGTGATTAGCTACGGTTTCTCGGCTATCACCCTGCGAGTATATCGCAAGGACCGTACTGGGAAGGCAGTACGGGAACCGAGCAAGGAGAGTGGAAGCGAGGGAACTGTGGAAGCATCAGTAGACCCGACCGTGGACCTCTCTGAGTCAGATCTTCTCTCCGATGACGGAAGAAGCACCACCTCCACTGCGGGGTTGGCTGGGGACCTTCTCAGATCCCTCGACCTGGTCGAGGAGGAGGAGATGTCCTTATCTGACGAGGAGGCGGATAAAACATTGTGTCGCGATGCTGAGGTTTCTGCAGATTAACCTCCAGCACTCCAAGGCAGCATCCGCCGCACTGCTCCTCCACCTGGCCCAAAAAGGAGAGGAGCTAATACTAGCCCAGGAACCTTGGGTTGTTGGAAACCGGGTTTGCGGGCTCAACTTGAAAGGATATAACATAGTATCCTTCAACACAGCAGGTAAACCGAGAGCTTGCATAATTGTAAAGGAAGGCTTGAAGTTTTTAACCTTGTATAATTTCAGTGACCAGGACACCGTTGCGATAGCAGTGGAAAGACAGTCCAAACCCCTTTGGGCTGTCTCCTGCTACATGGCGCATGATGTTCTGCCACCTCCAACTAGCCTGCAGAGGCTTACAAGGGAAGCCACTGCAAGAGGCATCCCTTTAATAGTCGGAGCGGACGCCAATGCTCATCATCGCATCTGGGGTAGCACCGACACGAATAAACGGGGTGAGTCACTATTTGAATTCATTTTATTGCATGACTTAGCCCTAGCTAATAAAGGTGAGGATCCTACCTTCATTACGGCAAGCCGTAGAGAGGTTCTGGATATCACTCTGACGAACGAGCACTTGAACCAAGCTATCAAGGGATGGCACGTATCACAAGAGTGCTCGTTCTCCGATCACCTATACATAAAGTTCGATCTGGCATCTGACCCTCCGACAAATCCAACCTTCATTAACAAAAGGAGGATGGATTGGGTCAAATACCAATCGGTATTTGAGTCCGCGCTAGAAGGCGGACCTCCAGAGATTGCAGACACACCCGGTCTTGAGAAAGCCGTTGGGACCCTTACATTGGCCTTCAATGACGCAGCAAGGTCTGCATGTAGTCCAACGAAACCTAGAGGGAAGTACAAGCCCCCATGGTGGAATAGTGACATTGCGGAGCTGCGGAAGGAATGTAGGAAGTCCTTCAACCGAGCTAAAGAAACTAACGACTGGTCTTCTTATAAAACAAAACTGAAGGAGTTCAAATCCTCTATCAGAAAGGCTAAACGCACCTCTTGGAGAAGCTTCTGTGCAGAAATAGAACACTCCAAAGATGTCAGTCGCCTGCGTAAAGTCATGACGAGCTCCCCCTCATTTCTAGGGTCCGTTAAGGACGCAAATGGAGTCTGGACGAAATCCAGCTCCGAGACTCTGTCTGTTCTCGTGGATACGCACTTCCCGGGCAGTGATGATGTGGCTGATAAAGCGGATCCACACACGCTCTCGGATTGCATGCCAACTACTGTGCCTGTAAATGACAGGCTCCTACGCTGGGCAATCAGTTCATTTCAACCCTTTAAATCCCCTGGCATGGATAACATCTCACCTATTGAGATCCAGCAGGGTATCAATATAGCACTGCCATGGCTGAACGCCATTTTCAAAGCATGTGTACGGATGGCTTACATTCCACAGCAGTGGAGAGAAGCAAAAATAGTTTTCATACCTAAAGCGGGTAAAACATCCCACTCCTCACCTAAGGATTACAGACCTATCAGTCTCACCTCCTTTCTGCTAAAAACTCTGGAGCGACTGATAGAGATCCATCTGAGAGCTATTCTGAAACCACTCTCTAATGCGCAGCACGCATACACAAAAGGGAGATCGGTTGAAACAGCTCTTCACTCGCTCACCAGCTATATCGAAAAATCGCTAAGCGTTAAGGAATACACGCAAGCAGTTTTTATAGACATCGAAGGGGCTTTCAACAATATCAGCCATAAGGCTATTGGCAAAGCACTCGGGGAAAGCAATGCCGATGACAACCTTATAGGGTTCATCGGTCAACTGCTTAGCAGCAGGAACATCAACTCCACGCTAGGAAACAGTACCTTACGAAGGAGGGTTTGCAGAGGCACACCACAAGGTGGGGTGCTATCACCCCTTCTATGGAACCTAGTGGTGGATGAACTCCTGTCAAAAATAGAAGCGACTGGCTGCAAAGTCGTAGCTTATGCCGACGATGTTGCAATAGCAATATCGGGAAAATTTGTTAACACCCTATCGGAAAGACTAAACTTTGCCCTAGGTATTCTTACCAAATGGAGCAAAGAGTGTGGTCTAAAGATCAACCCGCAAAAGACGGAATTTATGCTCTTCACAAGAAGGTATAAAATTCCACGATTTGTCCCACCTAAGCTTGAGGAGATAAGTCTCAACCTATCTCATCAGGTCAAATATTTAGGTCTAATTCTGGACTCTAAACTCGCATGGAAAGCGAACACAGCAGAAAGAGCACGCAAGGCTGCATGTGCAATCTACTGCTGCAAACGAGCTATTGGGAAAAGGTGGGGATTAAAACCCAAAATTGTATCATGGCTCTATACGGCGATAGTGGAACCAATCCTTCTGTATGGCGCAGTTATTTGGTGGCCTGCTATGGCGAAAGCATCAAATGTAAACCTGCTGAACAAGGTCAGAAGGAGTGCGGCTATTGCAATCACCGGGGCTCTACGGACTACCCCGACAAAGGCATTATTTATGCTATTAAATTGGCTTCCGACAGAGCTACTTACGAGACAGCAGGCCAAGTGCACTGCTGTTCGATTAAAAGCTCTGCGACTATGGCATGAGGATAACTTTGGTCACTCCACAATACTACGGAGGGATGGGCCAAAGTCAGGGAAAGTGGACCTTGCATCTCCGATTCCCTGTTTTCACCATGGTTTCAGGACAGTCATCCCGAATAGGGAGGACTGGACCACAGAAAGAGATGGGATACAGGAATCGGTCGACATCTACACCGATGGATCAAAAATGGAGGGAAGAGTTGGCTGTGGCGTGTTCTCAGAACAGCTAGGCCTGAAACTATCCTTCCGATTACCAGACCACTGCAGCGTGTTTCAGGCAGAGGTCATTGCGATTTATAAGGCAGTTGACTGGCTGAGAAGTCAGAAAATTTCCACAAGAAATTTAAACATCTTTTCTGACAGTCAAGCTGCCATCCAATCATTATCCAGCGTGTATACTTCATCTAAAATTGCGATGGAATGCCGCTCACAACTGAACGTGTTGTCGCTTCACTGTGAAGTGATTCTTTGTTGGGTACCGGGGCATAGTGATATACCTGGAAACTGCAAAGCAGATGCCTTAGCGAGAGCTGGCACCGAGCTTCAGGAATATACACTTAACCCCGAAGTCGGCCAACCTCTAGCTTCCATAAAGCTAGGATTTAAGCAGCACTACGTGGAGGCTGCGAATAGGGCCTGGCTGCTCGAAGAAACCTGTAGCACAACCAGGCAAACTTGGCACGCACTGTGCTCCAAACGCACCAAGCGGCTCCTCAACATAAGCCGCGACACCCTGAGTTCCGTCGTTTCCGTACTAACGGGACACTGTTTGATCGGCAGACACGCAGAAAGACTGGGTGTCCCTTTCAATGATTTCTGCCGAAGTTGCAGATCAGAGGAAGAGGAAGAAACCATTAAACACTTTCTGTGTGAATGTCCGGCGCTGTCCAGGAAGCGCATGCAAACCTTGGGCACACCCTTCCTAGACAACCTCACGGAAGCAGCCGATTTGGACATTGGCTGCATAGCCGGCTTTATTCGAGAATCTGGATGGTTCTCGTCAACCCGCAGGTTCTAGTGCCGCCCATATATTCTGTGGTATCACAATGGGCCTCTCGTGGCCTAAGTGAGCTACCTTTGGATAAAAGGGGGCTGCCACTACAACCAACCAACCAACCATGTTGATATTAACATTGAGAAACTAAAGAAATATGTAGACAAGCAAACTCAATTTCAAAACGGTGAAAATATCACTGATAATGATATACAGTTATCAACCACTTAATAAAATTCAGATCATTCTAAAATGAGCAAGCGAGAAACAGTAAACGAATTACATACATCCGATCGAAACAATTCAAGCAGTGACGAGTTATAACATATGGTTTAGATGACTTGTGGCAGGCCGCTTTTGACGAAATGGGAGCATATGCTTGTGACAATTCAGGATGTCGTTTCCTTCTTACGATCATCGATACATTTTCTAAATTTGCGCGGACGGCTTCGATCAAAACAAAAACTGGCAAAGAAGTTTTTATGGATGTTGAACACATTTTACAACAATAGCGCATTTCGTAAAACCTACAAACCAACAATGGAAAAGAATTCTACAACAAATATTTTGAAAATGTTATGAATAAATATCGAAGAAATTTATAGTCAATTGTTGAACGATTCAATCGTACACTAATAAATATGATGTGGGAAGACTTTAGTATGAATGGAAATTATAGATGGATCAATCAAGTTGTGCATATAGTAAATGCCTACAATAATGAAAAACACCGAACAATAAAAACGGGTCCGTCTGCTGCGAATAGTTCGAATGATAAAATGGTTCTGTCCACCGTATATAGCAACATTAAGGTGATGGGCCCATTTAAATATAATGTGGGTGATTAAGTGCGAATTAGTAAATACAAGCATATATTTGAAAAGGGTTTGACACCAAATTGGACTACGGAAGTTTTCACAATCCGTCAAATCCGTGTAAACAATCTCGTTGCACATCTATTAGAAGATTAGGAAGGAAATAGAATTGAAGGTTGTTTTTATGAGCTTGAACTATTGAAAGCTAAACATCCGTCACTTTATCTCGTGGAGAAAATAATAAAAAGAGATGCTAATCAAGCGTTTTTGAAATGCTTGCGATTCTCAAGGAAACACAATTCCTGGATAAATGTGAAGAATATGTTTCTTTAAGGTTATAATTCACAATAAAACATTGTAGTTTGATTAAAGAATAAAAAATATTTTGTTTATTAATCTTAAGTAAAATTGAACATGCTTTTTAATTTTACGTATTTTTCTATGAACGCTTTAACATTCACAAGTGTCTGGTCTGCATTTCGCTTCATCATATTCCCAGGAGTTGTTTACATAACGCTTTCCATATTTGCTAACTTTCTGCGGCATATCCGTGTACGGCATCTAAAAACGTTAGCTGTTTATAAATTCGTTGAAGTGTTCCTTGAGAATTAACGCTCTGTTAGTATAAAAAAATTGTTTGTAGTCCTCAATAGAGCGTTTAATGTCGTTGTCCATATCGTTGTTGTTATTCGTGGTCGCCGCCATTTGCAGATCGCTGTGTAGTGGTTCTTGGTTCAAGCAATACTCATAGTATACGTTCGTTGCATTTCCTTAAAATCCAGAAATTCTATATTGATCTTAAAGTTTAGATCTTCCTGTTTTATATATTCAAACTCGCCATAACTAAGAATTCTTTCGACTTCGAACTCGTGATATTCATAGCATGTGATTTTAAGTGAGCGCTTGGGGTAGTTTCTATCATATGTGCAACGAACTGTTGTCATCGTCGAACTTTAATTTAAAATGTCTGTAAAGAATATTTTTGTATTCGATTATTCCAGCTATTTCCATTTCTTTCTTTATCAAATCTTGCCGAAATTTTTCTATTGCTTCATCGATTGAAACAAATTTTTTCCATGGTTCTACTGTAGTTTTTGCCATGATAGTTGTTTACCCTGGGTCTATTTGTTGAAGATCCAACCATGTTGTTGATGAAATAGTATCATTTTCATCATCATTTTGAATCGACGTGTCCGTTTTTGTTTGAACTGTGCTAACAGTCAGAAGTCGAAAAGATAATGCCACTTGCACTGTGTTATTATCAGATAGCGAAAGAATCAACGCTAAATTGTTAGTACTTTCATTTGCACCAAGAGTCACCACTGGCAGTGGGTTGCTTTGAAGAGAAGGTTTTCCAATACACAACAAAACAAATACTTTTAAAAGTTCCATTCTCTACTTCAAACAATTTTCAAAGACATACTGTTTGCATGTTACCATGTTTGCATATTTTTTGAAGGAAGATTTTTTGTGAAATTCGTTTTTTATTAAATGTTATATTAAAAATGATTTAGTACATATGCCTATTCAAAGTTTACAATGTCCCCAAGCGTATGTGCTAACCCCATCTTCACTTATGTAGCGCTTATCATCTTCATAATTTAAACTAATTTTATTTATACATTCAGTATATAAGTTATGCAACTTAGACCTAAATATAAACATATTTTCTTTCTATATAAACAATCACGATAATAATTTAAACTTAAACCATCCGTTATAATTTCTTTACACATTTTGCCTTTTTAACATCATTATCTTTTTCCACGCTAAATGAGTACATTTTAGACCTTAGCCCTACAAATTCTATCATAAGCTTGTCATTGTTTTCATCCTTAATCATGCCCAAAACTTTGCCATTTTTCTGCGGAATATTGAATGGGTTATTGATGGCGTATACTGAAGTATCAAAGTGAGCATCGATATCGAGCAAAATATCCTCATAGAAATCATCAGTTTGGATAGTGTAAATGAATGGGTCCGTGTCCATATAGATGAGAGTGATATTTCTCTCATATTTGGGTTTCATGCAGCCGTAATGGAAATCAAATCATTCAACTTCGATAATTCGAGCTTGGTGAACCAAAGATAGATCGGTTTGTTATATATATTGTGCGCTCGATCCATTTGTATAGTGGCCATGTTTTCTGTGAATATGGCTGCGCTATGAAAACGAGGTTTCGATATTAAATTTTGAGCCCCCGAATGTCCCCTTCAACTTTGCCAATCCGTAACCATTTTCACATCCTTCCTTTTGTCCACGATTCCCATACACCGTATTATTTAACAATTTGAAAAAGTTTTTCTCAAACTTATTTGTAATTCTTTTGCGGTGAAATGTATTGAGGTCAATGTACGGCTTTATCAAAACTGAGTGCCTAAATTACAAAACTCTTTTAACACAGGACAATTTCAAGCCATTTGCAATACATTACTGCAAATTTCTGTAGTGAATGACATACTTTAGGTTATCCGTTAAATCGACAATCAGTTTTGAAATTTTAAAACCCCACACTGTTTTGTTCTCCACATAGAATGGAAAATCATCATGTTTATCATGCTTTCTAGATAGATATTCCAAATCAACTCCGAGCATGCAAACATTATCCGAGTCTGTTGGAATACCATGAATTTCAATGACATCTGGATTTTCAACCCACTTTAATTGAATTTGAGGAAGTGGCTGGGACATAGCCCACCCATTCAAATTGTTCGCATCTGTAATTAAATGAAAGTTGGCAAACGATATCGCTTCGAAATTTGAAGTCAACAAGACTTTCTTCTTATTGGCCTCTATGAACGTTAATTCCCGGGGACAAGGCAACGGACCCTTGTATCGTTCAGACGAATTCGGGTTCGACCTCTACCTAGGAGTGATGGCTGCTGGCAGGCCAGCTCAGCTCGGCGCGCAATGTCGTGGGTGAGTTCTGTAGCATCAGACCCGAATCTTATTTCCAGAGATTTAGCAATCAATTTGCCCAATTACATACCGACAAAAAAAATTGAACAAACGAAACAAAACATACCATGCCATGTTGTGAGGCTATACCTCCTACGTTACTTTACCAACGAGTTTTCGCGCGCATACCGAGATACTACCGCGTACCGCCTACCGTGTACTTCGATCTTTCGACACCACTCAAAAAAATAACAAGAAAAAAACTTAAAACTACCGCGTACAAGAACAATCTCTCGGGTACCCTTGCTACTCTCGATTAGAAAGACGAGGTTCAGCGGAGCCCACCAAGCGCAGATGTCGCTGCCTGGGCCCACCCTACCATGGCCTAGCGCTCGCGTGTCAGCATGTTTTGTGCGCCCTAGGCCCACCAATACTTCCCTCAGCCGCACAGTGTGTCGTCCTGAACAAGCTAGGTGGACAACATTATTTTTCGACATTGTTGAATTTTTATCGCTTGGTTTGGTAATATTACAAAAATATAAGGCATCGTAGTTAATAATACGCTTTATTTTTGAGGATCGCCATAAAAAAAATGTAAAATTCAGAACAAAATTAATTTTATTTGAAAATATAAAAATACAAAATACTAATAAATGGCAAAATAACCTAAATAACCTAAAACCAATACAAGCATTAAATAAATACATTGTGTTTTTCGGAAATACAAATTGAATACAAAGTAATAATAAAAGAAAAGAATAGCATTCTATAACTAATCCTCGTCCTCGGAGTCGTCCGAGGTATTAGGCAACTGATAGTCTTTCTCATTTTGAGTCGCAGGCGCTGGTTGCGAACGTGGAAGAGGTGGAGGCTCTATTATAGGAGCTATAATCAGCATTAAGACTTTAGGACATAAGTTACCCGTCTTCTTGTTAGGAACTTCTCGGAGGCTATTTATCAGAGGATCCGATGTTATAAGCAACATGGAAAGTAAGTCTCTATTCGTGGCAATACGTGAACGCTTTCTGGTGTTATACTCCCGGAACCTACGACAATCTTTGTTCCTAGCTTCCTGGGCTTCTTCAGAAAGCTGCCCAATTTGAACAATTGCAGTTTTAATGACTGCTTGTATGAATGCGTTGTAGATTTAGAGTCTCCGTAATAGGCTAATGCCTCGTCACCACTTAATTGTCTAGCACTCTCTGAAAAACTGATATTTTCAAAACTTACGGAAGCACTTGGGGATTCTGAACTTTTCCTAATTTGCATGATCACTGTGTCAATGTTCCTATTTCCTGTCGAACGCAAAGCTACTTCCATCGCATTCATCAATTCCCCAACGCTACGCGATTGAACAAGGTCTTCAACTCGACGTTTTCTCGTTTTGAATGATGCCTCCTTGAATTCCTTTCGAGGTCTTCCAGAATGAGTAGCAACTTGAAATGATGTAGAAGGTCGCGGTATAGTAGTACACACACGGAAATTAATGTCTTCATCTTCCAACCAGCTTTTATACTTAGTCCAGAAACGCGCCTTTCGCTTTCCTGCAGCAACCCATTTGGCAGCAAATTTTGACGAATAGCTGGCCAATTTCATTTTGATATCTCTTTGTGAGTCCACATTAATATCATTTAAATGAAATTTAGTCGAAAGAAACTCGAAAGCTCGAATGTTTTTTTCAGCCTTTTCATTTTTGAGCCATTCTTCAAAAAGCTCAATTTTTGAAATAGAAAACATGTGCTCTGCAAAATATCAAAAAAAAAAGGTTGTACTCAATTGTGCTGGCTATTATACATATTTTTGCCAGCAGAAAAAGTGCAGCTAGGATATATATAAAATTTAGCCTGGATACATGTGTGTACATATTATTTACAGACTTTGAAAGTTGTAAAACGACGAAAAATAGCAAGTATTTTTCATGTATCTTCAAACAATTTTTTTCATATTGTTTTATTCGCTGAGATCATTTTATCAATTTAAGAACTGTAGTACTTACCCTCCAAATTACGATCCATCACTAAAAACCTCCACACAAATACTCACTGCCACAGTTCGATGTTTTCCAAAGTATCGCCAAAATATAACTGACCTATTATTCCATTTCACTTACATCATTAGCTTACTTTTCATCCTTATGACTCATCACTGTGCAGTCTAGGACATACAAAATCTTGCAATAAGGTGTTTAGGGGTGTTTTTCACCTTACTTAATCATCCATTAGTGAGAATTTGGAAATGACTTTTGTCCACCTAGATTGTACGGATGACACACTGTGAGCCGTGGTGAATCCTGTTCCTCAAAGCAAGCAGGGGGAGGATCCTTAGGAAAACTCTCGCTGATTAGATTGTTACTTCATGTTTTTTTTCCATGCATGTATATTTCTAAAAACTTCTACCGTTAATGACGACGCTATGGAGTACAGTTTGTGATTATATTTCAATTACAATTACGTCTTTGTTAGAAAAGTAATTGATTTATTCTAGAAGATCGTATTTCTTAAGATATTTACTTCATATTTCAAAGACATATGGTTCTGTCATACGCAGGGTATTTAAATATTGCAATGTTGCTATATTCACTTACGAGATACTTAACATAAGTAAGCCTTATATCCTTGATTAGGTCAAGGTATTTTAGTTGTACAATTGCTATTATCATGTATCAATATTTACACTACTTAATTACTGCTCATCAATCGACAATAATCGTCGATCCGTTTCATGATTATGGACATTTTTTAATACACAAATAGTCGGATCAAATGGATTTGTATGAGCACGCGACCGACATGCATGTCATTTTTATTTTTACATTTGCAAATAACACTTGCACCGTACATATTGTTTTTTTTATGTAGCGATGCCCCAAATAACATAACAACTTGTTACCACGTGTCGAGTGCACATACTTTATATTACCCCAATCCTCTGTACTTCGTAGCAATTCGCGATATTTATGTTTGGCCAAATGAATCGGTTGCATCGATGATTTCGATTTCATCTGACATTCGTCGGACTTAATTTAAAACATTAAATCGAACGCACTTTAAGTTGCTCGAATGCAATCTAATTTGATAATACTGAACGAATTGAAAAACGTTTTGGCGGCAAGAATATTGGATGATTATGTTTATCAGTACGAAGTATGATTTGCTTGACACCGTAATTGACACTTTGCGAGACGACACGCGCCTTGCAGCCGGTTTGGTCCTTGCGTGCACAGATCCAATACGTTTTTTTAGTTGATATTCGATTTTTTTAAACAAACTTGAGTCCACCGTCTAACCGTCACCGCTAACAATGTGCAGCCTCTTTGTCCCGTTGTACAGTAAGCAATATGTGCTTTAAATTTTCGTTTCATATAGATCGGATGATAATGTTCAAATGAACTAAGAACAATTTTTTTGGACACCATCGATTATATAGGTGACGAAACGTGCACGACATTTTGTACTACCTTTTTTTTGAGCAAATCCAATCAGTTTTATACCCACTTCGACGATTTTTCACAAAACTATACCCGTCCAAAACCAACAGTGTACAACCTCTTTGTACCAGACAAAAGGACACTTCCGAATGTATAATTGCTTTTTGCTTATCACGCTGCGCACTTTTTCGAGAGAAAAAAATGACGTCTCACCCATCATCATCTTTATTCACTCTCGATCCAGACCAACCCCGAAAAGTCCACCCGTTACCCGAAAACCTCCGTCCGGGTGCTCGACATGAACCAGACTCCCTTTTTTTCTCGCCAGCGATCCAACTCCCGATCCGCTAACGGTTCTCTCCAAAGAACCGGTTGGGTAGCTGCCAAACTAGATTCCCTGGTACGAGCACTGTAAGCTGGTTTTCGAGACTGACTTGGTTTGCGTGGTTGCCGCTTCTGAGTGAACCAAAGATTCCAAAAAAAAATTTCCATGCTGTGTGCTATTACATATCCAAGTAGAATAAATACTTGGATGCATCTTCCCTCTTATAATTTGTCATGTACTTATTATTGGCAATTGAATGGCGGTGTGAGCATTGAGTGATACCACCTCTAATTCCTCGCTTGATGAAATGGTACATAGTTAGTTACTTGATGAAATTGTACATAGTTAGTTAGTTGGTACAGTTGTGTAATACTGACACGAATCCAAACCATATTTATTTCGACACACTTTCCTGAAATTCTCGAATACAGCGGTCAGAAGTTCCACATCTGTTTTTAAATATAATTTCAAATAGTCCGACATCACAGTGCAATCAAACTCTTTCCGAACATTTTGCGCATGTTGGTAATCATCCTCACTGCACTCACTATTTGACATTTTATTGAAAAATTTATCGCCATGGGCTGACAAATTTCATTCAACTGTCCCCATGAGTTTTTGTAATCATAGGGAAACACACCTTTTTGAGTCAGTAAATTAAATTTCTTCCCACCCCTACATGCCGAAGACACAGTTTTCAAATCATCATGCGATAAATACATAAATCTTGCCGAGTCCAAAAATCTTAGCTCAACCGTTTCAGTCAAGCCATCAACCTGCATCCGTTTCGAAAAAGAAACCTACAGTTCCTTATTTATCGGTAAGAGCGATATATCCCCATCAACCCTTTCCAATTCTTTGATGAATAAATGACAGTCATAACCTGAAAGGAAATGAATTTTGGTACCCGATACAACAAATTGCAAAAAGTATGCGAGGGACCTCCATATGTTCCCGTGAAATGACAATGATCCTTTCACTTCCAAGCTGTTTGCCACAAACAGTTGCAGTTGCGTTGTTGAAGAATTGCTCGGATCTGGCACACAGGTGTCAACGTTTTGAAGGAGACACTCGAAGTCGGCATAGATCACGATTAGAACATCAAGCTGCCGTTCATAGTTCTTATACTCTAATATTGACTTCTCCGGTTTCACCATTTGCGTAACGATGCGGCCACAATCCTTTTTATGCTCCTCGAGCGTTCTGTTACTGTGAAAATACTGCAAACACTGGTTGCACACATAAATGACAGCTTTGTGCACTGTTTGCTCTAAATGAATTAATCTACAAACAAATTGAAAACAACTGTTAGATTATAAAATAAGTCTTAAGAATATTTTGAACGTTAGCACAACAGAGAATTGTTACTGTAACGTCAGTACTCTTTAATATTGTAAGTAGATAATGTTATAGTCGAAGCTTCGCACTTGCAGTGCGAGTCAGTCGTCCGGAAAGCTTTGACCTGTGCAGTTGGTTTATAGCTCGCTATTAAGTTTTTTATAATTCATTGTGCAACAAATAAACGTGGAAGCATTTTCAAATCTGCTGAACAAATATTCAACAGGTTATGGGCCCAGCACGCTTCCACTGCTCAAGTTTATACTAATCTGAACAAGAACTGAAAAGTTTACCGTTAGTAACAGTAAACATCGCGAGTGGTTTGTTTAAAATTTGGTGCCGTGTGCTGCCGTGCATAGAATTTCTTAAGCATAAAGTGGACATAGACTTTTGATCATGGTTGATAAAGAGTTTCAGTTTGTGAAGCTGAACGAGAATAATTACACCATGTGAAAATTTGGCATAAACATTGCTCTGGGATCCGCTGATCTCATGGGCTATGTGGACGGCATGGAAGCAGAGCCAGACAAGTCAGATTTCAGCAAAGCACCAGAACTCAGCAAATGGAAAAAGTGGAATAATAATTCATTAAGAGCAATGAGTATTATTGTCGGCTCAGTGGAAATGCGGTTGCACCATTACCTAATAAACTGCACAACTGCAGAACAAGTCTGGAAAAACTGAAGCAAAGATTTGGAGACATAAGCGAAGATGCAAAACAAAGTGCGTGGCAGAAGTTTTATGACTTTCGCGTAGTAGACGGCAAAAACATCGCTTTGCAACTTGAAGAATTGCAGTGCATCTGTAAGCAGCTCACCGACTCAAATGATAAGCCATCTGACTCAGCAGTGCAGTCGCAAATATTGTGCAGTTTACCGTTAAAGTTTTTTCCCTATCGCATGGCATGGGAATGCACTCCTGAAGCGGAAAGAAAATCGGATACGCTGATCAGCCGGCTTATCCGAGAAGACAAGCGTCTTTGCAAAACGGAGGAAAGTGTGTCGTCTCTTGCTCTTCAAACACAAGCCGTAAGTTTGAAGAAAAATGACAATCAGTCAAGCAAAGCGGTAAAACTTAATATGAAACGAATTGAGAATTCGAAGAAACGGACAAAATGCGCAATCTGCAAAGAAAAAGGCCATTGGGCGCGTGATTGTCCAAATGAAAACAGCAAGCACCATCCATCTTCTTCGTACATTGCTCAAGCATACATCAGTGATGTAAGTGTTATTTATTCAAAAACAAGTGACAGTGACGAAGATATTTGTGTAGCGGATTCTGGTGTTAGCATGCACATGACATATAGGCGTGATTATTTTACTGTACTCGATACTTTGCGCGAAACTCAGTATGTTAAAATTGCCGACAATAAAGTTCTACTGGCAGCAGGGAAAGGAACAATAGTAATTCGGGAAACAGTGCTCGGAAGAACATTTACAAGAGAGCTGCAAAATGTGTTTTTAGTGCCGGGACTTAGAAGAAATTTATTTTCAATTGGCACAATTGGCGACAAAGGTTTTTCATTTCATGCATATCAAAGCTACTGTGAAGTGCGCGATAGAAACGGCCAACTAGCATCGTGCGGTGTGAGACACGGTAAACTTTTTAAAATGCAGTTTGTCATTGAAGTGCCCGTGAAATGCAACGTTGCCGATTCTCAGCAAAATACGCTCAAGCTCTGGCATGATAGACTTGGACACGTTAATGTTCGTGCAGTGATAAACACTAGCAAAGCATTAGCCGATCACGATTTTAACGTCGGAAATCCGAGTGAATTTTTTTGTGAAACTTGTATAATGGGCAAGCAAACCCGTAAGCCTCATCCCTCTGCAAAGATTATGAGTGTATTTAAGCCTGGAGAGAAGATACACACAGATGTGTGTGGGCCAGTTCACGTCGAATCTCCAAAAGGCTCTCGTTATTTTTTACTTTTTAAAGATGAGTGTACAAGCTTTAGAAAAGTTTATTTTTTGAGACATAAGTCCGAAGTGTACGACAGATTCAAAGATTTTGAACATTTTGTGCAAACTCAGACGGGAAATAAAATTAAAGCTATACGCTCTGATAACGGCTGGGAATATATCTCAGAACAATTTCGTAGGCATGCGACAGACAGAGGTATAATTCATGAATTTTCGTCTGCTTATGTTCACGAACAGAATGGTCGAGCCGACCGAGAAATGAGGACAATCGTTGAAAATGCAAGAACGATGCTGATAAACAGTAAAGTTGATGCTCAGCTTTGGCCAGAGGCTGTCAACACTGCGTGTTATTCATTGAACAGAGTTGTAATCAAGCAAGAAAAAACATCAACTCCGTTTGAAAAGTTTTTCGGTCGCAAGCCAGAGATCAAGCTTTTGCGTCTGTTCGGTGTAGATGCACACCTAAACATGCCCAAAGAAAAACGCCGCAAACTCGATCCTAAAAGCAAAAAGCTAATTTTCGTTGGCTACGAAGGTGAATCGAACAATTACAGGCTTTGGGATAGTGAAACAAGGAAAATCTATGTAAGCAGTGACGTAGATTTTAATGAGAAAAGCATAAAATGTCACCAAAAGCAAGAAGACATCCAAGTTTACAGATACATGTTTGATTCTGGTTTGCAAGAAGAAAATGTTGCTCATCCTCAACAAGCTATTGATGCCGCCATCCCCAACCAACAAGCTGTTGATGAAGAGGGGGATAATCAGCAAAAAATCGTTGAGAATCAAATTGAAGCAGAACGGCAGCTACGTGACAGACAACAACTCAATCCAATTCAACGCTATGGAGTGCCTGTAGCATATATTGCAGATGCTGTGCCGATGACATATAGCGAGGCCATCGCTAGCTTTGATACAGTGAAATGGCAAGAAGCGATCGAAGAGGAGATACAAGCTTTGCGTGAAAATAATACTTGGACTGCGGTACATTTGCCAAAAGGAAAACGTACAATTGGAAGCAAATGGGTTTTTGCCATCAAGAAAAACTCGCAAAATAAAAGCGTCAAATATAAAGCGCGACTGGTGGCCAAAGGGTTTTCTCAGCGAGAAGGCATCGATTTTTTTGAAACATACGCGCCTGTTGTACGTTACGAATCCATAAGAATTCTTCTATCAATTGCTGCCAAGGAGGATTTTGAAATAACTAAGATCGACGTCAAGACGGCGTTTCTTCACGGCGAACTTCAAGAAGAAATCTATCTGCAGCCTCCTGACGGTTACACCGAGGAAGACAAGAACATCGTTCACAAGCTACAACGAAGCCTCTATGGACTGAAACAATCACCGCGCTGCTGGAATGAAAAATTTGTTACATTTTTGCATCGATTTAATTTCAAAAACATTCAAAGCGATAAGTGTGTTTTCGTGGGTAAGATTGATGATTGCAAAGTTTATTTAGCGCTGTATGTCGATGATGGCTTAGTTATCTATAAAAGCCAAGATGCGATTGATCGTGTATTGTTTCATCTGAAAAACAATTTTCAAATATCTGTTGACCAAGCGAATGAATTTGTCGGTATGGAAATCAAGCGTGATCGTGCAAAGCGTATGATTAAAATTAACCAATCGAATTATATAGCAAAAGTTATTGAAAAATTTGGAATGAACGATGCGAATTCTGTAAATATCCCCGCAGAACCCGGGTTATACTTGAAAAAGAATGAAAATATAGATAAAAGTAATGAGAGAATACCTTATCGCGAAGCAGTCGGCGCACTTTTATTTGCTGCTAGAGTATCCCGCCCGGACATTGAATACGCGGTAAATTACGCGAGTCACTTTTTAAATTCATACGGTCAAGAGCACTGGCAAGCCGTTAAACGCATTATTCGATATTTGATAGGCACATGCGACTTCGGTATTACTTTAGGAAACAGTGGGAGCACATCCGATGTTTGTGGCTACACTGACGCGGATTATGCCGGATGCGTAGAAACGCGTAGATCAAGGAACGGTTTTGTTTTTATTTTTAAAGGTGAACCACTTTGCTGGTCTAGTCAACGGCAAACGATCGTGGCCTTGTCAACAGCAGAAGCAGAGTACATCGAATTAACGCACGGAACAAAAGAAGCAGTTTGGCTGCGCCAAATGCTTGAAGAATTAAAGATGTCAGTTGAAACAATTCCGATATATGTGGATAATCAATCAGCAATAAAACTTGCTAGTAATACTGAATTTCATAAGCGATCAAAGCATATAGATGTTCGCTTTCATTTTGTCCGCGATGTAATAAACCGTCATGAAATTGAAATTCAATATGTACAGTCGAAACATCAATTAGCTGATATTTTTACAAAGCCATTACCAATAAAACAGTTTTCCTTATTGCGTACACGATTGAATGTTCTAGACGTTTCAAAATAAGTGGGAGTGTTAGATTATAAAATAAGTCTTAAGAATATTTTGAACGTTAGCACAACAGAGAATTGTTACTGTAACGTCAGTACTCTATAATATTGTAAGTAGATAATGTTATAGTTGTAGCTTTGCACTTGCAGTGCGAGTCAGTCGTCCGGAAAGCTTTGACCTGTGCAGTTGGTTTCTAACTCGCTATTAAGTTTTTATAATTCATTGTGAAACAAATAAACGTGGAAGCATTTCCAAATCTGCTGAACAAATATTCAACAACAACAAATAATATATCAATATGAAGAAATAGGTACCCTCTTTTAAAGCCAACATACCTTGAAATGATCTTTATAAAACATAATGAAAATTTTCATTAGCCTGCAACAGCAGGAAATTTAAATTATGAACCTTCTCCTTCTTCGTAATATGGTTTGGACCAATGATTTTTCTGGTTTCTGAATCGTTGCCAAATACATAAATGCTTATAGAGTAATTGAGTTTCTCGAAGGTGGAAATATCTTCGACCTTTAGTGGAAACTTGAGTCCCCAGAAATTGACAACAGCACCATTATTCTGCCGTATGACGTTATCAGTTATATCTGCGACCCGGTATGAGAATTTCCAATCAGAATTAACAACTGGATACAAGGCAGAAATCTCCATTTGAAGAAAAACTCCATTTGAAGCAATAGTTGTCGCGGTTCCTCATATTAATGCATGCTTTTCTGTTTGCTAAGCGTTTCGAAAGTGAAATATAGTTTCCTCCTCTCAGCGGTTTGTACTCATTCACGTTCAGATCGCAGTGAGTAAACGTTATTAAAACCCATCCATCCCATCCCATCCCATCGTTTTCCTAGAACTTCTCCGTTGACGCTTTAATTTCGATTTGCATGCTGTTGAATGTTTGATTCAATTCACATCGTTTTAGTATCCTGTTAATTATTGTATTAAATGACTTGATTCTAACTCAAACTTCAGTATCAAGCCCTTCATCAGAAACGGCACCATTTTTTTCAAATTCAGTGATGAGTACAACGTTGAACTTTATAGACCCACGCTGGATCAATGCTTCACTGAGGTATAACATTATTGGGCCCTCTAACCTCCGTCAAAATTCATCCGAATCCAGTAGACTCTCATCTTTATTCTCAAAGATGAGAGTTTCGATTCGCCGGTCGGAACAGCTCCTAACTCACTTGAAATTTTCGTTGATAAACTCCGCTGAAATCCTCTTGTGAACGTTAGTTCGCAAATGATATAACCACAGCAAACTTTCTACTTCAATTTTACACTTCTCACAATACAAATTAATTAGGATAAAAGTGTTTTCCTCACTATATTAAAGAACAATATAACAAAACAATCAACACTAGTTCTTTAGCAAATCGAAGGAGTACATGAATATTATTTATTTATTTTCCGAACGAATTGTTTCTCAAAGTAAAACAGCAAAGGAATACAATAATCAACACTAACTCGTTAAACAAATCGTTTCGAAACGATGTATTTTGCAACCTCAAATAGCAATAGGAACTTTTGCTCCTGGTAAAAATATTCTAAGGAACTCGGGTATTTATATCAATCCAGCATCACTTGCGGTTAACTTTTTTCGTTCTCACGAACACTACAAATGGCAAGTAAATTAAGGTTCTTAATAGGAAATAGTTTCTGCAGTTAAGTTCCCTTAACAATCAAACATAGTCATTATCTTCACGAACAAAAAAATAAATTTCAAATCCAACCGAGATTTCTTTCACAACATTGAAAATAGAAACCGCAAGTCATCCAGTTCTTATCATTCTACAATACCAATCACATACAACACGAGGTGCCAGCTAACTACGCATATCTCCAGACATGACGTCACACTCAAAACGATGACGTTATCGATCATCTCTTATCATCAACCCATCTATCTGCTTCATTGTTGTGGACTATGAAACACCACTCGTAACTTCTTATCACACTACTACTATACCGGTTATAAAAATCCCAATTAAAATGACTTTCAAATTTCCTACAAACGATGACGTCATCGTTTCATCATCAGATAAGCTACAGACCGGAAGTCGCTAACCGCAACATCAAATAAGCCATGCCCACACCGGATGTGGCTAACCGCAAGAAATTTGTATGAAAGCCGACCAGAAATCTCATATACTACTTCGAACCATATTCAGCCGCAGACGCACCGATGTCTTCTTTTGAACTTGTGCGTAGACCGAGAAGCACAGTTGGTAGTGTGTCGACCCATTCCGCATTATTGTGTCATCTAATCGGTGCCTTACGAGATCGGTGCCCGATGATTCCGTTGGCAAAAGGATGATAAGCTGTTGTCTTCATCTTCTTGCAGCCTACTAAATGCATCAGCGCTTGGAGGACCATGGATTCTAACTGTGATCCTTGTTCCGACGTAAGCATGGCTGGTGCCTCAAAACGTGCTATCCAATCAGCGTATAATGCGTCCGCTATATCCTTAGCCGAATCACTTATAACTGGTACAGCTTCCGGTCACCTCGTAAATGTGTTTATCAAAGTCAGGGCATACGAGCAGCCTTTCGCTGGCGTTAGCGGTCCAACGATATCGATATGTATATGGCTTAATCCGGGTCTTGATTGATACATGCGGCAGTTTTGTATGTCGACTTATCTTACTCCGTTGACAAGGAAGACATGTGCGAACCCATTTGGTTATGTCCTTTGACATGCTTGGCCAGACATATTTGCGCGAGATCAGTTTCTTCGTCGTTCTTTTGATTGAATGCAAATGTGATAGGTTTATGGTCGACTTTAAGAAAAAGCTGACGATCTTCAACCATATGACGGAAATATTTGACGGCGCTGTAAATTCCTTGAAGTTCGCGAACATAAGTGCTGTATCACTGAATTTCTTGGAGAAAAATCCAAACGGGTCCCAAATTCCATTGTTATGTTGCTCCAGTACTGCTCCCATGGCAATATCTGAACCATCACTTTGAATAGCAACTGTAGCGTTTTCGATCGGTGCCTTAGTAAAGTTGCATTGGTGATTTTCTAATTGCATTGCTCGAATGCTGATTTAGTCTGTTAGTTCCAAACAATTTCTCGCTTATAGTTCTTCTTAGCACCAACGAGAAATGCGTGATGTGGAGCGTGAACTCCTGCGGCATTTTTTAGTGTTTTTCGGTAAAAATGTATCGCTCCTAGGAATCGCCTTACATCATCGATAGTCATAGGCTTTGTGTACTCCAGGATCGTTTTGACTCGTTGCCTTGTTCATCGATCAAGTTTCGAAGATATTTTATGGATTCTTTTCCAAATAGACATTTCGACATATTGATCGAAAGTCCATTTTTTCGCAGTCTTTCGAAAATTTGTTCGAGATGTTGTTCCTGTTATTCATGAGGCAGTCCACGAAGCGCTAAATCGATTTATCGTTGAAATGTCTGCTCAGTATTGTAGAGTCCGAAAGTCATAATTTTAAACTCAAAAGGTCCAAATGGAGCTATAACCGCTGTCGTCGGTATATCTTCCTGAGCCACGAGTATTTGATTATATGCGCGGGTTAGATCCAACCTTGAAAATATCTTGCGTCCATTTAACTGATACGCAAAATCGCTTAAATGAACGATCGGATATTTATCTGGAACTATTACAGCATTCAGACGGCGATAATCACCACACGGTTTGAACTAGCCATTGTTCTTCTGTACAAGATGAAGATGACTTGCCCATGGGCTGTATGATGGTTGACAAATGCCCTGTTGAAGCATGAACTCAAATTCTACTTCCACACGGAACTTTTCTGGTTAATCGACGTGCACACTCTGCAACTGGGGGTCCATTCGTCAAAATATGATGGTAGACGTCGTGGGCTGAAACTCTCTTTAGAGATGATGGAAGAGTTATATCCACGTAATTTTTCAGAAGGTCGTGGTGCAGCCCAAGCAATGTTATTGTGGTAATTCCAGGGTGAGGTTTACTGGACATTTTACTAACGCATGGAAGGTTCGACTCTTCGTCCAGGATCACTTTTTTCGTTTTTCCACCGAAAATCCGAAATGTTGCAAAAAACCTGTACTGACGATAGGTTGTTTAACATCTGCAACTGCAAATTTCCACGTATGTGGTCTTCGGAGACTAAGGTCAAATTTTAAAATTTTGTCACTATAAGTCTTAATAGGTGTATTGTTCGCAGCTAAAGATGGAAATTTGTAATACCCCGTTTCCATCTACGCCAAATCTCTAGATTTAGGCAACTTTCCCAAATCCTCATCGAAATCTTGTAGATTTCCCATATAAAAATCGAAATCTAGTCGATCGTAAATCTTGTAGATTTCATCGAAATCCACTCAAAATCTCATATTTGCGTGTGGTAGCATTGCAAATAATTGTATTTCAGCACATTCAGCAAGTCTCAAATTGTGTTTTGAATACGAATGACAAGTCATTTTGGTGTCACATAACGGTAACAAAATTTTTATCGTCGATATCCATTGCAATTCCACTCTCTGCAATGACAGTGACAGTGACAGCAAAAATCCGATTTGTAAGTGGAAACACTAACAAATCAATTCGACAAAATCTAGAGATTTGGCGTAGATGTAAACGGGGTATAAGCGTGAGATAATTTTTTCTACCAATACCAGCGCCAGTATCAATAATAAAATGGAGCTTACTTTTCTTGTCAGCTATTATTAGTCGGCAGTGTTGATGAGAGTCATCCTCGTTTGCCGAAATCGGAACGACAAATTCAGTTTTCCGGATTGTTATTTGTTTTCCAGTTACAAGGTGCTTTGCGGTTTTTTGAGTTTTTCCCGAGTTGATTATAAAGAGAGAAAAAACAAAATCGCTGCTAGTACGCCACTTTGATCGTGTCCGTCGCCCAAGCGACTTCGATCGAGATCGGCCACACAAGTGGAATTCCAATCCACGGGTAATTTTTTGATTAAACACATCAGCATTGTCTATATGCTCGTTCGTTTGTTGGACGGCTGAAATGCTGCTGAAGCTTCATCATCAAATCCGCCATTTTCGTCAGCTTGTCGACATCTGCTTCGCTTGAATTTGCGAGAACCAGTTGTATGTTCTCAGGCAAATGCACGAGAAATAGCGATCGAAGCACTGTGTTGGTGATTTGTTTTCCACCGGTGTTTCGCAAATCTTGAAAATAGTGTAATGGTTTCTTGCATTCAAGGTTTTCCCTTGCAACAGACGTCTTAAACGTGACTTTACAGATTCCGTAAAAGCGGATGATATGCGCTGCTTTACTGTGCCATATTTATTTTCTGCCGGCCGATTCATCGCTCTTGAGATAAAATGTGGCAGGATATCTGGTTCCGCATACTGATTGACGTATTTGAATTTCATCCTTCGTTATTTGGTGCGTGTGGCTTCCACTTGCTTGAATCAAAATGCTCGGTCTGGCCTGTAGGATGTAGGGAATTTCGCAATGTGCGACGCCTCAACAAATAGATTGTCTTGGGTGGCTTCTGGTCTCGGTAAGATTGGCGAGGGTACAACTTCTACATGTTGTGGAGTTCTTGATTGCCCCATTGTCTCAGTTCCACTGGTAACCATAAGCTCAAAATTGTTTTAAAGAATGTCACTGTCCAAAAATGGCGGCACTTTTTGCAAAAAATTTATGAATTGAATGTCATTTGTGAAACGAATCACAATTTCACCGGAGATTGCGATGGGCATGACAGAATCACGTTGGTCTATGTCCACACATATAAAATATATTAAAGACATATTCAAACAAATAAGTTTAATCCAAGAATATGAATAATTATGTAGATATAACAATTATAAGAATATTGCTGGGACTGTTGCATGTTTGTTAGTCATCAACTCCTTGGCGATGCAAGCGACTCTTGTGATGCACGATAGGAACGCCACAAGTTTTCATTACCACGAAACAATTATAGCAGCTGTATGCAATCAAAAGAGACCTTTTAATCATTTGTCAATGTTCGATTTTTCTCTTTTGCTATGTTAAGGTAAGTAATATTTACTCGTATTAACAGAAATCTAGTCGAAAGTAATTAAACTTTATGCAGGATTCGATTTGTCTTCTTTTTACCTCTTCCATCGTTTTTGATATATTTTATAATTAATTTTATGATATGATCACTGTTATTAACTTACTGCATCTAATTTCGCTCACAAAGAAAATTCATAATTTCAATGTTTTTATTAAGTTTTGTGAGATTTGTTGTTAATTTATGAACTTGATTATTATATTATTTGAATCCAATCAAAATTAACTTCGTATATAATGACAAATTTTTCAAAACTTAGAATGGATCTTCCAAATTTAAGATTTAATTTTTGAATGTTTTATAAGTAACAACACATTATTACTTAAAAACAATAGTTACTTAATTAACATATTTAATAAATAATTATGTTTTATACATCAATTATGTTTTTTGACGGTTTGGAGCTTATTTGAAAGCCTATGGACCAATCTTTTCAAACGAAATTTTGGTGAATTAAAAAATATCAATTTAAAGAGCTCTGTTAGCGATGCTCGCTTAAATGGTTGTAATAAGGCCCCGGTATCTGATGTTTGGCAATTGAATTTTTCTTCGAATGAACCCGAGATGAGCCAGATTCACTTTGGTATACGGAATTAGGTTCCGATATCTTATTTATTCTATTGAATTATGTTCTATAAACGATGCAATTTATTAATGGTAACTTAAATATGATAGAAATTTCTGATATTATATTTTATATAAGTAGCTTGAAAATATGGCGTCAATTTATGTATCATACCAAGTGGTAGCCTCAGCTCGATTCTTGTTCACAGTCAATACAGAGAAGTTATAGAGCTCATCTATATCAACAACGTTGTGTTAACCTTCCGATAGGCGCGCCTCCTAGACCAACACGGGCGAGCGCGCGTATCTCACAGATACAACTTGTTTGTAATAAACATATCTGTCTTTTTAATCGTCATATGTATATTATATACGCGTTTAAAAAGGCAGATATACATATTGGTATAGTTTACTTGTGCTAGCTTGTGGTCGAAAGAAGAGGGTAGACAAGAAGGGAGATCGAAAGCTCGTCAAGAACCGAAGATCAGTAAACAAACATATCCACTGCGTATCTGGTGCATACGGTGCGCCTATCGGAAGGTTAAATAGCAACTCCTGCAGCGCGATTTTCTTGTCTTCTAAATTGGACAATGGAATTAAAGTTTAAAATGTCTACTTGTTGGTCGTTACCCATCCATGTATCAGAGATCAATAAAATATTTGACTTTTGAGTAACTAAATCTTTTAGATTTATTCTATGTTGACCTTGACTTTGACAGTTCGTCGTCTCACGTTTTTCGTCAACACTTTGTTATGTCACTTTTCCACGCTTACTCCTCTCCGTCCGAAACCCAACCTTTGTCAAATGAAAGCTACGCTTCCAAAAATATTGCAAATTTAACAGCTACATACACTTAGCAGAAAAAGTCTGCGTACACAAACTAAAATTTTGTTCTCTTCATAAAAAATCAAGAAACAAATAAATTTTTTAATGTGCATGTATTTTTCATTGAAACAATAATTCGTTCTATCAGTCTTAACATAAAGTGTGTTGCTATAAGCTTATTATAAAAATTATGAAAATTAAAAAAACAAAAGAAGGAAAGTTTTATGATAACGAAAAAGTCTGCGTACAAAAATATTTACTTGATAGCAATTTGATATCAAAACTTATTCAATCTTAATTAATAGCTGGTAGGATATCCTCTTCTTTTTATAACTTCCATAAGCCGTTTTTGCAGTGAATTAACAAGTTTAGCAGTCTCATCACTGCCAATTTTTTCACATTCTTCGGCGATAACTTCTTTCAAATTTTGCTTGGAAGTTATGGTGTATTCCCGGATTTTCCGCTCCAACAAATCCCACAAAAGTTCGATGGGATTTAAGTTGGGGGATTGTGGAGGCGTTTTAAGCTGATTGGGAACATTATCAAGCAGCCAGAGTTTAACTACTTCCACCGTATGTTTGGGGTCGTTGTGCTGCTGGATTAAAAAATTGTTCTGTAGTCCCCATTTTTCGGCACTTTTCTTTAAATTGCGCTTTAAAACGTTCATATAGTCTATTTTATTCATCATAGACTCAATGAACTCCATTCTGCCCACTCCATTGCAAGCCATACACCCCCACACCATTACTCCACCACCACCATGCTTGACAGTTGGGTATAAATTCTCATTGTTGAAAGCAGTTCCCGGCTTTCGCCAAACAATCTTCCGCCCTTTGATGCCAAAAATGTAGAACTTGCTTTCTTCCGAACAGTATCGACGCAAACTTTAGCGCAATATCATTTCGCAGTGCCGATGCAGTTAAACGAGGATTAGCTTTCACAGATTGGATAATACTGCGTGTTTCTCTTGTTGATAGCTTTAGTGGCCGTTCTGATCTGGGCTTTGATGCTAATACTCCTGTTTCTTTGTAGTTGTTAACAACTCTTTGGATGGAGGAATGTGTTCTTTCGACGATTTGGCTTATTTCGCGATATGTTTTCCCTTTTCGCCATGGGTTGACTATTATTTTTCGTTCGCTAGTATTAACATCGCTTCTTTTGGTTGCCATGATGAAACTAACAACTTTTAACACGCGAGACCACCTTATCAGCACGCTTGCTTGAACACAATGCGCTACTGAAACTTCGAAGTAGTAAACAATGCAAAGGTTTGGTGTCAAAACATCGGGGATTCCCCTTTTTATATTTTGTACGCAGACTTTTTCTGCCATACTCAGCGTTGATTTTTCAGAAATTTAATTTTTATAATTATTGGGTTAAACTTATATTCATGGAGTGTATCTATCAAGATAGTGAAAATAATATTGTATAAATAGAAAATAGATATAAATAAAAAAAAACTTTTGTATTTGGTTTTTCATAACAAAATAAAAATTTTACTTCATGTACGCAGACTTTTTCTGCTGAGTGTATATTTAAATTCGACTTTAAATCTGATAGCAACGCAGTATCAAAATTGAAACCATAAGAATTGTGATTTCGTATTTTGGAACCCGAAATTAGTACGTTTGTGGCGTTCAGTACATGTTTTCCTCTTTCAGTTCCTTTATCGAAGTTTGGAATACATATGACTTGCAAGTCAATGAAGAAGGAAACTAAGGAACGGAACGAAGCGTGTAAAGCCTTATAGGTGTGTGGGGCGAAAATTCGGGAATGACATTTCGTGAAGTCTCCTTTGAAAAGATGTTCTTAAGTCAAACGGAGTGCTTCACTGTTCCGGCATTACACCCAATTCGTCAACAAAATGCAATTCGATTTTTTTCTATCGAATTTATTTCGGTTTTGATCGCGAAAAATGTGAATTGTGCGTTATTCTCGGTTGAGGAACTGTGTTTCCGTCGTGCGCGCTAAGAGAAAAGTGTGGAAAAGTGTACGGTAGTGATTTAATCGCGATTTTCGTGAATCGGCAAAAATGTGAAAATATTCGGGTTTGCGGGTGGCGGTGGCGTCCAAATTAATACGCTCGTGCAATATGTGTCCTTACCGCTTCACGTAATGTAGATCCAGTGGTGAAAATTGCGATTTCAATCGGTTTAGTGAAAATGCAATTTGAAATGACATTTCCGATTTGTTGTGCTTTGTATGGCGAAAAAATTTCAGTGGCGCTGCGGGTAAAGACGTTATGGTAATAGTTTTACTATTTTTTATATGGAAAGGTTATGAAGTCAGGGTGTATTTTTTCGTTTTTAAATGTTGCTTATGCCACAATTCTGCCGAAGCCGGTCCCAAGCCCGGTTGAAAAAGGAAGAGGGAGGTATTGCATTTTGTAGTAATAAGTTCTGTTGCATATATTTATCGGAAAATGTTAAAATGGATTTTTTTTGGTACTCATCGCACCAAGCAAAGAGCGTTATGTGAAAATAATGTTTCTGCTGTTTACATTCTGGCTAACGAAGCTATCGAATATATATCTAAATTGGGTTTAGTTAATGGGCAGAGACTGATTGATTAAAAAAAATTTAATAAAAGATTCATTGAATCAAACATTTTGAAGTTCCTGCCTCTCTATAAACTGAACCCAAACCACATTGAACTGTTCTTCGCTTCGCTTCGCACTGGTCCTAAGTATAATAACAACACCACAGTAACGCACTTCATAGCGCTTTACAAGAAGCTGGTTTTCAGAAGTCAACTCAGAGACGGAGGGCTGGGTAACTGCATTTGTTTAGAGGAAATTACAATACTGAATTCTTGCCAAACCTGTCCATTGAATGACATTGCTATTAGTATTGATAGGCACGTCATGGTTGACCCACAGATTGCAGTTGAGACAAGCTCTCACGACCCAATTCTCGCAGAAGAGCATTGTTACGCTTCCAATCCTGCAAATTTTAGTGAATATAGTGAAGCAGTTACAAAATATATTGCAGTTTTTGTTGTCTTCAAAATAACTAAGACTCTGCAAAACGATCTCGCTGCAATCCAAGGTTTTTAAACTTCTCCTTCACTTGTTGAGTATAAAAGCACAGGAATACTTAAAATGCCATCAGAAAGTGCTGTAAAAGTCTGCAAGAAAACCGAACAACAAATTCGTAAATACCAGCTTTGCACCGAATACGCAACTCTATACAAGGAAACATTTTCTAAAATTTCTAATAGCATTCACACACAACACTGCAAGCACTTGTTGAAATCCATTGTTGAAACATACCTACAGACCCGATATCGTTTTATAACTGAACAAAAATCGAAAAAAGTCTCAATTAGGCAGCGCTACAATAAAACTGTGCATTTTAGAGGCATGTAATAGGCTACTTTCGTTCTGGTACATCGTGACAACATTCAACCATGAAAATAAGCCAACGAAAACGGCGCCGTAATTCCGCCGAAGCGAAGCCCGGCTGAAAAAGGAAGAGGTATGTAGTGGATTTAAGTTGATGTCGTGAGGTGGCACACTTTCGCTGGCATCAAGTGCGCAGCGCTTCCGCTTTTGATACTCGAAAAGGGAAATCCGCTTCAGATGCTTGCTGGCTCTAATTGTTTAGAATCAATTAATTGCCTGAGGGAAAAAGGATATGTGGATACCTACAGGCAACTCAATGGTTGCCGCAAAATTGGCGCTGGACTATCCATGGTCCGTGCTGCCGATATTTCTACGTTTATTTGCCGATAAGAAGGCAAAAGTTCTTGACTGCCAAAATAGTAGGCAGTCTAATGGGATAGTAATAACGCTAGCTATGTTTCCAAAAGAACTGTGTTTATTCATTCCATTCTTCTTCTTAAATACTAATTCCATTACCTATCTTATCCCTACTCTAATTCTATTTACTTATTGATTAATTGATTGCCTTGCATTCCCACGCTGTAAATTTGCTGAGTAGTCAATATTGCATCAAATTGATGCACGCGAATACAATTGGGTCATTGCACGATTGTTTACTTGATCGAGTCAATTTAAAAAGCTTGATATGATTTTCTAATTTTGTGAATGAGTTGATTTAATTGAGAAGCTTGATTTAAGTTCCCGTAAGTACTCACAGCGTAGGAATTGCATAAGCTTAGGCGTGTGCATAGGGTGGTGAAGTCGCATGGTTTTGTATATTGATTTAAGTATATTACACCCCTATCCTAAGTTAAAAATATACATAGTAGATTTGCAAACTGAATATCTATCACGTCCCATATGCATACGCAGATTTTGTGGATTTCTAATGACTGTACAGAGCTTATTGTAGTTATTAGATTGATTATTAATGAGTATAATATACAATTGCTTATGATATAAAATTGATTACAATATATAGATAAATGTAGTGTAAAATTTATTATAACACGTATGATTGTAAGAAGTATATTTAATATGTATTTATTTATTATAACACGTATGATTGTAATATGTAAGAAGTATATTTAATATGTATTTATTGTCCTGAATTTTATTTTGTATACATTTTGAGTCTGTTATTATGAACCCATTTTGGTTTGTTATCAACATTAATTAATGTGTTGACGTCTTTTCTTTCTAACACCTGATAAGGGCCTGTGTAAGGTTTTTGATGTTTGCGTTTGTTTTCTACTTTTAAGAGAACTAGGTCACCTATATTAGCAAAAAGTGGTTTGTTGTAGCAGTCTTTTCTGGTTCTCGCGATTTTTGTTTTTTCAGTTAGCTCTTTGGCCTTATTTAAAGAAAATTTTAGTCGAAGACGTAACTCGTTTGCATAGTTATCTAGATCATATAGCTTTTCTGTACTCTCGAAAATGTCATTAGGCAGGTATGAGAGTTTGCCAAAAACTAGTTCGTAAGGTGTGTAGTTTGTGTCAATATGTGGTGTTGTATTGTAAGAAAAAGTGTAGAATGGGATCCATTCGTGCCAATTGTTGTCATTGGCAAATGACAATAGATATTCATTTAGGACGCGATGATTCCTTTCTACAACTCCTAGAGTTTCGTGATGGTATGGAGTCGAAAATATTTGTTTGATGTCTAGAAGTGCACAAATTTCTTTCAATAGGTTATTAGTGAATTTGGTTCCTAAATCTGTCTTTAATGTTTTGAAGTGTCCAAATGTTAATATGAAATTATTTACTATTGCTTTTGCTACACTTTCGGCTTCTTTAGTTTCTAAAGGTATCGCGGTTACAAATTTTGTCAATTCACATTGTATTGTAAGGATATAGCGGTAATTATTCGAGATTCGCAAGGGACCAACGATGTCTGCGCTGATTGTTTCGAAGCTTGTGGACGGAGTATCGGTTTTCGTCATTCTTTCTTTTGTATGTTTGATAATTTTATTCGTTTTGCATTTTTCGCATTTGTTTATGAATTCCTTTACCATTTTATTCATATTTTTCCAGCAGTACCTTTGTTTTAGTTTTAGATATGTTCTGTGTACTCCTACATGACCTCCGTGTGGCGAATTGTGATACTCATTTATGAGTTCTTTTTGCTTTTCTTCACTATGAACTTGTGAGGGGGGTTTATACAGCATTATTTTTAATTTTTCATGTGCTCCTTGTTGTGACGCGTTGAATATTTCTTTAAATTCATCTTTTTCAACATACTTGAATATATCATCTTCAGTAGATAGAGCTAACTCGTTAATACCTTTATTGTGTGAATAACCTAATAACTTCTTTATGACCGAAACTAATTTCGTGTCATAGTTGACGATGTTACTAGTTGTTACCTGTAACTTGTTGACGGAAACGGATTTCTCGGCCATTTTATCGTTACAGTACACAATGATATTATTGTTTTCTCGCGTAATGCTAACATTTTCATATATGTTATTTCTTTTTCGCGTCGTATTTATTTTGTTATAATTGCTGTCTTTTTCTTGCGTTTTATTAATTCTTTCACTATTGCTGGGCAGCATCTTGAATTTCAATTTTAATACCCCTGTTATGGCTGATAATGATGTACAATTAAACATATTAAGGTTATTATTCCCTTTATTTTTCTTGTTGATTTCTGTCATCTCTCTTATTTCTCGTTTCTTAGATTTACTTCTAGTAATCGCCATTAGTTTTTTGCTTTTATTTTCATCGTTCATAGGAGGGATCATGGTTTTGAGCATATCAGAATCTAGTTCTATTCTCGACAATGCGTCGGCGTTGGTATTTACACTACCTTTTTTGTATATTATATGGAAATCATAATCGGACAGATCCAGTCTGATTCTGGTTAGTTTGGAGGACGGATTTTTATGCGTAAATAACGATACCAATGGCCTGTCGTCAGATACCACTATGAACTTACGTCCATATAGGTATGGCCTAAAAAAGTTTATGCCCCAGTGTATTGCCAATAACTCTTTTTCTATGATGGGCTTATTTAACTCGTGTTTATTTAGAGTTCTACTTGCATATGAAATTGGTAAGTCTGCATCGATTTCTCCTTGAGATAAAACTGCTCCTAGTGCAAAATTTGATGCGTCCGTTGTTAGGATAAATGGTTTTTCGAAATTGGGATATTGGAGTATCGGTGGTGTAATTAGTTTTTGTTTTAGAAGTTCGAATGCTTTTTGTTGTTGTTCTTCCCAAATAAACGGTGCTTTTTTCTTGAGCAGGGAATTTAGGCTCTTTGCCGTTTCTGCGAAGTTTGGGATAAAACGACGATAATAATTGCAGAAAGCTACGAACCTTCTAACGTCATCTGCATTCTTTGGTATTGGGTAATTTTTGATCACGTCGTGCTTGGCTGGGTATGTTTTTATTCCTTCGGATGTTATGAGGTGTCCCAAGTAAACAACTTCTGATTTGAGGAATTTGCATTTATTTGCGTTTAGTTTTAGGTTATAGTTGCGTAATCGTTGAAGAACTTTGACTAGATTGTCATTGTGGTGCTTTATACTGCATCCGAAAACCATGATGTCGTCTACATACAAAAATGCTGAGTGGCTTAGGCCAGTTAGAGCGATGGTGAGCATTCTCTGGAAGCTGTTTGATGATATCTTCAGCCCGAAAGGAAGTCTCTTGAACTGGTAGTGTCCATCCCCGGTGGAAAAGGCTGTTAATGGTCTTGAGGCTTTGTCTAGCTCTATTTGGTGGAACGAACTTGTCATATCCAGTGTTGAGAAGTATTTCGCTCTACCTAATTTGTCTAGTACGTCTTCCAACCTTGTTAGTGGAAATTTGTCGTTTACGATTTTATCGTTTAATTTTCTAAAGTCGACGACCAATCTCCATTTTTTTTATCATTCGCACTTTTCTTGGGTACTACTAATAGTGGTGAGTTGTAAGGACTCATTGATGGTTCTATGATATCATTTTCTTCCATTTCTCGTACCTGTCTAGCTATCTCTTCATTTTGTGTTTGAGGTAGTCTATAATTCTTAATGTAGACTGGGTTTTCATCACAAGTGATAAGTTTTTGTTTGTAGAAATTATTTTTCGTAAGGTATTCACCGTCTAGGTGAAAGACATCTTGGAATTGTTCCACAATTTGTAGCAAACTATTGTTAACCTGTTCGTCTAGGCTGTTTGTGGTGATGATTTCTAGTAGTTCGTTCAGTCGATTTTTGTCAAATTCTCTTTGGGTTTTTACTATGTGATAGTGTTTTAGAGGTTCTACCTCGGCTTGGAAATCTTTTATGATCATGTCTTTTTCATTTGTGTTTAGTATTTTCACGTGACATATACCCTTCGCCGGGATTATGCTGCTTCCCAAAAATATTCCTTCACCGATCTCTCTACTTTGAACTATGCTGTCCTCTCTCCTGTGTATATTTACTGGTATTATTGCTTCTGTTCTCGCAGGGATTGTTATTTGCCGCATTTTTATTTCTTTAGTGTGTATCGGTAGTATTACGTCGTTTTCGCGTGTACTGAAAGATATGGTAAAAGTTTCGTAATCAATTTTACATAAATATTTGACCAGCATATCTCTGCCAATTATGCCGTCAGTCTCGATTGGAAATCTCTCGTCCACTACTTGAAAAATGTTGTTTATTATAGTATTTTCAACGTCAAACTCTAATTTAATTGTTCCTAAAGACATCGTTGTTTCGTTGGTTATGCCCGTGAGTTTACATTTGTTCTCTGTATGTATGTCGTGTTTTATGCAATCGGTTTCGTAAATTTTAAATATTGATATGTCCGCGCCTGTGTCGATTAGAAGTTTTACATATCTGTTTTCTTTTTTATTGTATAGTTTTACGTAATTAGAGCTATTATCTGTTATTCTGTGTATCTTGTACCTTTCTTTGTATTTACAATCGCTATTACTATAGGCTACTCTTTCTATATTGATTCCGGGAGGTTGCCTTGATCCTCTCGGAAGCCTGACTCGTTTCCCTGGTCCTCTACTATTCGTATTCTTTGGTTTAAGTTGGTCCTAGCATTATTATTTCTGAAATTGGAATTTGATGCGTATGCATTGTTTTCTCTATTAAAGATTCTCCTATCGTTAAAATGACGCTGGGTGTTATTCCCAAATGTGTTTCCCCTAAAACGGTCTTTCGGTCTATTATTTGTCCAATTTTTATTGAAGTTTCTATTGTTATTATATCTTGGTCTATTTGACTGATTATTATTGTATCTTTGGTGGTTATTGGACATGTAGAGGATACTGGAATGTTGTGCCTCTGTATTTTCAATCTCTGCAGCTAACGTGGTGGCCTCGGAAAAGTTTTGAGGTCGTGCCGCGAATACAGTATTCCTTAGTTGGTCGTTTAGTCCATTTTTGAACACGGTAAGGGCATATGTGTCGTTTATGCTCTTAATAGTATGCCTAGCAGTCTGACTATCATTTGTACCTAATTGATTGACTTGTAACTGATTTAGGTCATTGACAAGATTAAGTATTTTGTCCTTGTACTGGTTGACCGGTAACCTCTTTTGTGTTATGTTAGCTAGCTCAGTATGTATTTGGGGAATTGTTTTCGGATTCTTGTACTTGATTTTTAATTCTGTTTCTAGTTCTGCTATGGTTTTGATTGATTCTACATTTAATAATGTGCGGACATTTGGAAGTAGTTTTACATGTATTATAAAATCTAGCAGCTCAGTTTTACCCTCTGGTGATAATCTTTTTTCAACAAGTTTGGCTATTGTAAAGAAAGTGTCTAATTCTCTGTGCTTTCCGTCGAAAGTAGGTATGGTTTTTAACGCTGTTTCTATATTGAAATCTGCCATGTTATTTAATTTTATTGAAGTTTCTTCTATTTTGAAAGAGATGCCTTCGGCGTTCAGCCGTTCAGTGAGAATCGAGATTAGTTCTCTAGCAATTTCTTTGAAGGTTTTTTTGTATAGCAGATGTTCTCCTTCCTTAATATTCTCGCATATACTGTTGCCTCTATCTTCAAGTGCTGTAGCTTGTTCGAGCTTTTCTTTTAAAGTTTTGACCGTGTAGGTCTTAGTCTTTTTTAGATTTGTTAAGATAGTTTTTAGTTCTGCTATCAATGTTCCTAGCTCTTCTACAGACATTTGTGGTGGGATTATGTTTTTTGAAAGTGTTTAAACATTGTTTCTGTTTAGAACTATATTTCTGTCTACTATCTTCCGAGCGTATTTTTTTTGTAAGTTGTTGTATACGTATGCGACAAAGATAATCACTATGAAAAAGACCGAAGTGCTAATTGATTGTTTGTATTCGACTAGGAAATTGTTTTCCACCGTGCTACAGTTGTTGCCCATTGTTGTGTAGAAAGCAAAGACGTATTTATGGGGACGTGTTAATTTAAAGTATTTTACTTTATAGTTATTTATGTTTAAAATATATTTATTCTTATTATTTATTTACTATAACTCCTTAGTTTATTTTCCAATAATTTTCGTTGTTCACCGGTTGAGATGCTTATCACGCGATGCAGAAGTGCTTTTTCCTTTCTTGCCTTGAAAGCTTTGCCGCCTCTCTTCCTTCGTGTGCGTTGTTTATCTTTAGGTTCCTTTATTGTTCTTTTCTTTAAGAACTCTTCTATGCTCCTTGGTCTGGGGCCTGGTAGTGGTGTTGGTCGATAGTGTGGAGCTTGCTTATTCGGCTCGATGATGTATTTTTGGTCTGGATCTGGTCGTATTGATTTCTCCGTAAGGATGAGGCACTTGTTGAAGACTCTGTTGAAGTCTTCTTGCGTTTGCAGCTCTGCTATTTCGCCGTCTTCTAATTTTTCGTCCGGTTCGTGAGGTGCAGTATCGCCATGTAGTGGATTTAAGTTGATGTCGTGAGGTGGCACACTTTCGCTGGCATCAAGTGCGCAGCGCTTCCGCTTTTGATACTCGAAAAGGGAAATCCGCTTCAGATGCTTGCTGGCTCTAATTGTTTAGAATCAATTAATTGCCTGAGGGAAAAAGGATATGTGGATACCTACAGGCAACTCAATGGTTGCCGCAAAATTGGCGCTGGACTATCCATGGTCCGTGCTGCCGATATTTCTACGTTTATTTGCCGATAAGAAGGCAAAAGTTCTTGACTGCCAAAATAGTAGGCAGTCTAATGGGACAGTAATAACGCTAGCTATGTTTCCAAAAGAACTGTGTTTATTCATTCCATTCTTCTTCTTAAATACTAATTCCATTACCTATCTTATCCCTACTCTAATTCTATTTACTTATTGATTAATTGATTGCCTTGCATTCCCACGCTGTAAATTTGCTGAGTAGTCAATATTGCATCAAATTGATGCACGCGAATACAATTGGGTCATTGCACGATTGTTTACTTGATCGAGTCAATTTAAAAAGCTTGATATGATTTTCTAATTTTGTGAATGAGTTGATTTAATTGAGAAGCTTGATTTAAGTTCCCGTAAGTACTCACAGCGTAGGAATTGCATAAGCTTAGGCGTGTGCATAGGGTGGTGAAGTCGCATGGTTTTGTATATTGATTTAAGTATATTACAGGTAGGCAATTTGGTAAATTTTGGAATTTTTGCAACGAAATTTTCAAACTATCAAATTATTTCGCGCCTTATATTTTGCTCCTTCTTAAACTTTCGCAGCGTACGCCTTTATTTTTCTCGGGAATGGGTTAGTTTCACGAACCCATATAAGTGATTTGCCCCAATAATTTTGTTGATGTTCCACTCCTTATCTTCTTCCTCATTGTTGCAAGTAAACAACGTCTAATCTTGGAACAGAAAAATAACAGGAACGGTGCGAAATGAATAAACGCCTATACGTGTGCGGTATCGAAATCAAACCCGAACGACACTTCAGATAAAACGATACTTCAAATGCTTGTTATTGACAAGTCGTTCGAGAACATAAACAAGTGATATAGTGAGCGCAATTTAGTAGTGTTTTGGGAATATCGTGGGTCTTTGCCAGTTATTTCTGCCAAAAACCAATCAAAATACTGTGCAAGATACCTCTGATCAGAGGAGATTCAATAATAAAGTGCAAAACCTGTGAAAATTTTTGAATTGCTGAGATGAAGTGCGTAGTCGTGGGATGTGTAAATGCGATAGAATTTAAGAATGAATCCTTGTCATTTCATAGGTAAGTGCATTAATATAACAATTGTATGAAGGTGAATCCCACTTAAAACAGTTTTCATTAAGAAATGTCGTATTTTAATGTTCATCGAAAATACAAATAATGTCCATGACATTTCTCGAAATAAGCTTGGCGGCGACTCAGTGGCGTATGAAAAGTTAATATTTCAAGAAATTGTTGAGAAAATTAAATTTATTGTTGTGAAATTGAAGTTCGCGGATAATGTAGTTTAATGTCAAATAATTTTTCCAGGTTTCCAACATATAATTCTATTGGGACAAAATGGTTGAGGTCCATCGAAGTACAAGGAGATGTGAAGGTGAACTCGGTCGTATGCTCGAATCACTTCGCTAAAAGCGATTTGATGCAATTGGGGGGGGGGGGGATTTCCTGATGAGTGCAGGCTCAGTGACCATACTGGTGGAAGCGAGGCCCACCTAATCCTCTGCCGATCTCTCGGTCTCGGCACCGGGTTGCCTCGCAACTCCACGCCGAGCCCCCGAAGATCTGCAGAAGTCCCCATGCTCGGAAGCATGACAACTTCAGGGCACATCTAGGGAGGCTCTACCACAGCCACCACGTTCGCACCCCCCTATAGGGGGTCCTCACCGCGACCGGAGGGAGTTTTGTTCCCTGGGCCCCGGTCCCCGTGGTACCAGATTAACCCCTGGTACGGCTTCGTGGGCGAGAGCCCCACGCTCAAGCCCACTTCGGTTGTGTCCGACTGCAGACACTGGACCGATCACCAACCTAAGGCTGTGCTGAGTTCAATATTGCAATTTTGTTAAATTGGGCTTACGATTTCCATTACTATTTGAATTTCCCGGCAAATATTTCTGCCCCTAAAATTGTTAATGTAGTCCGCCGATGATCGTCGCTACCACGTTCAAAGTGACACTACTACAACCAGAAAGTGATACCATAGATTTTGTTATCGTTCCACTCCATAGTTAGCTCTGTTCGTCTAATGCGGTTATATAATAGAGGTAACTATGAAGTGGAACATCAATATAAGTTGTGGTAGCAGTTTCACTTTGTGTTTGTGACACGTTCATGTAGTGGTTGTTGTCATTGGCGGACGACATAAAAAATTTAAAGGACCGAAATTTTGGCGCAATATTTCAAGAATTTTACATATCGAAACATCATTCAAGAATTTATTACGACAATTTTAGACCTTCAATGAAAAGAATTTGCATGAATATCAAAAAGAAACCGAAATCAATTATCCATGCTAGGCTACAGCCCACTCTCTTAACGTTTAGATTCTGAACATATTTGATGAATTCTCATATACATGTAACTTTAATAATTTTAGTTTTAAACATAGCAAAAAAAATTAAAATCATGTATTCGAGACATATTATAAGATGATTTTCTATGGTTAATGTTAAACTTTAACATTCGTCAATATTGCAGTAAGCCACTCAATATTTCATATGAACAGTAAAAACGGGAACACTCGCCTTAATTTGTTAAGCTTTAAAGCCACCCTCTTCCTTTTACAAACGGGCTTGGGACCGGCTTTGGCAGAATTATGGCAATTACCAACATTAAATTTGAAATAAATAATTTTTAAAATTCATCTCGTCTAATTAATTTTTGAAACGCCACTGGTGGTGAATTGTACACAATTCTGGGAAATGTCATTTTTTGTATTGGATATTTTAGAGCTCATGAAAATATGAAATTTTCAATTAAAACAGCACTCAATCTTTTGAACAGATAACAGCTTTTATATTGACTGCACTTAAGTACGAAAATGCACTCCTTTATTTCGAAAATTTGGTAAACCATAAATTTCGCACTTCATATCACAAATTGTTGAAATTCACAAACTGTCGCGTCTATTTATCTACACTGTTTTCTTTGAGCTGCTACACCCGAGGTTAACACTTGTTTTTGTCACATAACACTTCGAAACAAGGTCAGGATTTGTATAAAACCACAAAATTCCGATGAATACGCGTTTTGCTTTCATTTTGCTAAGACCTGTCAATGAAAGCCGTTTGACACTTATGCACCTTTGACACTTATGAACTGGCTTCTATTGATACCACACACTTATAAGCATTTATTCAGTTCGTTCCGTACCTGTTAGTTTCCTGTTCCAAGGGTAATATCCTAGCCCTGAATCAATGAGGAAGCAACTAATGAAGAGGAAAGTAAACAAATTTCCTGATATGAGTTCTTCGAAGCATCTACTGTCGGAATGCGTAATGACCATTTGAAAAGCGTCCATCGTCAAGAGTTGAGGGCATGACTCTAGATCGCGCTTAATTTGAAAACCAATTATGAATTCAGAGTGGTTTAGTTGAATAGGTCTCAAAAAAGCTGAAAATATGTAACAGTAACGCAACCTTATATCATATTTATATAGATATCTATTATGACACACTTAAATATTTCATATATATATATATATATATATATATATATATATATATATATATATATATATATGTAAGGAAAGTATGATCTTTCCTTTTTGAATTCGGCGCGCGACTGGATCGGCAAGGTAGACCTTTAATTACCAACCAACTAAGATGGGTAGCACCGGTTGGAGCCACGCGTAGATCACTTCGCGAAGCAAGTGACAGTGACAGTGACAATGTGGGATCGGTACGCGAAGAGTGACTATAGACTTTGAATTTTGTTTCTTTTGGATATAGGTAATCTAGTTTAAAATATTCAAATTGTATTTTATTAATAAACAAACTTTTGGATATAGAGAAACACTTCAAGTTTTTATTCACCGTTAAAACAAAGTGAAACAAAAAATATAACCTCGCATCATAAAACAAAATTCATGCTGAAATTCACAATGGACAAGCTACTGTTCTCATTTAAAGTACTTGGTGCTGCAGATGGCAAGACGAATGCACTGTGCATAACCTCAATTGGCACACCGAACGGACACAAGTACATTGTGCCAAATGAATATTTGGATGCACGCTGTCACGAAGCGCTCAAGAAAACTACAACATTCACCAAATTAAAAAAGACGCTGACTCAAAGAGGCCAAATGAGGAATATTTGGATTCCTCTCAACGAAGATTTGAAACAAACGTATTTAGATGAAGGTAACAACTTACAAATTAATGATGTATATTTAGAAGAAGAAATTGAAAAGAAAGACGGCACTAAGGAAGGAAGTTCTTCAGAACAATCGCTGATCCAATTATTAGAACAACTGCTAAAAAAAAGTAATGAACAATCAGCAGTTAAGAATATAGGCAAAATAGCTAAAGAATTTACAATCGACAAATTTAATGGAAAAAATTCAAATGCGAATCAATGGATAGATAGCTTTGAAAAGGAATGCGAAAGATTTAATATAACAGAAAATGACAAAAAAATTGAAATCTTAAAGTCATTCATGGATAAAGGGGCTACAGATTGGTATAGCAGCACATTTTTAAAACTCACTATGGAAGGAAAATGGGAAGACTGGAAAACAAATTTTTGCTATACATTTTCAAGCAAAGGCTGGTCTTTAATAAGATATGCAATGTAATTCAAATATCAATCAGGCTCTTTGCTTGATTATGCGCTAAGAAAAGAAAAACTTTTATTAGAAGTACGCAAATCCATTGATAATGGAACATTAATAGATTTAATCGCAACTGGCTTGCCAATTTTCATAGCTGATAAAATTGACAGAGAAAAAGTAAAGAAAACTCAAGACCTATATAATGAAATAGGTAAATTAGAACATTTATCATTTAAGAAAAATTCAGATACAAAAAAGTATAAAACCACAAAAGATAAAATTGAGAGAAAAAACCTGCGAAATCTGTAAGAATAAAAACAAAGGCACTAGATTCCACCCGGAAACCGAATGCTGGTTCAAGGATAAAGAAAGCAATGAAGTAAAAACAAGACAGATAAACAACTCCACACTTGAAGTAGAGTTGAGTGATAATGATCCAAAAAACTACTAATCCCACCATTAATTAGACTGAAGGTGAAACTCAATGACATTTTAGAAGTAGTCGCCATTTATGACGCAGGCGCAAATGTCTCATTGATAAATTCAAAATTAATACACTTGAAAAAAAAACGTTACAAAAATGATAAACTTGAGGACAATTAATGGTGTACACAAGTCGGATGGTATGATAACATTAAAAGTGAAAATATTCAATACAGAAGAAAATATGGATGTATTCATAGTCAATAATGAAAATTTCAAACACGACTTCCTAATAGGGCTGGATTGCATAAAAAAATTTAAACTGATACAAAATGAAAAACTAGAAATAGAACAAAAAACGGGTAATCTCACAGAAAACCAAGAAAGATATGAAATAAACTTCAACGAACATATAGATCAAGGAAATTTTGAAATCTTAACAAATTACTTAAGTTCTTATGAAGAAAAAATAATAGAAAAACTCATAGAGAAATATAAAAATATATTCGCAAAAGACAAATATGATATAGGAAGGGTAAAAGATTACGAAGCCAGAATAGATCTCGTGGTAGATAAATATTGCAGCAAAAGACCCTATAAATGTACAATAGACGATAAAAAGGAAATAGAGGAACAAGTTTCTAAATTATTACAAAGAAAACTAATCGAAGAATCATACAGCCCTTTTGCGGCTCCAGTAACCTTAGCCTATAAGAAGGATGAAAACAAAAAATCGAGATTATGTGTAGATTTTAGGGACTTGAATAAGATAATAGTTCCTCAATCACAACCCTTTCCATTAATCGAGGACCTAGTAACAAAAACAAGAAATTGCAAATATTTTTCAAAACTTGATATAAATTCAGCGTTTTGGTCAATTCCCCTCAGAATAGAAGATAGAAGCAAAACGGCATTTGTAACCCAGGAGGGCCACTTCCAGTGGACTTGTTTGCCATTTGGACTAAAAACAGCACCAGCAATATTTCAAAGAATATTGAGCAACATAATGAGAAAACATAAATTATCAGATTTCGCAGTCAACTATATAGACGACATACTGATTTTTTCAAAAACCTTCGAAGAACATATTGATCATCTATCGAGATTACTAGAAGCAATAATAAATGAAGGATTTCGATTGAAGCTATCTAAATTTACATTTGCGTTGGAATCCATACAATACTTAGGACATAAAATAGGGTATAACTCAATTTCACCACTAAATGATAACCTAATCTCAATACGAAATTTTCCGGTTCCAAAAAATCAGAAAAATGTCCGACAATTTTTAGGGAAGATCAATTTTTATAATGAATATGTACCGAAGATTTCCATTATTCTGGAACCACTACATAACTTATTAAGGAAAGGTCAACAATTTACTTGGTCAACAGAATGTCAAAAAGCCTTCGAATACATGAAGAATTTCCTTTGTCAGCAGCCAGTACTAGCAGTTTTTGATCCTGAACTACCAGTACACATTTATACAGACGCGAGCTTACAAGGTATAGGAGCTGTAATGAAACAACCACAACTGAATGACACAAAAAAAATAGAAAAACCAATAGCATACTTTTCAAAGAAACTGAATGAATCCCAAAAAAGGAAAAAAGCTATTTACCTCGAATGCCTAGCAATAAAAGAAGCAGTGAAGTATTGGCAACACTTCCTCATGGGAAAACGCTTCAAAGTATTTTCGGATCATAAGCCGCTAGAGAGAATGAATATTAAAGCCAGAACAGACGAGGAATTAGGGGATCTTACTTATTATTTATCACAATACGACTTTGAAATAATATACCGTCCGGGAAAGGAGAACCTGGAAGCAGATTGCTTAAGCAGAAACGCAGTACTAGACTCTCAAGAAGGCAAAGAAGAAATATTAAAAATTGTTAATCTAATACAACTAGACGACATCATACAAGACCAAAAATTTAACAAGAATTTAGAAAATAACAAAAATAATTTAATATTCGAGAATGATCTATATTATAGAAAAGAAAGAAAGAAGAAAAAAATCGTTTTGTCAGAAGAGTTTTGTCAGAAATTAATCGAGAATATCCATAGAAAATTTTGCCACATAGGGATAAAACAAATGCAGAGCAAAATACTGCCTTACTATACCGCAAAAAACATATCGAAGAATATTGAGAAAGCTTGTAAAAATTGCGTAACTTGCATACAGAACAAAACGAGAAAACATATTAAAATTGGTCTGATGTCACATCTCGGTCCAGCAGCAAAACCGTTTCAAATTGTTTCCATAGATACAATTGGTGGATTCGGCGGTTCACGATCCACTAAAAAATACTTGCATCTTCTAGTAGATCATTTTACTAGATTCGCATACATATTAACATCCAAAACACAAAGCACGGGAGACTTCATTAAATTGACAGAAAATGTTCTGAAAGATCATAATATCGAAATACTTTTAACAGACCAATACCCAGGCATAAATTCAAAAGACTTCAAAAAGTTCGCAGAAAATAAAAATATCACAATGATCTTTACGGCGGTTAATTCACCATTCTCGAATGGGTTAAATGAAAGACTCAATCAAACTTTGGTCAATAAGATTAGGTGTAAAATAAACGAAGAAAAAAACTAAAAAATGGCATGGACAACCATAGCACATAACTGTGTCAATAAATACAACGAAACCGAGCATACAGTAACAGGGTTCAGTCCAAAATATTTATTAATAGGTGAAGATACATCGGTATTACCAAATGAACTGAAAAAAAAGAAGGATGGAAATTATCTAGATTATGATAGAGCAATAGCCTTTGAAAACAGCAAAAACAACCATGACTACAATAAAAAGATATACGACAAAGACAGGATAAATTACAACTTCAAGATCGGAGAATTGGTATATGTTGAAAACGGTAACCGACTAAATCGAAAAAAACTAGACTTGTTGAGAATTGGACCCTATAGAATCCTGAACAAAGTATCGAACTCTATATACGAAGTTGACACAACACATAGAAAAGCAGAATCGATTTTTTTTCACATCTCCAAACTCATTCCTGCTCCAAATGCTTGAGATATGGAAACTACAATAGGCACCCAACCGATAAGGATTTTATGTATGTTTTGTAGTTTGTACAAAAAAAAACTTTATTCCAAAGTTTTATCGTGGGGGGGGGGGGGGAGATGTAAGGAAAGTATGATCTTTCCTTTTTGAATTCGGCGCGCGACTGGATCGGCAAGATAGACCTTTAATTACCAACCAACTAAGATGGGTAGCACCGGTTGGAGCCACGCGTAGATCACTTCACGAAGCAAGTGACAGTGACAGTGACAATGTGGGATCGGTACGCGAAGAGTGACTATAGACTTTGAATTTTGTTTCTTTTGGATATAGGTAATCTAGTTTAAAATATTCAAATTGTATTTTATTAATAAACAAACTTTTGGATATAGAGAAACACTTCAAGTTTTTATTCACCGTTAAAACAAAGTGAAACAAAAAATATAACCTCGCATCATAAAACAAAATTCATGCTGAAATTCACAATGGACAAGCTACTGTTCTCATTTAAAGTACTTGGTGCTGAAGATGGCAAGACGAATGCACTGTGCATAACCTTAATTGGCACACCGAACGGACACAAGTACATTGTGCCAAATGAATATTTGGATGCACGCTGTCACGAAGCGCTCAAGAAAACTACAACATTCACCAAATTAAAAAAGACGCTGACTCAAAGAGGCCAAATGAGGAATATTTGGATTCCTCTCAACGAAGATTTGAAACAAACGTATTTAGATGAAGGTAACAACTTACAAATTAATGATGTATATTTAGAAGAAGAAATTGAAAAGAAAGACGGCACTAAGGAAGGAAGTTCTTCAGAACAATCGCTGATCCAATTATTAGAACAACTGCTAAAAAAAAGTAATGAACAATCAGCAGTTAAGAATATAGGCAAAATAGCTAAAGAATTTACAATCGACAAATTTAATGGAAAAAATTCAAATGCGAATCAATGGATAGATAGCTTTGAAAAGGAATGCGAAAGATTTAATATAACAGAAAATGACAAAAAAATTGAAATCTTAAAGTCATTCATGGATAAAGGGGCTACAGATTGGTATAGCAGCACATTTTTAAAACTCACTATCGAAGGAAAATGGGAAGACTGGAAAACAAATTTTTGCTATACATTTTCAAGCAAAGGCTGGTCTTTAATAAGATATGCAATGTCATTCAAATATCAATCAGGCTTTCTGCTTGGTTATGCGCTAAGAAAAGAAAAACTTTTATTAGAAGTACGCAAATCCATTGATAATGGAACATTAATAGATTTAATCGCAACTGGCTTGCCAATTTTCATAGCTGATAAAATTGACAGAGAAAAAGTAAAGAAAACTGAAGACCTATATAATGAAATAGGTAAATTAGAACATTTATCATTTAAGAAAAATTCAGATACAAAAAAGTATAAAACCACAAAAGATAAAATTGAAGAAAAAAAACCCTGCGAAATCTGTAAGAATAAAAACAAAGGCACTAGATTCCACCCGGAAACCGAATGCTGGTTCAAGGATAAAGAAAGCAATGAAGTAAAAACAAGACAGATAAACAACTCCACACTTGAAGTAGAGTTGAGTGATAATGATCCAAAAAACTACTAATCCCACCATTAATTAGACTGAAGGTGAAACTCAATGACATTTTAGAAGTAGTCGCCATTTATGACGCAGGCGCAAATGTCTCATTGATAAATTCAAAATTAATACACTTGAAAAAAAAACGTTACAAAAATGATAAACTTGAGGACAATTAGCGGTGTACACAAGTCGGATGGTATGATAACATTAAAAGTGAAAATATTCAATACAGAAGAAAATATGGATGTATTCATAGTCAATAATGAAAATTTCAAACACGACTTCCTAATAGGGCTGGATTGCATAAAAAAATTTAAACTGATACAAAATGAAAAACTAGAAATAGAACAAAAAACGGGTAATCTCACAGAAAACCAAGAAAGATATGAAATAAACTTCAACGAACATATAGATCAAGGAAATTTTGAAATCTTAACAAATTACTTAAGTTCTTATGAAGAAAAAATAATAGAAAAACTCATAGAGATATATAAAAATATATTCGCAAAAGACAAATATGATATAGGAAGGGTAAAAGATTACGAAGCCAGAATAGATCCCGTTGTAGATAAATATTGCAGCAAAAGACCCTATAAATGTACAATAGACGATAAAAAGGAAATAGAGGAACAAGTTTCTAAATTATTACAAAGAAAACTAATCGAAGAATCATACAGCCCTTTTGCGGCTCCAGTAACCTTAGCCTATAAGAAGGATGAAAACAAAAAATCGAGATTATGTGTAGATTTTAGGGACTTGAATAAGATAATAGTTCCTCAATCACAACCCTTTCCATTAATCGAGGACCTAGTAACAAAAACAAGAAATTGCAAATATTTTTCAAAACTTGATATAAATTCAGCGTTTTGGTCAATTCCCCTCAGAATAGAAGATAGAAGCAAAACGGCATTTGTAACCCAGGAGGGCCACTTCCAGTGGACTTGTTTGCCATTTGGACTAAAAACAGCACCAGCAATATTTCAAAGAATATTGAGCAACATAATGAGAAAACATAAATTATCAGATTTCGCAGTCAACTATATAGACGACATACTGATTTTTTCAAAAACCTTCGAAGAACATATTGATCATCTATCGAGATTACTAGAAGCAATAATAAATGAAGGATTTCGATTGAAGCTATCTAAATTTACATTTGCGTTGGAATCCATACAATACTTAGGACATAAAATAGGGTATAACTCAATTTCACCACTAAATGATAACCTAATCTCAATACGAAATTTTCCGGTTCCAAAAAATCAGAAAAATGTCCGACAATTTTTAGGGAAGATCAATTTTTATAATGAATATGTACCGAAGATTTCCATTATTCTGGAACCACTACATAACTTATTAAGGAAAGGTCATTAATTTACTTGGTCAACAGAATGTCAAAAAGCCTTCGAATACATGAAGAATTTCCTTTGTCAGCAGCCAGTACTAGCAGTTTTTGATCCTGAACTACCAGTACACATTTATACAGACGCGAGCTTACAAGGTATAGGAGCTGTAATGAAACAACCACAACTGAATGACACAAAAAAAATAGAAAAACCAATAGCATACTTTTCAAAGAAACTGAATGAATCCCAAAAAAGGAAAAAAGCTATTTACCTCGAATGCCTAGCAATAAAAGAAGCAGTGAAGTATTGGCAACACTTCCTCATGGGAAAACGCTTCAAAGTATTTTCGGATCATAAGCCGCTAGAGAGAATGAATATTAAAGCCAGAACAGACGAGGAATTAGGGGATCTTACTTATTATTTATCACAATACGACTTTGAAATAATATACCGTCCGGGAAAGGAGAACCTGGAAGCAGATTGCTTAAGCAGAAACGCAGTACTAGACTCTCAAGAAGGCAAAGAAGAAATATTAAAAATTGTTAATCTAATACAACTAGACGACATCATACAAGACCAAAAATTTAACAAGAATTTAGAAAATAACAAAAATAATTTAATATTCGAGAATGATCTATATTATAGAAAAGAAAGAAAGAAGAAAAAAATCGTTTTGTCAGAAGAGTTTTGTCAGAAATTAATCGAGAATATCCATAGAAAATTTTGCCACCTAGGGATAAGACAAATGCAGAGCAAAATACTGCCTTATTATACCGCAAAAAACATAGCGAAGAATATTGAGAAAGCTTGTAAAAATTGCGTAACTTGCATACAGAACAAAACGAGAAAACATATTAAAATTGGTCTGATGTCACATCTCGGTCCAGCAGCAAAACCGTTTCAAATTGTTTCCATAGATACAATTGGTGGATTCGGCGGTTCACGATCCACTAAAAAATACTTGCATCTTCTAGTAGATCATTTTACTAGATTCGCATACATATTAACATCCAAAACACAAAGCACGGGAGACTTCATTAAATTGACAGAAAATGTTCTGAAAGATCATAATATCGAAATACTTTTAACAGACCAATACCCAGGCATAAATTCAAAAGACTTCAAAAAGTTCGCAGAAAATAAAAATATCACAATGATCTTTACGGCGGTTAATTCACCATTCTCGAATGGGTTAAATGAAAGACTCAATCAAACTTTGGTCAATAAGATTAGGTGTAAAATAAACGAAGAAAAAAACTAAAAAATGGCATGGACAACCATAGCACATAACTGTGTCAATAAATACAACGAAACCGAGCATACAGTAACAGGGTTCAGTCCAAAATATTTATTAATAGGTGAAGATACATCGGTATTACCAAATGAACTGAAAAAAAAGAAGGATGGAAATTATCTAGATTATGATAGAGCAATAGCCTTTGAAAACAGCAAAAACAACCATGACTACAATAAAAAGATATACGACAAAGACAGGATAAATTACAACTTCAAGATCGGAGAATTGGTATATGTTGAAAATGGTAACCGAGTAAATCGAAAAAAACTAGACTTGTTGAGAATTGGACCCTATAGAATCCTGAACAAAGTATCGAACTCTATATACGAAGTTGACACAACACATAGAAAAGCAGAATCGATTTTTTTTCACATCTCCAAACTCATTCCTGCTCCAAATGCTTGAGATATGGAAACTACAATAGGCACCCGACCGATAAGGATTTTATGTATGTTTTGTAGTTTGTACAAAAAAAAACTTTATTCCAAAGTTTTATCGTGGGGGGGGGGGGAGATGTAATGAAAGTATGATTTTTCCTTTTTGAATTCGGCGCGCGACTGGATCGCAAAGGTAGACCTTTAATTACCAACCAACTAAGATGGGTAGCACCGGTTGGAGCCACGCGTAGATCACTTCACGAAGCAAGTGACAGTGACAGTGACAATGTGGGATCGGTACGCGAAGAGTGACTATAGACTTTGAATTTTGTTTCTTTTGGATATAGGTAATCTAGTTTAAAATATTCAAATTGTATTTTATTAATAAACAAACTTTTGGATATAGAGAAACACTTCAAGTTTTTATTCACCGTTAAAACAAAGTGAAACAAAAAATATAACCTCGCATCATATATATATATATATATATATATATATATATATATATATATATATATAAATCACCAAATCTCGATATTATTTCCAAAATTATTTCACGCAACTCCGAACCGCGCCCGAATGGATCGTACAGTAGAGTGAGTCCTTCGTGTCCCACCTTTTGTTCCAGCCTTTAAACCTGTTATCCTTGTATCACCTATACTCTGACTCATCACGCAAGTTACAAGATCATGCAACATATTCACCTACTCATTCACGCATCCAATAGTTAGTAGTAGCAATAGTTAGTCCATCCTTACTCACATCATACCACGTTCACAATATTTCCGATCCTGATTGGCTTTGTGCACATTCATGGACTACGACTGCTCAAACACTGTTTGAACCACGGTCCGGAGAAGGCAATCCTTAATAGTATTGGTACTCAAGCGGAACTTTCTCGAGGCGCGTATTACAGTTCGGCCAACCTGCTCTAACACTGTCTACAGTGTTATCGGCTGATTATACTACACACAAACATTTGTCCCCGCACACAATGCAAAGGTAACGTACATCTGTATTTACAGTATCACTGCCGCAGACATCTGTCTGCACTACTATATTTTATTTTCAACTCTCGGCAATTTTCTGTCCGTACAAGGTATAAAGCTCGACAGCATACATATTCTTATGTATTTATTCTATTTATTAAGTTTCGATACTTCCAAAAACAATATAAAATTCTGTTAAACGTTCACTCGTCACACACGCACACACATACACACACACACACACACATATATATATATATCACCTTCCTCATCCTTATTGTAACCGGGCTTGGGACCGGGTTTGGCGGATTTAAGGTGCTGGCGCTGCTCGTCGAAATGCTTTTAATAATTAAGTCGCTTCTCAAAGACATCGAGTTTTCTGGCAGTCCAGAGACTTTTTGGCACAATATCTAAATGTATAAAATAAATTCAGTAACTGAACAAATTCTTCCAATTTCTTTCGCTTACCATCTCTAAATCTGAATTACTGCCTTCTGTAGCAATATCAACAAATTTGTTGCATCGCCTGAGTTCCTAGGAGAGATTAGAGGAAATCCAGTAAAACGAATTGAATTGAATTTCTATATGTCATCATAAATCGTTTACCATATCTTTTGATGAAACATATTTTCCCCTCACTGAAATAGGCAAATTATTGTTTGAGATAACACTGCAATCATCCTGTTGTAAAAGTGTACACAATAAGTTCAAATACAAAAAAAATATTATAGCGCAACTTTCTTGTTGGTTCAAATGTGAGGTTCTGTGAAGGAACTGCACCTGTTACAAGCATTGACTTTCTTGCCAATTTTACCAAATCTGCCTTCCAAAAATGGTTCGAGCAAACGCAAGCATATTGACTGGGGTTGGTGTCAACATCACCTATGTCATTCATCCACACTGCCTTTTCCTTGGAATTTGTCGGAAATCTGTATAAATGTATCAAGCTCATTAGCACGTTTAATTATCATTTATGAATAAATAAAATTTTATGAAGTGGACCCACTCAAATCACTCTTCAATTGAACCGCTACTGAGTGGCACAATGTCTAAGAGGTGAAAAATGACATTTATAAACAAAACAGTAAACAACATTTTTCTGCGGGGTTTTCTGTGAAATTATTATATATATTCGTCACGAGAACTATTATGGTGACGCTTTTTTCAAGAAATCTTTACTTACCGGTGAAATGAAATGCCGACAGGGCGTTCATACGGCCGATTTCAACAATTCCTTACGATGCACTTAATTTTAGGGTTTTTTCGCTTTTGTCACTGATAACTCAAACTCACAACACGTCTATTGATAAAAGATAGCACTATACAAGTTTTTAGTCACTTTTCAAACTCGTCACATTTGCAAATCACCATAAATTATCAATCGCGCACGAACTTTCAAACAATTTCGGTCCTTGACATAATCGAATTTGACATTCATAAACAAAACATATGTTTTCAAAAAAAGAAGAAGAGTAAAATAGTCGTCTTTCTCGTACGTTAGCTGAAACAGCCTTGTCACCGTTCCTATTAGTTCTCTGTTCAATGCCCTGAATTGTGTGGTTTATTTGGGGGAATCAATAAAGATTTAAATTTGTTACCAACATAGAACACGTGTTCTTATAAAGAAACGATGATACACTCCTCTTTTGAATGCGAGTGAGATATGCCACAATTGGAGCAAATGCGTACTGAACATATATTATTTTCCAGTATATAATAAAAGTCCAAAAATACTTTATTCTTCTGATAGATACGCATGGGTTAACTTCTACATATGGATGTATTAAAGAAATAATTTTCCTTAACTTTATAAGCATCTAAGTCGCGTTGGTGTTATTGTGGGTGAAAGCGTTGGAAAGTGAGAAAATGTAAGATGAAAAAAAGTCTACAAATATTTAAATTTCTAGGGGTCAATATTTAAAATATTGCATTGGTTTATGAAAATCAAAACTTGTTTCAATGTTGTCTTTATTTTCTCCTCAGAAACATGAGCGCGTGAATTTCACTACAGTTTATACAACGAACGATCCTATGTCACGTGTGGTTTACGTGCTCCATCATCGTAAGCTGGAATATGGAAAAGGTATATCTCTGCAGCGATATATTGCGCGTGCATTCCAATATGCTGAGAACGAGAAGAAAGCATTTCGCAACGTGTTAATTATTACAGAACATGATCCTGTATATACGATTGGCATTAGATCTAAAAATTATATAAAAGAAGAACACCGGCTGAAGAATTTGGGAGCACAATTTTTCAAGACTAACCGTGGAGGCCTTATAACATTTCATGGCCACGGGCAACTGGTAGCTTATCCTATTCTCAATCTTAAACAATTTACGCCAAGCTTAAGGTGGTATGTGAAACGTTTGGAAGAAACTGTAATTTTAGTTTGCAAAAATTACAATGTAGATGCTCATGCTTGTAGCGATGTTGGGGTTTGGGTCGACGATAAAAAAATTTGTTCTATTGGAGTTCACGGTTCAAGATATATAACAACTCATGGTCTAGCTCTAAACTGCAATACAAATCTCAACTGGTTTAGCCACATAAACCCGTGCGGTTTGAAAGATAGACAAGTTACATCACTATCCAAAGAGCTCAAAACAAATATAAGCGTTGAGCAAGTAGTGCCTATATTCAAATATTATTTTGGGTACTGTTTCGATTGTAAAATTATAGATTTTGACGAAATAGAAAAAGAAAAATTAATGGAAAGTCTAAAAGAATGTTGTATCAGTAGCAGAGAGAATTAAAAATATTCAAAAATGGAGCGCGGCGCATAAATTAAATCATGAATTATTTAATTTTTGTTTAAGTATTGGCACTTAAACTGAAACCTCGAATTTGTCGTTCAAATGAATCGTATAAAATATATATTTTATGAATGTTCAAAATGACTGGTTAAGGCTCATATTTTGCAAATGAAGCATATGGACCAAATATGATTTGACTGCTTATGATTAGGATTTTATTTTGCTTAACTTTTGATATGGTAACAATGTCGAATTTTCACAACGATGTGGATTTTTTCAGCTACTTTCGATCCATTTCGCATAATAAATAAATGGTTATGATTGGTAGGATAAATTTGGGGCGTCCGATTTTGTTTTATGCTTCATTAACAGCGAAAAATTGCCGCTTTTGTTTTGATACACACCTTGGTGACATGTTAGTTTACATTAATTTTATTTAGAATTAGGTAGTCAATATTTTCATCGTAAGACGTATATTTTTACGTCTTTCGTATTGGAAACAAATAAAATTCAATTTTGCGCATCGATTTTTGTCTCTTTGTTCTTCATTTATATAGATGCAATTCAATATTTTCCAGAAAACAAATGAGAAATTAAAACGTATACGGTTTAACGTTACGAAACAATTATTTGGAAAAATGTGTAATTTAGACAAGCTCTCGTCTTATTGTGCCACTCCGGATAAAAGATTGGAAGTCGTCGAAGCTGTTTTTATTTTCGATACTGCAAATCCCAACAATTGGGTTGAAGAAGATCCGTCACCTTCCAGATCGTTTGCCGGCCATCATTCGTCTTGCAATTAGTTCCAATAGGTCGTATTTGATGTTTCGCTTTACATAGCCGAAATATTCTAGCTGACTCGTTCAATGACATCGAGCAGCTCCCTTTGTTTGCCCGAAATTGTCAACACGTTCTCTGTCGTTTCTAAATGTGTCGACGGTATGCAGAGTTTTTATTTTTTGGCGAGCTGTGGACCTTCAAGGCGCAAAATTGAAACCACATATCTCTGCAACCGTCGATCCCACGAAAATATAATGTAAAGCAAACATGTATAAATTTTATTTTACTTTGATCATTTCGCGACAATTTGTTTGTGTAATGCGGTAGGATCGCCATGTATTGCTTTTGGTCCGTTGGTGTTACTTTACTTTCTATGTTTATGATAAAGATATAAAAATTAATAAAAATTGCGATAGAATTTAATAGAAAAACCGTCGGCACAATTTTGATGCCACTGACAAAGGATTAAATATGCCGACAATAGGCATTACCTGAAGTGCCGATAGATACGAACAATTCAGGAGAGTTTTCTTAGAGTGGCGAGTAAGAAAGGCACCAATGAAACTAGGTCGGATGATCTAAAAAGACTGTATTTTTTGAATTCTTACTTGCTATTTATACGAATTACTAATGCTGACACTTGTAGGTGATCAAACACATGACCTAATTAATTATACAAAATTATATATTTTAGTATTTATTTCTATTCTATCTTCTACTTCGTATGGACCTTAACAAGGGTTTTTTCCTGTTTTCCAAGTGTTTTTTTTTGTTTGTACACGATCTTTAATCAGTTGGATCCAATCTTATTCTCGTCAATTTGAAAGTAGGGTTTTTGGTTTTTCTGATGAAAGGAACTAGTCATATCTAGTGTCGAAAAGTACTACGCTCTACCTAATATGTTCAATATATCTTCAATGCGAGTTAAGCTTAGTACACAGTTCGGTTCGACGCAGAAATTTGTATGAAAATTCTGCAGTTGCAGAAATTACGCACAGAATTTCAGACTCAATTCTGCAGAAGCAGTACACAGTTTTCTGCGCAGAATCAATGAACTCGGTAGATGGCAGCACCGCAACACCAAGTACTCTCCACAGTTTTCAGACTTGAATTTTAATTGTTTCGACATTTCTTTTGATGCAGAAAGTTGACGTTTGGCAATAGCTGTCATTGAAACTGTCATTGAAGTTGTCGCCATCATCAACAGCAGCCGGCAATTTGAAGATTCAAAAGTGTAAATGACTTTGACTTTCTTAATCTCCACTTGTTCCACTAGTCTCCATTGTCAAATTTCCAGCAGCAAATTATTTACCGTATGTGGAGACATGCAGAATTTTCTGTTCTGAATCGAACTGTGTACTAGGCTTTAGAAGGAATTTGTCAATAATTATTTTCATATTTCCCTTTCCATTTCCATTTTTTTATCGTTCGTTCCTCTTTTGGGAACTAGTAATTGAATTTTATGGGCTAATTGAATGTTCATTAGGTAGTTTTTGAACTTGTTTTTTAATTTCCTACTATTGAGTTTGTGGTAGTCTATAGTTTTTTATGTATATTGGATCGGAGTCTGTGACAGAAAGATTTAATGTATAAATATTGTTTGTCGAAAGTGGTTCATCCTCTATGTGAAATATTTCTTGATAATCTCTGAATATTTCAATGAGTGAACTTTTTGCTTTTTCGTCTTTTATTTCCAAATTTAGAAGTTTGAAGAGATTTTTAAATTCAGAGATTTCATTTGAATATTGTTGCGAAGCTTTAGCAACGTGATAATTTTTAAGGGGTTCTGTGCTTATCTTTATGGTGGATATATTTACTTCGGTATTGTTTTTATTCAAAATTTTAATGTGACAATTGCAATTTGAAGGTATTATTGAATTAGCTATATGAACTCCATTTTGGATTTCTTTGTTTAAAATGATGCTATCCTCTACTAGTCGAAGATACATTGGATGTATAATTTCCGATCTCGGTGGTAATTTTTTTTTATGAATATTTCATGGTTTTGCCTATAGTGGTAATGTGAATTTTGTGAATGTTTCATAATCAATTTTGCACAAACATTCAATAAGAAAATCTCTTCCAAATATGCCATCTGTAGTTATGGGAAAGTCAGGATCTACAATATGAAATTTATGTTTCAGTTTGTAATTCTGTGTTGCAAAATTTATATCGGCAGTTCTTAAATAGATGATTTCTTCCGTGGTAGTTCCTGATAGTTTGTAGTGTAGTATTATTTCTTTGCATATAGAGATGTCTGCTTCAGTGTCAATTAAAAATGTGAACACTTTGTTCGTATTTCTTCCTTTAAATGTGATATAATTCGTTTGGTTTTCGGCAATATTGTATATCTAAATTTGTGTGTTTAATTCGGAGTGAAACGATTTATTTTTAACTTCCCAGTATATGGGAAGTTCTTGTAATCGCCTCGAAAATCGAAATTGAAATTTTCAACATTTCTTTACGTTTTGAGGTCTATAGAGTATATATAAAGTGGTTCTAGAAAGGGAGATGTATGTGTGTGTGTGTGTGTTAATGTACGTACGTACGTATGTACGTTCGGGGACACTTTTTTCTACGACGATAACTCACGTAAACAAAGTCTTATCAACTTCGTTGAGGTGTCAATCGAAGCGTCTTTGCAATTTTAAGAGCTGATTAGTTTTTGGGAAACTTCGGTCGGGGGGGGGGGGGGTTTGCTGTTTTGTCCGTTTGAAGGTCATTTCTGTCATGCGCTATATCTCGCGAACCAAACATACGATTTTTTAAAACTAGGTGTCAATCGACGCGTATTAACGTTTGCGTGATTCTTTTAAATTTTAAAAAAAAATCTTGGAGCGGTTTTCAAATTTTTTAAAAAAAAGTGCAAAAAATTAGGGTTTTTTTCAAAAACAATAAATTTTTAACCTTATTGTCAAGTCTTAGTAATCAATGTTAATAAAATTTATGTAGTCCAAACAATGCTAGTAAAAACGTAATCAAAATTTTTTCTCATGATTACATAAAAAAGTAAATTAAAAATAAAAAATCATTAAAAGGCATCATGATTTTCAAGGTCATTTTTAACATTCACTATATCTCACGCACCAGATATAATATTTGCATCATTAAGGTGTCAGTTGTCGTGTATTAACATCTGTGAGAAGTTTTTAGCATTATAAAAATTCGTTTTAGTCGTCTTTTTAATTTAATAGAAGAAAATGCGAAAAATTATGTTTTTTTTCATAAAAAATATTTTTTAACTTGATTTGCACAGCACAGTGATCCAGTTTATAAAATTTATACATTCTTATCAGTTTTTGGAGAGAAACCGGCAAAATTTTATTTCATGATTGTGAAAAAAACTGAATTAAAAATAAAAAATCATTCAAAGTTACCATTTAAAGAGGGTTCATACGAGTGCTTTTACTTTTTATCTTTTATTCTAAAAAAATTGTTGTAAATTCAATCAAAGTTTTAAGGTATTTGCATAATTTGAGCAGATTTTTAAAAGTTTTCATAGTCTTTTAATTAAAAAAATTGCGTAAATTTTGAAAACCAACAAAAATTTTCAACATTTATTTAGCTCAGAAACAAGTGGTAGGTTTTTTCTATAAATGTTTACAGTCAGGTGTTTTTGCATTATATTTGATAGGATGTTGTGTATTTTTTGATTGTTAATGTGCTTATTTACTTTCATTTAATGCTATTGAAAGTTCAGCAAGAGTTTTGGGTTTGCTTATTGATCCGATTGATGTTTTTACAGAAGAGTTTAATTTGACATGGTAAGTAAATTCAATTAATTTTCTATGCTCAGTTGGCTCTAAACCTAGGCTAAGGGTTTCTACTATTTTGAGAAACGAGTCCAGTTCTTTACATTGTAGTTACCTGAAAATATCGGAATAGTTTTTAGAGCAGTATCTATATTAAATTTGCCATTTTGTTTGCTTGTTTAAAAGATAATTTGCTTTAAGTATTTTTCTTTAATGAAAATTCGAGATTGGTTGTTTCGTCAGTTTTCTTTGTTCTGGAATGTTGTTTTTGAATTTGATAAAATTTCTTATCTTAGAAGAATTGTTTCTTATGTATAAATTCGATTCGGATTTTAAGTGATACTCAAACGAGTTTTGTCGAGCTCATCTATTATTGCTTTCATGAATGAACCTACACGTTCAAGTAGTGGAGAATCTACTTGAAATTCATTTGAAAGCTTCGAGAATATTTGGTACTTAATATATATATATACTTTTTTATAATTTTTATTTCAAGGCTAGTATGCCCATTGCTGCATGATTGTCCGTTTCTCATCTCTTTTTTGTACATCTGTTGCTGTTTCCCAGCTCGGGGGCTGTTTTCTTTTTAATGTTGCTATCAATCTTCTGTTTTTTACTTGTATTCCGCCTTTTAGTTTCCTTTTTTTCTATTTTGGAGATGGTCAGCCGCGCGTCGTGCTAGATGTATTCTATTCAATAATTTGATTATAATCTTTTGTTAATAAATAATTTGTTGTCGGGAATTATTGTTTTCATTGAATTAAATATCTACACTTCACCCTACTGTTTGACATAATATTTCAAGCAAACACAGGGCTCATAACAAGACTTTCTGCACTGAAAAATAAATAGGCTTCGATTAGGCTAAAATGAGTTTCGAGTAAGCAGTATCGTCATGAAATAAGATTAGAATGGGCAGTACGGCATGAAATACGCCTAACTTTGCATTTTTTACCAAATTTCGAACTTTTACCTAAACATCGGTGCAAAAGCTGATGGCATGCAAAAGCTGTCTTTATTTACAATACAGTGCAAGCGCTGCAGTGAACAATCTTTTAAATGAGAAGGATGCCGATGTAGCCAGTCTAAGTCTTTTAGTAAGACATTTATTTTTTCAATCATCCTCGACTCTTTTATACAAAAATTTCAACCTAATTCATATGTGAAAATCATTGATCTATAACTTTTTCGCATAGTAGCGATGCATATGGTTGCAATGAATCAACAAATTATTTTCGTTCTACAATGCTGACTCATATGGTTGCAATAATATGCCGATGCGCTTGTACCATAGACGTTGACCCATAACAAATTTATATTGTTCAAACGCCTTGCTTAATGGTCATCAAAAAAGCATCGTGTTCATTTGACACTTTTCAACCATATTAGGTTTGGCATATTTCTGTAAGCAATTCCTACTCATGGACCCTTGTGATCTATGTATTTTGTGTTTATGTTGTTCGTAGATACATTGTGGGCATATGCGGCATAGTATAGATCAACATGTGGTTTCACTACAAGGCGTGAATGCAAAGTACTGCCTCAAAAATATTTTCACGGTCTTTTCCTTTGATTTTCAAAGGGAATAATGACATTCTTTAGATTATTTTATTTATTTATTTCGCCATAGCAAGGCAATCACAGTCAACATATAAAAATATAAATATATAAAATATACATTACAACAATATACTTAACTCTAAAATACGTGCTACATTCAACGTTAATTTATACTGTTGTATGCACGTCACAATTTAGGGATGGATAATGGAAGGGCTTTGGAAATGCTGGATTTAAAATTGAACTTGGAGATGGTAGGGGAGTAGTATTTGCTCAAAGTGTTAAAGATTTTACAGCACCTATTAACTGGTTCATTATCTGCATACCTAGTAAGATGCTGATATTCAGCTAGTAAACGTGTATTACGCGTACTTCTTACAGGCACATTAAGCTTTATTTTATTCGTCAAATACTCCACTTTAATGTGGCCCCTAATCACGTCAAAGGCGAAACAAGAGGACAACACTGTTCTTCTGGTTTTAAGAGTAGACAAATTCAGAAGCTCCAATCCGATATACATCGTCTGGGAAGTACTATTTAAATGAACAAGCTTTCAGGAAATAAATTGCACACGGACAGTGCAAGCAATGAGTTATGGAGTAAAATTGTTTTGGAGGAAACGGAGGTGGTTTTAGTCGGTAGAAATCCGACATGCCGAGAAGCAGGAGCAACTCGGTATCTTTTGAAGATTTCCACCTCCCAACGACGAAAAAAAAAACTTCATAAGGAGGCAAGATTTGATAGTCATCAGGGCTATAAAGGTCTCTCAGAGCAAACAACAAGAATTGTTTTTGGACAGATTCTATTTTCGTATCATGAACTCTGAAATGTGGGTTCCATACATTGCAGGCATATTCAAGTAATGGACGAACCAGTGAGGTAAATAATGATTTAGTTACCCACAGGTTTTTAAACTCTTTGGCTCGTCTTTTAATAAAGCCAAGCTGTTTATGAGCTTTGGAGAGAATAGTTTCGTAGTGGAAATTGAAGCATAGTTTCTTGTCTAGGACAACTCCAAGGTCAACAATGTTTTCTTTCATATCCAATACCGTATTGTTGAGAACGTATGCATTGTTTAATATTGTGGTTTTACGGGAAAAAGTCATTACAAAACATTTCCCAACGTTTAGATGTAGTTTGTTAATATCACACCATTGTTTTAGGGAAGTTAGTTTTGATTGGAGGAAAACAGTATCAGATTGAGACTTAATGGTGTGATATATCTTTAGATCGTCAGCGTAAAGAAGATGGGATACGTCCGAGAGTTTTTCAGATAAATCTGATATAAAAACATTAAAAAGAAGAGGGCCGAGGTGACTTCCATGAGGTACACCAGTGTGTACGAGAATCGGCTTGGACAAATATCCCTGAAATTTAACTAATTGGGTTCGGTCTCTTAAGTAGGAACTGAGCCAATTGAGCATAGAGCCGGTGATTCCTATTTTCTGCAATTTGGAAATAAGTATGGAGTGATCAACCCGGTCAAATGCTTTACTAAAATCTGTGTAGATTGCGTCAATTTGGTAACCCATCTCCATTTTACATAGGACATCAGAAACTAAAACCATGAGATTGGTTGTAGTTGATCGGCCCTTGCGGAAACCATGTTGTAGTTCATTTAGAAGAGGCTCAATAATAGCTGAGAATTTATGGCAAACGATTTGTTCAAATAGTTTAGGGATTGTAGATAGAATGGCAATACCTCTATAGTTCAGGACAGAACGCTTGTCACCACCCTTAAAGATAGGAATTATATGGGAAGATTTCCAATAAGTTGGGAAACTTTTATTTGTCAAAGATTTATTAAAAAGAAAGTGAAGAGGTACTTCAAGCTAGTCCATACACTGTACCACAAAAAATGGAGAAAGTAAATCTGGGCCAGGACTCTTATTAACGTCAAGGTTGTTAATAGCTTGAGCAACATCTTCCCTTGAGAGATACATGTCCATAATCAGTACCACTGGATTAACTTTAGAAGACTCCGTGTCTACCGAAATCTTTGGCGGTGAAAAAAATTCTTGAAAATAGTCAGCGAAAAGATCACAGATTACTTTCGGAGATGAAGAAACGGTATTATTTTTGGTCATTGACGCTGGATAGCCCGATGATTTCCTCTTGATATAAACAAAATCAAAGAATTTCTTAGGGTCTCTGATTATGTTTTCACCAGTCAAGTTCACGTAGCGTTCATAGGCCTCGCGGTATTTGATTTTGTAATCTTCTGACAAATCAAAATATCTATTTTTTAAATTCTCGCTAGCATTGTTTTTAAGCTTTAGTAATTTATAGACTTTGTTTCTCTCATTCCTTAATGCGCGCAGATTGCTGTCTAGCCAGGGCTCTGATAACTTTTTCTTCTTCTTAATTTTAGGTACGTACCTTTCAACGGCGTCAAGAATTATTTGGTAAAATGAGGATACAGCCTCGTCCAGGTCTAACGTTGAAGGAGTGTCTAACCATTCAAAATTGTCAAGGTAAAGTTTAATGCTTTTTTAGTCAGCATTACGAAAATCGTATACAATGTTACAATTGTATGATAAGGGAGTTTGAGCTTCAGTAGTGGAGAGTTAAACTCTGAATGTTGTGTGGTGAGGGTTGTTAGTGAAGAGATGCTCCACAGCATTAGTAGGACTAACCACTACATCGTCATACGTGTTGGTGAATATTAAATCCAACCAATGACCGTTTTGGTTGGGACTGCGAGCGATTTGCTGTAAGTCGTTGCCATAAAAAGCACTTACCAGATTCATATCACAAGAGTCGAGAACATTTGTAGGGAGAAGACTGTTATCATCTCCGTCCGTCATAAACGATAGATTGGGGCGGTTGAAATCACCTAACAATATTATTTTGTCATCTTCATTTAAAGATGCGGATAAAGAAGAGATTATCAAGAAAAGGTCGTTGTAAGCGGCTTCGTCGATGTATAGGTAGTTTCTTTCAAAAGAAACCCTGATAATCATATGTTGGAAACTCTTATGAGGAGTAGTGTGCACAATTTCACTCGACATACTGGAATTAACTGCAATTAAAACGCTTCCCCTTCGACTTTGCGTAGTAATGCGATAATCACGGTCGTCTCTATATATTGTCCAATTTTCGTCGAGAATTTCCTCGTTTTTATAAGAATCACTCAACCAAGTCTCAGTGAACGCTAGGATATTAAACCGGCAAGATTTCGCGTCAAGACAGAGTTTATTTACTTTGCCTCTCATTCCACCACAATTATGGTAGAAAAGCTTGAGGCTGGCTCGCGAGGATGAGTTGCTAGGAATAGTATTTTTTGAGCTCGGTTCTCGACTTTTGAAGCACAGAAATGTGTTTGGACCTAACAAAAGAACTGTAGGTATTTAGTTCTTGTTTAACTTGACTTGCAGAGACGCCCATTTGCTCATGATATTTTATGAACAACACCTTTAACGCTTCCAAGTCAACTGGAAGGCCCTCTTGATGGATAAGAACTTTCAGACTAGTTTTAGTTTTACCCTCAAAACAATTCGAGTCTGAAGCATTATGCATATATGCTAGGAACAAACGGACATTTTCGTAAATTCTGTGATCCCGAAGTCTTGAGAGGGTATATCTTCCTTCAATATCATCGCAGGAGTTAACAGTTGCTTTGACTACAGGGAGAATGAGTGGATCAAGAAACCTGGATAAGCATTGGCCGGCTTACTAGGCGTTGAAGTGTTAGGAAGGATTATTGCCCCGTAAGTAACTGGAACCAGGTCATCACCACGGGCAAAGTTACTATAAGGAGTAAGATTTGTCTGAATCAAGGGCAGTTTTAAAGAGGAATTTGGGTAATGAATAGGAACTGGAGTCTTGGATGTGTCGTTGCTGAGTAGGGTAGTAGGTTTGGGTTGTGGAGGTCCGTTTGAAGAACTGTCTTTGTTTGTCTGTATATCAACCTCAGTCAATATAGTCGAATTACATTTTCTACTTAGACTAGTAATATTATTTATGTTCTTATTTTTATAAGATTTGGTTGTACTTCTCCATTTCCTAGACGTCATACTATTCCACGTTTGCTTCGATTTTAATCCTTTCGAGTTAGTTAATAACCACGCGTATCGTGATGGATGGGAAACTTTGAAGATGTTGCCGGAACTATTCTTATTGCTGCATCGATGTTTTAATGATTCGACGATGCAGACATCCAGGAAAAGCTTGGCCACTAAGTAGTGATGCATCCATTTTACATCAGCAGTCCTCGGAGCTCCGTTGACAAAAAACTCTTGCATATGAGAGTCCTTTTGATGTGTGGCAGAGGAATTTTGTTTTGAATTAAAGTTAAAACTTCTAATTTTATCAATTCGTCTATCCCATCCCTCTTCTGGCCAGTAGGTTCCGAATCTGAAGACTTTCCTTGTACGAGTAGCATGATTTTTTGGTGAAGACGCAGACATTTGTATATTAGATTTTTTTAGAGACTTTTTTATTAGAGATGTGGCCATATCCTTTGTACGGCTGAGAGAACTTTGATTTAAGTTGATGATTGCATTTTTAATCTCGCCAAGCACAAGTTCGTTGTGTAACGACAACTAAGAATTTACGGGTTTGTGACAGTTTTTACTAATATTATTATAATTTTTATCACATACAGCAGTAAATCAGCAGCACTATTAAATTGGGCTACAGCAGAATTTAATAAATCAGAGTTTTGCTTTAAGACCTTTTTTTCCATCTCCGCTAGAGCTTTTTCCATGTTGCCTAGGTGATCGTACTCATGACCACTCAGTGATGAACCTTTAGCGGCAAAAGTTTCATTCATGGATGATAAATTGAGTTTTATTTCATCCAGAGCTCTAACAATTTTATCTGAATTAGAATACGTGCTGCCTTTGGTTATTGTTGAGGTCAACCCATCGAAACAGCTAGCCATTTCGGTAAAGCTTTCAAAATTTTATCAATCATAAATAAGTATTTTTGGGGCAATGTAAAAATCTATTAATTGAATAAAAGAAACTCTTTATTCAGCCACATTATTTTGTTTTTCGTAGCTTGACAAAAGTGGAGGAGGGAAAACGAAACCAACAACAAAACACAGAAGCATTTAACACATTGAATAAGACTAAGGAAAAATTGGAGTTCGCTGAGAATACTCGATAATGACAATGGTATGTTTTTAACAGCAGCACAAAATTATGTAAGCGGGAAACAACTTAAGCATGGGAAAAAAATGTTTGGATAGTTTTCAGAGCAAAACATACGTAATAGACACCACTTTACTTATTTGGAACGGCATCATGAACCAGGCAACTAGAAAGCAATAAAATGTAGACCAAAAGTAGCATTGAACGAGCTAAAAAAAATTTAACTAACAGTTTTAAAATTCTTCTAAGTAGTGCGACAACATATGTTTTTGAAACGAAAAATTCTGTTCAAACTATGTACATTTTATGTAAAATGTGTGTATATATTTTATGTAAAATTGTATGGGAGTTTAGCATCGTAAGTTTCAGTTTGTATGCAATTATCTTGAGGAGCATTGGTATGTATTTTATTTCACAAGAAATATACACATGACACCAACTCCAGAACCCCACTTATATTACAACAATCTAAAAGCCCAAACATACATTATTTCGACGTTTATATGCAAAAATGGCAGTTCATTATGCAATTGTTAATTATTATGTATTATTATCTTCAAAGCTTGGCAGTTTAGTAAAACACTTTCAACTAAAAATTAAGTTTATTAAATCTACATTACAAACTCAACATTTCACACTTTATATAACAAGTACACATAACGACATCCTTTTCTTTTGCATCACACAAAATAAAAAGAATTTTCAAACATAAGTTTGATAAGGTATTTATCATTAAACTAGTAATTATTGGGTAATAAATAAAAAGTCTTATCTTAATTGTAATCTATATTCAATTTGTGCAAACGTTAATATTGTGTTCACCACAAACAGGTTCCATGCACTTGTAACGCACTGGCTTCGTCATTTGCTTTATGTTGTAGGTGCATAAATAACATTAGTCTCATATTTTGTTTAGGTTTGCTATAATTCATATCTAGAAAAGGTAGTCGTGATTGTAGAGCATTTGTTATTTTTTCTCTTAAAAATTTCTGCTTCCTTAACATATCCAGGCTTTCTTCCTTCTATGATTTATTCAAGTTGCTGTTAAGAAGCTCTTCGGTTGATGGGTTTTTCGTTTTTGGCAATAAGTAATACATGTATTGACAAATCATATGTTCATAATAGCATAAATGGTAGATACTGACCTCCTGGTCTTCCGACTGCAAAACACTGGTGAACACATTGATTGCAATTCCTCCTTTCACCTGATTGTAGAACAACCTCATGTCAACAAGACCTTCGTCTCGTTGACCTCAATGGACGTAAAGTCCCGGGGACGAGGCAACGAACCCTTGTGTCGTTCAGACTAATTCGGGTTCGGCCTCTACCTAGCTAGAGGAGTGATGGCTGCTGGCAGGGCAGCTCAATTCGGCGCATAATGTCGTAGGTGCGTTTTTAGGCGGATGTGCTGATGGTGGTTTTGCAGTTTAGTTCAGCTAAATCATGGCTATTGAAGTCAGCTGGACGTAATTGCTCTCCCCTTGGAGTGAATACCGAAATAATACTGCGTTCAAAACCTACCATAGAATTAAAAATTCCTCTAAGCTACTTCGATCTACGTGTTAAATTCCGAAACCACTCAAAAAAGATATAAAAAATACGAAAGACTACCGCGTTGTAAAACAATCTTTCGGGTGGCCGTACTACTCCCGACTAAAAAAATGAGCTTCAGTGGAGCTCACCACACCTGGTGATGTCGCTGCCTGGGCCCGCCTTACCATGGCACAGCGCTTGCGTATCCGCATGTGTTGTTGCGCGCTAGGTCCACCAAAACTTACCTCAGCCGGGGTGAAACCTGTTCCTTAAATTATTTTAAGTAAAACTTTTCCAAACGCAAATATTTTATATTATAATAACATGTATGTATTTCAAGGGTGAGAGTTCCCTCTTCTGCAGTGCTATTTTACTATGGTATTCATTTTTTGCCTTAATTATAAATCCTCAACGTTTAGCCACTCATACACATATCTATCACCCAGTTTTACTTAATTAGATCTAACAGTTTTGAATACCAGTTGCCTGCGTCTTCATTGAGTCTCAGGTTTTTGGGTTGTCTAATAATGCATAGACTCTCATAAACATCCAATTTTCGATAGTCTTTTACCTGCTGTACCACTTCAAGGTCATCCCATCCGATCGTATGGTTGTTTATAACCATGTGCTTGGCCAAAGCTGATTTCGCTGCTTCACTGGACATTTTTGTTGACCTGAATCTCTCCGCTTTTCTGACATGCTCGTTGTACCTTGTTTGTGTGGGTCGTTGCGTTTGGCCAACGTAGTTTTTTTGGCATACTGGGCACGCTATTTTGTAAATGCCACATTTCTCCTCCTTATGTTTTTCGTCCTTTTGGCTACCAAGTCTGGACCCCAGCTTAAACATACGACTCGTGGGTATCGCTTTAATATCTGCTTTCCCTAGGATTTTTGCGATCTTTCCGAAGATTCTCGAGTATGTGATGCCTACTCTACTAATTTCTTCCATCTTCTTGTTCTCCTCGTATAAATTCGTGAGAGAGAATATCGTCAGCTTTTTCTTCATTTTCTTTATCATCGCTCTTATTGTTTTACCTTCGTACCCGTTGACTCTCGCAGTTTAAAGTATGAAGGCCTCCTCCCGCTCATATCGTTGTTTCGATAGAGGTGTGGTCAGCATACTGTGTATCCAGCTATTGAACGTTGCCATCTTTGATGTGAGTGGTGTGATGTCGATGGTATGGTCCTTCGGGTGTTCGTGGGTTTCCTGTAAATGTCAAATTCTATTATGTAATTATTATTTATAATCCTCAAATCCAAAAAAGGTAACTCGTTGTCGTTTTCCGTTTCCATTGTGAAGGTGATATTTTTGTGGATGCCGTTGATTTTTCGTAAAATCACTTCCACTTCATCCTTTTTGACAATAGCAAAGACATAGTCAACGTATCGGACCCATATTCTTGGCAGGGTATGCTCCTCTGCGATATTTTTTTCCACCCATTCCATAAAAATCTCACTTAACAGAGGGGACAGTGGGTTCCCCATTGCGACTTCATTTTTTTGTTTGAAAAAACGTCCTCTAAATGTAAAGTAGGTCTCTGACATGCAAAGCGTGGTCAGTTTATAGAGCGATTTTATTCGTTTTCTCTGCTCCCTTGTTACACTGCGGTCCATCAGCCAATCTCCAAATAAAGCTAATGCATGCTTTACCGGGACACTTGGGAAAAGGGCTTTGACGTCGAAGGATACCATCACCTCGTCCTCATTAATCCGGTCGACTTTCTTTAATTTATCAATCACTTTGTTTGTCTGGGAGTTCGCCCCATTTTTTGCACTCTTCAACTAGCCATCTCGCAATCCTACTTGTCGGGGCGTCTGTGGAGGTGATAATCTCACGTATTTCATTTCCTGTTTTGTGTATCTTCGGCAGGCATATCATTCTCGGGTAACCGAATTTTTTACCCTTAGTAGTATTTTGCTCGGTATGACGTCCTTGCAATCTGTTAAGGTCTTCTCCACTCTCTTGACAGAATCCGTTAGAGGGTTCTTCCTCAGTTCAAAATACTCTCTATCACTTAGCTTCTTCAACACAATTTCATCATATTTTGACTTGTCCATTATTACTATTTTGTTCCGCTTATCAGCTTTGAGATAAAATACCGGCTCTCCTTCAGCTCTCTAACAACGCACGTAACGTCGTTGTTCACGTTGGGATTTTTATTCTTTAACGCTCTTATTGTGTCTTCCCTTATTGCTTGTTTACTTTCCGTTGGTAGAAACTTGATGGCTGATTCTATATCCACCACAATGTCTTCTTTGGGAAGGTACTTATTTCCAATTGCGAAATTTAAGCCTTTGTTCAAGAGGATTATTAGACAACCCAGAAACCTGGAGACTCAATGAAGACGCAGGCAACGTGTATTCAAAACTGTTAGATCTAATTAAGTAAAACTGGGTGATAGATATGTGTATGAGTGGCTAAACGTTGAGGATTTATAATTAAGGCAAAAAATGTATACCATAGTAAAATAGCACTGAAGAAGAGGGAACTCTCACCCTTGAAATATATATATGTTATTATATTTAAAATAAATTATTGAAATGGCGCAAAAATACCGAGAAAACGAAGAATCTGTTCCTTAAAGTAAGAAGAAGGGAGGACCTTTAGGAAAACTTTCAAGGTGAACCTTTTAATCCATTTTTATTATTATTTTTGTTTCAATGAATAAAACATGAATTTTAAAAGTCCTTGATGCATATATTATTTCTATCTACATTATGATATAATAATACTACGGAGCGAATTTAATTCATGCAAAAAGAAAGAAAAGAATAAAATTTAACATGTTTACTATCAAGAAAATTAATCTTAAATGAGATAAAAACCAAAATGAAGCTCACCATTTAGTCCTGAGGTGACGACGAGCGCTCTTCATCGCTGGTGCTAAGATTTAGGTTATTATTTTTTTACATACAGGTCTTACTCAGTTGTTCTTATTGATGAGCAGAATCGGTATTGGTCTTGCAGTCTTGGTCTTACATAAAAACAAGACCAATACCAAGACTGTACCTACCTTATCAAGACCAAGACCAAGACTTGCCCTGCAAGACCAAGACCAAGACTCGCCTTGCAAGACCAAGACCAAAACCAAGACTATGCGAGACTCAACCATAATAAATTTTAAGTGTTTTTATAGTCAACACGTGAAACTGTGTTTAGAATTTTTTTTTAAATTTCAACAAAATCTTATTGAAGAGAAGCATTCAATGAATTTAAATGTAGAATGTATGGCATTTTTACCACTGAGAAGAGTTTCTGCTATTTCGTATGAAGGTACGGGTGTGGCAAATTGTCCTGTAAACCTGACTCGTGATATACATATTGATCATGTGTAACTAAACAAACATATGAAAATGCTGTCATTTTTTAAATCAGAAACATGAAATTTGGTATTTGAAATATATGCTTACACGAAATTAGTTTGGTACATAAAATTGAATCAGTATTGATACCATTTCCCACTGCACAGTAAAGTATTTATTTCTATTGTAAAGGATTGATAAAAAATTTCAAATAAACCAACTGAAGAAAAAAATTTACCGATGCAAACTTTCTGTGCATTTTGTGTCGTGTTTCTGGCTTCAGTAGTGACGGTTCTGCTTTGGTGAGTTAGCAGTGGCGGCTCTACTTTTGGGGCTAGTGGGGCTCAGCCCCACCACTTATTGATGACCCTATATTAGTGCAAATGTAATAAAATATCATTATAGGTTTCAATATAGTTTTCATAATTTCATTTCATTTCAAAATATAATGTAGCATTTTTTTCGCCCATGCTGTAGTTTACAACAAATGGCTCAGCCCCACCACTTATTGATGACCCTATATTAGTGCAAATGTAATAAAATATCATTATAGATTTCAATATAGTTTTCATAATTTCATTTCATTTCAATATATAATGTAGCATTTTTTTCGCACATGCTGTAGTTTACTTTCACACAGTCTTCTTGCCACGCAACGTAAAACACTTTGTTTTCTCTTCGACTCGCTTCGTTGTGCTTGCACCGAGTAAAAGTTGAGAGTAAAATCCAAACTTATTTTCTCTTTGACTATTTTCCACCTTTGTTACGAGGAAAGAGCTACATTTCAAAAGCCCCAAATAAGAGTATTTCGATTTGAATGTGTGCGTGAATTCTATGCTGCAGTGGCGGGAGTGTACGTGTTTGAAATAACATTTGTATACATCGTCGACGGGCTAATCCTATGCATCCCGTTCAGTGCTTCGACAACGTTTAGTCTTGGCATGGTCTGGATAATACTTTTGAGCAGACATGAGCAACATTTTTTTACGACGGGCCGAAGGGGGTGAGGCCTATTAATGCAAAAGTAGTCCCATCAGTGTAGTGCATGGTATAAGTACATAGTGTGCCTTCGTGGTGTTTTTAGTGTTTGGTATTTTTTAAAGTTTTGTAGTGCTTAAAGTTTGTTTCAGAAAAGGGTTCTTCAGGTTATGGTATTTATGATTTTGATTAAATAAATAATTAACAAAATTTTCCTTGCATGTGTTAAAACTTGCTAGAAGTTGGAATTTCAATTTTAGTGAAAAAAAAAATTCGGTATTTTCAAAATATGAATTCTGTAGAAAATTCAATTAATATTAATATTACGCTATTCGAACGAAATGTTTCAAAATATGTCTTCCATTGTTCAGCTTTACAGTTTATTTTAAAGATAATAACCTTTGTTTGTCTTTCCAAGAAACAAGTAAGTTAAAAGGAATAGTTTTAACAGCGCCGGTTACTACTGCAGAGTCGGAAAGATGCTTCAATACCCTAAAAAATATCAAAAGCTACAAATCGAGCACCATGAACCAAATTCGTCTCAATTAGCTTGCAGTACTCCCTGTTTGTGATAAATTCATTAAAACAATACCCAAAATGAAAGAAAGGGTGATTGACTTGTTTGCTCAGCAAAAATATCGACGTGCTGAATATTTATACAAATAAAACGTCTAGATAAAAGAAATTGCTTTTGTTGTTGATGTTGATTGAAGAACTATATACAATGTAAAACTGTTTTTGCTGAATTTATTTATTGATGGTTTTTGCTCTTGTTATTGTTGTTGTTGTTGAATTTATTTATTACTGTTTTTTCGATTGTTTTCGTTGTTTTTGTTGCATTTATATTAATAGAGAAATTATTTCTTTTGAAAAGTGCGATAGGCCTAAAAGTTGTTTCGTTGGAAGAATTCAAATGTTTTTAAACAATTTTTTTTTATTCTGAGTGCACTGAACATTTATTAAAGCTTTAAATGTTATTCAAAACACGATAATATGAATACATCTTTGATTGCCAGCGAATCTACTTTTTGGGAAACCGACACATGGGACGACGACTCACATAAGAACTTATATAGGTGATAGAAAAACTCGTATCAGTAGCCCCACCATACTTAACTCCCGCGAGCCGCCACTGTGAGTTAGTCAGTTTTCAAAAGACCGTAATGGCCAGCGTACACAGCTTCGAATTTAAAGTGCCAGGATCTCGTCGTCAACTCTAGGATGTTTCCAGGCATAATAAGTGAGCAGTTTCGACACATTAAAGGAAACAAGAAGATTACTTCTTTACTAGCTTACTAGCATTTTTTTCCTTTAATTATTTATTTTTCATTGCTGGCCGCTTACTTAAACGGTGTAAGTAGTTACAAGTTATTTACTAGCTTCTTCTTTAAGATCTATTAAATAAGAGTAAATAAGTCATTTAAAATATTTGTATGTGAAAACGCAAGACTGCAAGAGTCTTGCAAACAAAACCAAGATTTGGTAGGCAAGACCAAGACCGAGACCAAGACTAGGTCTATCGACGCAAGACCAATACCAAGACCGAGTGCGCAAGAACAAGTCCAATATCAAGATTACCACAGTCTTGGTCTTGGTCTTGTTTTGCTCATCACTAGTTGTTCTCAATACCTTTTGAAGCGAATAAATTTTATGTTTCTTTAGACATCCACAGTAAGAAACTCTTCCTTGCCGAACTGATTTTGTTTTTTTTCCATGCCGTGCGCCATTACAACACCACCAATCATCGATTGGAAAAAGTAAATTATTACCTTACATTACTAATCTCAATCTAAATATGAAATGACGAGAAATGAAGGAAAAGCGTGAATCTAAGCACTTTAGGAAGATACGCGCTACTAGCAAATTTGCAACAAACTATCTGCCAAACTTTAACGATGAAATTTTGTGAAATGTGGTAAGCCACAATAAAAAAATTAACGAAGAAGAATAGTTTGAACGTGATTTTAATTTCACTCTTTCTACGAAAAATAAGTGCAAAGAATAACGAGAAAAATTAATAGTGTCTTGTCGGCCTGTCTGGAAATTTTACAATAAAAATCCTACATTCTTCTCAGTACCTTGTTTTAAAAACTTTATACAAATTGGCTACAAAGAAAATCAACCTACATCTGGATTATCGTAAACATCCGAGAAATTGAATCCTACTACGAAGATGAGTCACAAATCTAACATAAAAAGCATCCATTTTAAGTGTCGTTTTTACTTTCTTCAAGAGTTTCACCCTACCTCCGACCTCCGACCAATGGAAAGGATTCCCTGCTGAGTAGTTAGCATCCACTGAAGTTCATCTTCTATCGAGAATGCACATTTACGTCATTACAAGGAAAAACAAGCCTCGCGGCTTGTGTTGACCCTTGAGGTTCACACGGTCAACTTCCCAGTAATATTTACATAAATATTAAAAACACTAAACACAATAATAATTATGAAGATAATACTACTTTAAATAATAATAATTAGAGGTACTCATAACGATAATTGGAAGGAGTGAATATAAATCGTATCATCTACGGGAGCGTCCATTGATTACGTAGGGAAGGGGGATAATTGAATATTCACGCTGAATAATCGGAAGGGGGCAGGTTACAGAGCCGTTTCTACGTTATTTGTTATTTTCATGAAAATGAAATGCAGGTTTGTTTTACGCCCACTGAAGAGATTTTCTGGCGAGGTGGCCATTTCGAATAATTCTGTTCTAAATTGCCATGACTTCGGCATAATCATCGAATTTGTATTTTTTTACGATTTTACATCAATGAAACTGATAAGTATTTCTTATTTTCTGTTGATCTTGAAAAACAATAAATATGCAGTCAATAATCAGTTTAATTGCATGTAAAAACTAAAACGCTTTACGAATTATGATGGAGAAAGTAATTGAAATCTTACGAACACTAAAGAATAAAACTAATAAAAATGACGATTTTTTATTTGATGCTTTTTTAAAGCATATGATCTTGCAAAGTATTGACTACAAAATATTTTACCATTGAAAGCGTTCATTACCACAAATGTAAATTTGGTTACACTTTTTTGGTTTTCAAAATTTAAGCAGTTTTTTTATTAAATTTAAAACACGGTACTATGAAAACTATTCAGAATATGCTTAAATTAAGATTGACTCAACAACAATTTCTTTTGAATAAAAGTTATCAGGTAATATAATTCGCATGAACCCTTTTTAACTTCCCAGTATATGGGAAGTTCTTGTAATCGCCTCGACAATCGAAATTGAAATTTTGAACATTTCTTTACGTTTTGAGGTCTATAGAGTATATATAAAGTGTTTTTGGAAAGGGAGATGTATGTGTGTGTGCAAGGGCAGATACAAGGGGGGGCCTAGGTGAACTACTGATTTTTACGATTTTTTTGCAATATTGTCTTCTTTTATTGTGATTTTCGAGGCAGTGGCCCCCCTGAGTCAAATGCTGGATCCGCTCTTGTGTGTGTGTATGTACGTTCGTACGTACGTATGTACGTTCGTGGACAGTTTTTTCTACGAGCATAACTCACGTAAACAAAGTCCTATCGACTTCGTTAAGAAGTCAATCGAAGCGCCTTTGTAATTTTAAGAGCTGATTAGTTTTTGGGACAATTCTGTCGGGGGGGTTTGTTGTTTCGCCTCTTTGAAGGTCATTTCTGTCATGCGGTATATCTCGCGAACCAAACATAGAATTTGCATCGTTAAGATGTGAATCGACGCTCATTAACATTTTTGTGAATCTATAAAATTTTGAGAAAAAAATTTCAAGCCGTTCTTTAATTTTTTAAAAAAGGGCAAAAAAGTAGTTTTTTTTCAAAACTATTAAATTTTTATTCATATTTTCAAGTCTAAGTAATCAATGTTTATATAATTTAAATACTTTAAACAGTTCTTGTAAAAACATCATCAAACTTTTTTCTCATGATTACAAAAAACATTAAATAAAAAACAAAAAATCATTAACATCATCATGTTCTTCAAGATCATTTCTGTCATTCACTATATCTCACGAACTAGATGTAATATTTGCATCATTAGGGTGTCAATCGACGTGTATTAACATCTTTGTAATTTTCTTAACATTATAAAAATTCGTTTCAGCTGGTTTTTAATTTAATAAAAGAAAATGCGAAAAATTAGAATTTTTCTCATAAAAAATAATTTTTTACCTAATTTACACAGCACAGTAATACCAGTTTATAAAATTTATACACTCTTATCAGTTTTTGAAAAGAAACCAGCAAAACTTCTTTCCATGAGTATCAAAAAAAAACTAACTGAAAATTAAAAAATCATTCAAATTTAAAGAGGGTTCATACGAATGATATTACTCAATATCTTTTATTCTAAAAACGTTGTTGTAAATTCAATCAAAGTGTTATAATATTCACATAATTTAAGCAGATTTTTAATAGTTTTAAGAGTTTTTATTTTCATGAAAAATTTGCTTGAATTTTGAAAATCAGAAAAATTTCAATCATAATTGCATTTGTGGTAATCAACGCTTGGGATGGTGAAATGTTTTGTAGTCAATACTTTGCAAGATCATATGCTTCAAAAGGCTTTCATCAAATAAAAAATTGTAGTTTTTAGTAAATTTAATTTTTAGTAATCGTAAGATTTCAATTACTTCTTCCATCTTCATGTGCAGTACATTTTACTTTTTACATGCAATTAAACCTATTTTTGACTGCATATTCAATATTTTTCAAGACCAACAGAAATTCAAAATTAATTATTAATCTCATTGATGTAAAATCGTGAAAAAACATAATCTCCCGATTAGAAAAACGAGCTTCGGCGGAGCTCACCAATCGCAGATGTCGCTGCCTGGGCCTGCTCTACCATGGCCTAACGTTTGCCTGTCCGCATTTGTTGTGTACGCTAGGGCCACCAACACTTACCTCAACCTAGGTGAACCATGTTCCTTAAGGCAAGAAGGAGGAAGGAACCTTAAGAAAACTGTCAAGGTGAAGCTTTTAATCCATTTGTATTATTTTATTGGTTCATTAAAGAAAACTTAAATTTAAAATGTCCTGGATGCTAATATTATTACTATCTACATTATGATATAATAATACTACGTAGCGAATTTAATTCATACAAAAAGAAAGGAAAGGATAAAATTTAACATGATTAATACCTGAGATAAAAACCAAAAGAAATCTCACTACTTAGTCCTGAGGTGATGAGGAGCGCTCTTCATCGCTGGTACGAAAATTTGGGTTGTTCTTGTTTTTCCACATACAGGTCTTACTCAGTTGTTCTCAATACCTTTTAACGCGAATAAATTTTATTTTTCCTTATTCATTCACAGTAAGAAACTCTTTCTTGTAGAGAGTTACACCTAACAGTATGCGAGAAGCTTTCATTATTGAATGTGACTTTTTTCGTTACATGCATGCTCAACAATGATCTGTTATTCCAATTCCGTTTATAATTTTCTACTTAACTTGATTCGGCATGCAGTTACTATTTTGAGAATAGTTGGCTTTGCCTAATATGTATATGTCATGTAAAAAATTAAATTTCAGTATTTAAAACGCGATCATGACTTGTAGTCATATTTATAATAATATAATTTTTCGCTTGCAAATACTGTATTTCTATGTTTAAACAATAAGTGCATAGCACCGATTCTCGTTTGAGCTTACAAAAACATTGATCCAACCTATTATGGTTCGACATTAAAGAAATTAACTACATCAGATTAAGTATTTAATTGAAGAAAGATACTACTACCATAATAATTATTCGGGGCAACTTTCTGGACCAAAACGTTGGTATAATCGAACATAGAATTTCTTTAATATCTAGGTGTACAAAATATCATATTTTTCTTTTGTTGTTCCACTTGTACCTTGACCGCCACCGTTTCAAGTTAATTCCTTCAAAAATTTTTTCTTCACATCTACAAGTCGATTTACACTGAGTAACTAGTTCATTAAGTACAGTGCTTTACGCCTAAATACTGATGATTTGTTCGTTCCTCACGTTAAGGTACCATACATTTCATGCTCCGTCGTTTTTGGTGTTTCTAATGACCGATATTAGCATGCATGCCACTATAAAATCAATTAGAAAGTTACTAAACTGGAATCCAATTTCTTGCAATGAAACAAAATTGGTCGACAAATGAGGTACATATTTCCATTCTGGATCTACTCAAGAGGCATGTTTTTTTAAAATTCACACCGTGTTTTTGTGGATGGTAGATAAATATGAAATCCAACAAGACCAGTGGCACCAATTAAAATAATGGGATTTTGCAAAGTGGCGTGGGTAGGTACACATGGCTCCTGCAAACTTGAAACTCACAAGCAGCTCCGCGCTATCATCAACTGTTTAGTGGTCTGGCTGTCACTCGTAACTATAGATTTGACGAGCTAATCACTCACATTTAAAATGAACAGATTTTGGTTAAACATGGCTATCGCCAGCCCACACCAACAGTGAATTTTGGTATAAGATTTTGTGTTTGCAACTGAACTACCGATACGATAACGGTTCTCTCGCAAGAACCGGTCTGGTAGCTGCAGAACTGGTTCGAGCGCTGTAAGCAAGTTTTCGAGACGATATGCTTGAAGTGCGGGGTTACCGCTTCTGAGCGAACCAAAGACATTTTTTTGTTTTTTTCTCCATGCCGTGGGTCATTATAAGGCCATTATCAACTTGGATCTAATGAGATAGTGGCACACTACGAGTCGCTCATTGACTTTTGGACTGTCGGTGAAGCTAAAAAGCAAAAAAAAACAGTGGAAAATTTTTCGCTTTCGTGCCAGAAACACCGCCTATTTAAAGCATTCCTGTGCTATTGAATTACCTTTGAATTGCTTGAAATTTGCTGACATATATTGAATTGACATGTAAATTTGAACCTAGTACACTTGCTCTGACCATAGATGACACTTGCGGAAGTAAGTTGTTTCCTTGATTAAATGGCACAGCTTTTGCTTACTTACCACGAGATCATTATCAGCCATATTGGGATGACAATGAGCTACTAGCTCACTTTCGGCTGTAGTGTGTCAGTAGTATTAGTTTCTTTTATATTAATATGGTTGCGATGATTCTAAAGCTGAGAGTCCACCTGAGACAAAATCTCGAGAGAAAGTCGCGAGATTAGTCTCAGGGTGTTGTCCACTTAAGATTGCTTTCGCTCTCGAGACAGAGTCTAGAGAATCCACAGCCTCAACAGTCTTGAGACCTAGAATGTTTCACTTCCACATGAGAGTCAGTGCGGTGACTACTTGTGTGATTGTTTAAAAAGTATCTTTGCTGGAATGAATTCGTGGCAAAGTTTTACTTTAATAGTAGCCTATAAAATTGTCAAACAACGGAAAATGAAAAAAAGAGTCTTGGGCGAGGAAATGGGTGGGACGACGGAATGCATTTGGAGCTTGTTCTACACCCGTAGAGGAGTCACGGTTGGAAGATGCCTAACAATTTAAAAATTTCATTCGAATGGGTGCAGTGAAATATGAACTTCTTCTAGATTTAGTGAAACACCAGATCGTCAAGCAAGATACAAAATTTCGTGATGCAATTCCTGTTCATGACAGGGTAATGGTCACACTTTGTTTTCTGGCTTCATGTTTGCATTAATTAATTAGTTCTTTAATTTGTTTTAAATGTCTTCTATGTTCTCCTCTACCAATATATTGAATGTTTGAAAATTTTCAACTTTTCGATTCAACTAGATACCTATGAATTTGCAGGTGAATCTTACTCGTCTCTGCATTATATTTTTCGCTTACCACCATGTACAATTGGAAGAATAGTTCCAGAAGTATTTCTGATGGAGGTGTATTTTCTCACTGCTCCCTTCACCACGCTCTGGAGAGCAAGCAGCTTCCAGTTTCTGAACCATAACCGTTGCCTGAAAGAGATTTGCCTGTTCCGTACGTGATGGTAGCTGATGATGCATTTGTTATGACATCATACATCTTGAAGCCATATGGCTTCCGAAATCAACCAACTTAATATTTAATTACTGCCTAAGCAGGGCTCGTCGTATTGTCGAGAACGCATTTGTCATTATGTCTAGTAAATTCAGAGTTCTCCGAAACCAAATAAATTTAGCTCCTGATAAAGGCAGAATGGTTACTTTGTCAACATGTGTATTGCATAATTTTCTAATTTCTACTTTCGCACATTATTTGTGATTAATCAAATCCATCACCTCATCATCAGTCCACTCTCTTTTTACACTGTCTTTATTTTTAGCTCTCATTAAATGAATTAGTAATTAATTAAACGAATGAAAATAGAAAACAAAACAAATACTCCCAGACGCAGATCTCCGTTACTCGAAAAAATCTCCCAACATGGACTGAAGACTGGAGACCTAGTCGCGAGAGCACGAATGAGCGTGTCCACCTGTGATTGGAGCACTCTCCGATACATGCCGAGACTGCTCTCAGGACAATGTTCATCTGCGAGTTGAGTCTCATGACAACTCTCGAGACTGTTTTGTCTCAGATGGACACGTACCTCAAGAAGCTACATGAGGAGGAGCAGTTATCCCAAGACGGCTGTAATGTGAAACACAGGCCTGGGTATGGTCGATTGGAAGAATGTGGAACATAATCTTTTCAAGGTATGAACATATTGGTTCAGAATGATACAAATAAATAAGTTCATTAATACTAAACAAAGGAATTAGCTGTTCTATTGCTTTTGGCCTTTTGTAGTGTCAGATTAGCTGAAAAGTTCATACAATAGGGGGGGCTGCAATTCATACACCGGGAGCTCGTGACAGGTCAAGGTCTCCGATTTTACACAGAATGTCATATTGACAGATGATAATTTACTTACAATAAAGATAAATATAAAAATGTTTTATTTATTTATTTATTTAGCCAAACATAATAATATTAATAATCTGTATGCCTACATTATTAATATTATTATTATTAAACTTAGCACTAAATTACAACTATGTATGGCTAGCTAGTGCGTTAAACAGATTCCGTTTAAAAGTGGATTTGGAAATGGATGGGGAATAGTGGTTGCTAGCACTATTAAATATCTTACAGCATCTGTTAATCGGTTCGTTTTGTCCGTATATTGTATGATGTTGATACTCAACTAACATACGAGTGTGTCTGGTACGTCTTACAGTATCATTGCATGAGATTTTCTCAGATAATGATTCGATACGGATAACGTTTCTGATAATGTCAAACACAAAGCACCAAGTCAGGACTGTCCTTCTAAATGATAACGAAGGTAAATTGAGTAGTTTAAGACGGTGCTCAAAAAAAGGTAAATTATCAAAGTTGTAGTCGAACGGCCTTTGTGAAATCCGTGCTGCTGCTTGGTAATTCGTGGCACTATCAGTTCTGTCAGTTTGCCACAGATGATTTTCTCGAATAGTTTGGGAATGACTGATAGGATAGCTATACCTCTGTAATTTTCCACCAGGTGTTTATCTCCACTTTTAAAAATGGGAGTCAAGAGAGAAGATTTCCAAGCAGATGAAAAGCAACCGAATGAGTGACTTATTGAAGATCATGTGAAGGGGAGTTAACAGCTGTTTTCTGCATTCGATCAAAAAGTGAGCCGAAATTTGATCAGGACCAGGCCCCTTGTTAGGATCAAGTTCAGTGATAGCGCTTTCAATATCGTCTATGGTCAAATGTAGTTCCTCAACAATTATTGTTGACAAAATATCCTGCGAGGGAAGTATGGGTGTATTTGTAGGTGGCATAAACACCTCTTGGAAGTGATCAGCAAAAAAATTACATAATTTTTTAGGGCAAGAGATGGAATTGTTTTTGGACATTGTGCATGGATAGCCTGTTGTTTTTCTTTTGGTGTTTATAAAATCAATGAATTTTTTCGGGTCACGAATTATGTTTTCTCCAACAGTGCGAACATAAAAGTTATATGCTTCACGTGACTTATTGAAAATTCAATAACTAGCTGATCATATTTATTATTTACGTTTACGTCTACATCCTTGTCATTGTGGTTTATCTTATATAATTTGTTTCTTTGGTTACGTAGGCTTCGAAGGTCTGAGAGTTTGTTTGGCTCTGAGAGTTTTTTTTTCTTAATTTTAGGGACGATGCTTTTAACGGCGTCAAAAATTATTCGATAGAAGGTAGATACCGAGTCTTCTACATCTAACATTGAAAGAATGTTCCAGTCGATTTTCTCAAGACGGTTTATGATGCAAGCATAATCGGCATTTAAGAAATCAAATACGAAGTAATTATTGTACGATTGAGATAATCTTGAATCCTTCGTGGAAATCTCAACAGTAGAAGCAGAGTGGTGGAGGCTATTACAAAAAAGATGCTCTGCTTCTTTCGTTGGACTAACCTCATAGGAGTTCGTGAAAATTAGATCCAGCGAATTACTATTTTGGTTTGCAAATGGGGATATTTGCTGCAAATCATTGCCATAAAATGTACTAAGCAGATTAAGGTCAATCGAATCTCTAAGGGTCATTGGTAAGAGGTAGCCATCAGAATCATCAGGAACAAAGGACAATGTGGGGCGGTTAAAGTCCCTTGTATTATTATTTTGTCTTCTTCGGCTAGAAGCATTATTACAGAAGATATGACGCCTCGTATGCAATCATAGATATCTTCATTGGAGTTGGGGGGAACATATACTACAACAATGAATAAAAATACAGTCCCTAAACCAACACAAATTGCTTTATGCTCAAAAGTTTTATAGGACACAGTTTCAACGATCTCACTTATAAAAGTTTTGTTGATTGCGATCATCACACCACCGCCTCTAGACTGGCCGGTGAAAAGAAAATCCCTGTCATTCTTATATATAGTCCAGTTTCCGTCAAGTATTTCCTCGTTCTTGTATGCGTCGTTGAGCCATGTTTCAGTGAAGGCAAGTACATTAAAATGGCAGGATTTGGCGTCCAGGTAAAGTTTGTTTATCTTGCCTCTCATAACACCCCAATAGTGGTCAAAGAGCTTAAGGGAATTCACCGTCAAACGTTTGTTAGGAATAATATTTCTTGCTCTCTTCTCTTGCCCTCTGAAGCGACGAAATATGCTTGGATCTTATGTGCGACCCAAAAGTTTCAAGATCTTTTTTTATTTGATCTTGGGTCGTATCAAGTTGCTCATGATAATTGAAAAATATATGGCGTGAAGATTCAAAGTCTGTGGGAAGACATTCTTGGTGTATCATAACCTTAAGATTGACTTTTGTTTTACCATCCACGCATGAAGAATGTGGCGCATTATGCAAGTATGCCAGGTAAAGACGGACACAATCGTAGATTTTGTGGTCTCTAAGTCGAGACAACATATATCTACTTTCAAGGTCGGCACCACAGCTTTTAGTGATTTTAACCGCAGGCGGAGAGAGCGGATCCAGAAACTTAGGCTCGCTATCGGGAACTATGACAGATTGAGAAGGAATTTGAAGACGGAACTAATGTTCCACCGCGAACGAAGTTTAAGTACGGAGATGGTGACTCACCAGTGTGAGCTGCAGTTTGGTTATATATAATTTTGCTTTTGTTCGGCTGGTCATTGGAAGCTTTGTGAGTACGAAGCACGGGTGAAGCAGAGTGTATAGAGGGTACTGGCTTGTCCGTCTTATGGTGTGTATAAGTGGGCATGATGGGTTGATTATCCAAGGAGTTGATAGGTGGATCTATTGGATAGAATGTTGTTTCTGAAGAGGAATCTTTCAAAGGTATATTAACGGAAGATGATGAGGGAGTACTTCCATGTGCAGGAAAAAATATGGGACTGTGCTGAGAGGTTCTAGAGGTATGTTGGGAGGTATTAGGTTGTGGGATACATATTGAATTCTGAGGGGACTTATTATAATTACTATTTAATTTATAATTATGCACACTATTCGTATTTAAGTTTTCCTCCTTGTTTTTGCTTTTATCCTTCCGTGAGACGTACCATGGATAAAAAACGAGTCCATTGCTGAGTTGATATGAGCTTTCTCCCTGAGGGTCTGTGAACATCCATGCGTATTGAGATGGGATGGACACTTTAAATGATTGCTTTCTTTTACCACGCTGCGCCAAAAGCATCACAATGCTGTCTATAGAGAGATCCTTGCGGATTTTCTTTTCAATTTCTATTTTTTTAGCAGCTTTTGAGGAACTTCTGACAAAGAAATCCACGTATTCACTATTATTAGCAGAAGTATTGTTCGAAAGGTCGTCACCGTTCTTTCTAAATTTGGAAATGCGTCCTTTCCATTCAGTTTCTGACCAAAATGTGCCAAATTTGAATAGTTTACTATCACTTTTGGATTGGCGAGGACTTGTAACGTGAGCCTTATGATTAGGGGCTGACTTAAACGAGGATGTTGCTTTGTCTTGTGTTGGCTTCTTCGTGGCATTATTTAATACCATTTGGAGTGGTGTTGAAACGCTGCTCGTCGGCGTGTTGACTTCGCAGCGCTTATCATCACACAATGCGATCAGTCTGTGCTCCATATTGGCTAATGTCCATTGAATTCTTGATTAAAATGCTTCTATGGAATTAAGATGGTTGATGGTTCTAAGAATCTGGTCTTCATTAATTTGGGACTTGGCAATATTGGTGTCATGTTTCGTTGAAGGAGCTGTAAGGATTGCATTCATATCCATTACGTTCTCATTTATGGAGCAAACCTTAGTTTGCAGCTCATTGAGAGCTTTGTCAATGCTATTCTTGCTGCAACTAGATGAGCTAGCGGATGTAAGACCATCAAAGCAGTTTACCATTTCCGCGAAGCTTTCGTCCGAGGCTTTAGCGCGAGATTGTTGTTTATGCAGCAGTCCGCCGTATCGCTAACGAGCTTGCTAATGCGTGCGATTAAGTTATCATAAATACATTTCAGTAGCCCGTTTGTATTCTGGCAATCTGGGCAGATGAAGTTTTTGTCCATATAGGGATGGTACCAGTCTCTGGGTGTGTCGATACACGCCCCATGGAACTTCCTGTTGCAGAATGAACGGCAGACAACAAATTTAAAAGAATTGTCGAAGGCGATACAGCTCACCATGCAACACTTCATTTTCCGTAGTCGAGGATTAGGCCTAAGAAAACACAAATGGCACTAGGTGTCAGTATGGAAAATCGAGGTCACAGTATCAGCAGTTTAATTTCAGACACACAGCAAAACACGATGTAGTTCACTTGTAACTACAATTTGCGTCACTGAAAACACTAACGTAAGCAATATAATAAATGGAGCGTGATGTAATATTCAGCAACACATTTAATTGCTTTTACTTTGGTAAAGTTGAATAAAAATATAGAGGAGGCAGAAAAGCACGTCCGAACACTTCGAAAGCAAAAGTTATACCACACGCTTTCCGGTCATAATGAAAATTGTGTTTTTAGTTTAATACCTTATACTTTATTTCCTGCCTTTGTAATTAAAAAAAGGAAAGAAACTTCTTCAAGACACAGTAATTAATGGCATGCAATTCGTGACAGCTTAAAGGACTCGAAATATCACTTGAACTTCTTTATATTTTTATCAGTTTTGTACCAATTTTTTGCGGAAAATTTCAACATTTGGGCTTTTGGCTTCACATTGAGGTCTTGATGTTTGAATGTATAGATTGTGTATTGTCTATTGTAAACGCTGTGATGGTGATATCCTTGTAGAAGCGTGTATGTAAGTGAGCCAACATCCAGCCTGAAATGATCTGAAATTGTCACTCTGACAGTATACTAAACGTGAGAGTTCTGTCATCCGCGCGAATATTTTACATATAGGTATATTCTTGATAGAGTAACTTGTGTGATTAATATTGTGTGTTATCAATCAAATCAACTGACACTATCGCCGAACAGTGTAGTCGCCTCATTTAAAGCTGAGAACTAAATGCAATAAACCATGAAGCGTCTTATGGCTTTCTGTAGGAGTGGATTGCATTCTTGGCAAGCAGCAGTTTATAAATAAATAAATTCCATGAGCTGTATAGATATATTTATTCGACATATTTATGAAATCATTGCATGCTTAGTATGATTGTTGCCGTGATTCCGCCGAAGCCTGATTAAAACAAGAAGACCGAAGTTCAAAGATTATATTATATATTTAAAAAGAATTATATGATATTCAATTTTGAAAGTTGTATGTACATAATTCAAATTTTCGCAGAACTATACACATCAAAAGCTAGGTAAATGTGGCATAGAAAAATTATACTATAATTTCATTCATCGGAATATAATGTAGTATGCAACAGCCGACAATCATATTGAATTAACAGACACACTAAAATTTTCTTTGGTTAATCTTATAGGAGAATTTATTTTGGCCCATTTAACAATGATAAATTTTCTACCAAGGTCTCCTTTTTTATATACAACGACTCAAAATCAAAAAATAAATATGTAATTGTATGAGTGTGTTTTTGTATTCTTTATTTCTTATTTAAAATTATATCAAACCTATAAGGGAGAATCCAAACAGTTGAGAATGTTACTTTTCGTTTTGTTAATTGAATACCGAATATAAAGTATGTAAATTAATCAGTTAATTTAAAATTTCGCACTATTAAAATTTTTGTCGGATATTTTTCCATATATTTGCTTGATTCACTTTTAAGCTGTGAATGTCTTGCAAGTTTGCCAATCCTGCTGATTATTCTTGCTGATAATATTGAGTTCTTTTTCATTGCGTCGCGTTCAAGTTGATAATCGATTGAACGAACCGATTTAAGCTCCTCATATAGGCTCATTCAATTATGTAGCTGCTCCCATGCAGGTCATTTTTTTTCCAATTATGTTATTCTTAACATTTTATTTTATTCTGGACAGCAATGATATTTTCTTCGAATTTTCTACAGCGGATACGAAATTTTACATAAATATCAAACTCGCGCCTTTTATTTGCCCATTTCTACTCTCATCTTAATTACGCCCTTAACAAGTTAGTCTTAGTATCGCAACCACACTCATGAATGTTTACCCATGAAATGTGATGATTTTCTGCTCCTTTATCTATTACCTCCTTGTTAAAAAAATACGACTGAGAAGATCAAAAAAAATTCTGCTAATCGTTGCCGGCAATTAAAACCAGGACACCTTTCACACTGATGAGATATCTTTCATCATCCAGGAAAATATGAATAGGCAAAATAGTAGAATTTTCGCACATAGCAGTAAAGAAGCGATTCCCCATATCCAGCGTTTCGTTTCTGTAATGGTTTGGCTAGGAGTGTCTTATCTTGGTGCAACATAGATTTATTTTTGTGGAAAAGGTGTCAAAACTGGCACCAACGTTTACCAAGACACCATCCTGGAAAACACGGTAAAGCATCTGAGTGCAAAAATATTCAACCAACAACACTGGGTCTTCCAACTGGATTCAGCCCTGCTCATAAATCCAGATCTACTCAGGCATGGCTGCAAACCAATATTCTGGAATTTATTGCTCATGAAGATTGGCCATCAGGAAGCTCGAACAGGAACCCACTTAATTATAAAATACGAAAGGGTTTTAGAGGAGAAAGTCTGCTCGCCTCTCCACAGAAGTTTAGAATGCTTGCAGCGAGCTTTCATAAAACCAAAGTTGCCAACCATGTCAAAAGTTGGCTGTTTCTTCTACGATACGCTTTTAACTGAAGGTCTTTGAATATAACTCTAAACATGCTTATCTGGCGTATCTTCATCTGCTGAGCCATTAATTTTCGTCGTCCATTTAAATCTTAAAACAAAACTGAACTAAATTTTATGTTTGGATCTTAATTCATTGGTTGAGATCAAAAATCAATATAGATAGAATACTTCAGTGTCAAAATTTTATTGTTAAAGTATACTACATGTCAATTTGTTTTATTCGCTGGCTTTTGCATCCACTGAACACTCACACGTCTGTCGGCATTCAGCAATGAACGCACACGGGTCAAGTCTTGCTTTCAACTTGTTGACGGCCGTCCAGAGCGAGACTCATCAATAACATCTTCTCGGCCCTCGTTAAATTGTTTTAGCCACCTAGAAACCTCCAAGCAAGACATGACAGATTCCTCGTAAGAATCTTAAATCAATTTGTAAGTTTAAGGCAGAGTTTTTTTGTAGTTTTGAACAAAATGTGAAAAAATTGCGTTGCTTCAAAGTTGACTGCTTTTTGAGCGACGACATAAGCACTGAACAAGGGTTTACACAATCAACGGTACTGACGCACCCACAGCTCAAAGTGGACTAATAGAGGCAGCGCTAGAGAGCTGATACCCTTTCCATCATTACTCGCCAGCGTGGTAGCGCTCAGTTCAATAGGAGCAAAAAGAAACAACCATTTACACCAATTACACCCTGCACATACATGAATGAATATATTTTGATAGTTGTATATATATTGTTGGAGCAATTGCCTATCACAAAGTTCTCAAAGATGAAATCCTCAAATACTATCTCTTGAGTAGCGTTCTTGCAATTAACCTGCTTGCACTATAATCCTAAAATTACAGCGTTTAATTCAAAACTCAAGGCTCTAATCCTCAAATTATTGAGCAAATATTGACAACAACACAGATTTAATCTGTGTGCTTTATTAATTATGACCCACAGTGAGTCTAGTAGAGGTGTGTATCACTTAACTGAAATGACTCAGTGCTCCGAAACATCAAAGTGTTTCGAAAGATTGAAACAGTAACAATGTTTCGAATGCATCATTTGGAACTTGCATTCGAAACATTGTTACTGTTTCAATCTTTCGAAACACTTTGATGTTTCGAAACACTGAGTCATATCAGTTAGGTGATACACACCTCTACTAGGCTCACTGTGGATCAGGAACTTGATAGAAACTGAAAAATTGCTTGATCACTTTACTCCGCGTCACTTAAGTGAAGACGCGTAGCGCGGACGCAAGTTGAATTAAAAGATTGAGTTGAGACCGATAAAATGTTGACATAGGGCTGCCAGACATAGTTAGTAAAGATTTAATTAGAAGTTTCGTTGTGGAAACTCAAAATCCAATATCATGCGATATAATATAATTTGAAGATATATGTTTTTATCATTTATCAGATGGTAAAGGTGCAATTGTGCTTTAATACATTTTGTGTGAAAATTTACTCTGCAGTTATGTTTTTCGGATTTTCAACCAAATATGGATTTACAGACTCGAGTTCTTCTTCTATGCCGAAAGTTCATTAAGGATTATAGCGCGTCACATTTTGCAATTTTTTTCTATTCAATGAAATTTCGCTCAAACACAGAATATTACACTCTAAAACCAAAACCAAAACGATAGAAGCGGTGCACAAAACGAACCAATTTGGAAACTCGATATGCATATCCGTTTGTATGCTTTGTTTCTACCTCATGTTACTAAACATCTCTTCCGACTCAGTGTTCCAAATGATGCATACCACTGATTGTAATCTTTTTACTGAGTCAGATGCAAAATCTTAGCAAAGAGATGTTTTTAGTCATTCTTTCATTTTTATACACCTTCAAGATGATCTGTTAGCACAATGCAGGTATCAGGTCAGCAACCGTAAGTCTAAAGTTTACAATTAAAAGACTATCTTAATGCATACGCAAATGAATAATGGTGGGCCAGCAAAATTACAAACTGATTTGGGCCACATTACACTGCCCATGAGTGCGATCGACCTATGTTGGCATGCGCGAGTTGATTGCACTTGAACACACACACACGCAAATGAACATATATACATATATATACATATATACCTAGTACAAGCTAATGTTTTGGTGCACGGTTTTTGGCTCATAAAATTAAAACGAATGGATATTTTTCAAAACATTTTCTTCTTCTTTTTATTGGGTCACTCAATGACTACAAATTTTAGAACAACTTATTCGAAGTGGTCTGCCTTTGCCTTCCAGCAACGCCGAAGTCGGTCTGGCCACTCATCGATCGCAGTACGCATCTCATGCATGGGAAAGTTGTCCACTGCTCGGACAAGGGCGCTTCATAGACTCTATATTTGCGTGTCGAGTAGAGCAAGCCTCTAAAACTGACCATAATTTGTAATCTAAAGGATTGAGGTCTGGGCTGCCAGCTGGTCAATCATCCATAGAAATGAAGTCCGGAACGTGGTGTTTAGCCAATTTTGAGTCGTTTTGGCTTTGTAAGCTGGAGCAGAGTCTTGCTGGAATGTCCAGCGCTTTCCACCGAACATTGTTTGGTTGAGGCGCTTTACAATGGGTTCCAAGACGATTGATTGATACACTTGGGCAGAAGTTTTGAAATCTTTCTTGCAGAAATGGAGCTCAGTGACCCCATCGCAGGTGACTCCCCGCCACACCATGACAGAAGATAGATGGTGGCCTCATCGAACTTTCGGACTGACTTCAAACGCGTGTCTTGATGACATAGCATACACTCGTTCGTTCTGTTTGTTGGAAGATTCTTCTACGGTGAAAATTTTCTCGTCCGTAAACAGAATTCGTCTGTGGCCGTTCTTCGCGTACTGGCGACGAAACGCTTTCGATTTTGCTTCGCATTTTTGTTTCAATGCTTCTGTGAGCAAGTGCCCGGTGTGTCTTTTGTACGCATGGACTCCCAAGTCACGTTTTATGATGCGTGCCATGCAGTCCTTCTTGATATTCATCTCTCGACCCAAGATTTTCTGCTTGCGATTCGGATTTCGAAGAATTCGATTCTCCACGGCTTTGATAGCTTGTGGCGTTCGTACAGTGCGCGGACGGCCAGATTTCGGACGGTGGACTATTCCACCAGAATCCTCAAATAACTTCATGGTACGATACACAAAGTTTCGGGTGATTTTCAGTGGGTGCAACATCCGAAACATTTCACCTTTTCGTTGCCGCATTTTTGCAGGCCAATTACGACTACTTGAATTTCGAGTAAACCCCATTCCATGATTACAAACAACTGACGCCAAAAACTTTTGATGCAGTAATATAGCTTAAATATCACTTGTCAAATAGTCGTCAAGTTGGAATGGGTGCAATAAATGGTTCTCGAGAACGAGTGTGTTCAATACGTGTACCAAAACATAAGCTAGTACTAGGTATATACTTACATATGGTATATACATATATTATATTATTTCACCACACGATAGTCCTTCACCGTTCAGCTCCACATTTTCATAGAAAACCATTCAACTTGGAATAAAACTTCATCGATCACAACTCGTAATAATATTTTCACAAAAACAACACTTACCAAAAGCAAGCCGGCATTGCATTGCAATACGACAAGTTTCCGGAGTTTCGATAAAAATTTCTCAAACTCACGTTGCACGAACAAGATACCCTTAAACGCAGATAATAGCCTCATTTAAGCTTAGGAAAACTCAGATAGGCAGTCGACGATGAACGTAAAAATTAAAATTTTCCGTAGTAGCAGCATTTTTCTGTACTAGTAGTTAAGTTGAAACTACCTAGAATTTATTGTGTCAAGTGCATTTCTGAATACTTCATTGTTGCGACGTTTTATGTTTATTCTCTTTTTCATTGATGATTGCCTTTGAAACATTAACTGGCGCAGTCGGTAGGAGTTGAATCAAAGGGATGACGGTTTTTACTGTATGAACAAAAGCATAATTAAACAAGCCGTGAGGTGCGACCCTTGAGGTGCACATGGTCAGCTTCCCAGTAAAATGTACATAAATTTTGAAAATATTAATCACTTTGATTGAATCTTCACGCGAATTAATCGGAGGGTTAGGTTACAAAACCTTTTCCACGTAACTGTAACTTTTAAATTACAGAAACCTAATTGGAGGGCTGTAAGTCTAAAGGGTCTAATTGCCAAAAAATCAAAAGTCAATATTTTTACGGAAATACAGTCTAATAATATCCAAATGGATCCATATGCCGGTTTCTTTCAAAATTTAATTCACGCACGTATAAAGTTGTTGTGGGGTCTAAGTGCCAACGGCCTTTCGCTCTAAACGGTCTGTGCCTGTGTGTGTGGGCGGCGAAGTGGCGCGTAATGTTTTTGTATTGTGCGGATAGTGGACTGAACTACGCGGTACAGTATTAACGCTACGTCTTCGATTGATCAAAACATTAAGAGAAAACGTAATAAATGGAATGATAAGCTCGAACAAAAAAAACGTTGTTTACATGGAGATGAATACAGAACATCAAAAAATGTAACGGTCACAGAAAAAATATTGAAAGAGGTATGTGCGTTATTAACACTTAAGGAGTCGCACCCTAATTTTAAGCACTAGTACTCGCTACTGGGTCCAATGAACCCAGTATAATATCATAAGTTTACTCAAAAACCGTTTAATAAAAGTAAAAGTTTACTTTCTAATAAGAATTATATATGTTTAAAAATAACATGTTTCAATCCAATATTAATATTTATTGTTTTAACTTGAACCAAAAGTCGTTACAAAAATATACGAATTTCTCCATATTTTTATGACAAGATTTAGACTAGTCATCATAATTTCTATAAATACTTATTTTAAACAAAATCTAGCATATGCCAATATTGTTCAAATATTCTTCTATCTCTTGACGCGTCGAAAACTTGTTAGAAGCCAGTTGCTATGAAATAAAATAAAGAAAATGAGTAAATATTAGCAGAAAAATTTTAGAAAATCACTAACGTATTCAGTCGCTGTTCGGTGCCGTTTGAATATCAACAAATTCAAGTTGCCAGAACGGTAACGGTCAACAGATCTATCGGCTTCGATCTTGTTTTAGTTTTGATGATATTTTTATAATAATATTCACTGGTGCTAATATTATAAATGCATTTTCTAATAAAAACTGCTGTTTCAGGTGAATTGCAAGTGCAAATTCAATGTAAATTTCTCTCCCGCGGTAGAAAAGAAGTAAGAAGCAGGGTAGATAAAATTAAAATAATACTTCATTACGTTAATTTAAAATTTAATTTTGAAATCTATTTTTTTTATTCATTGCTAATTTTACAGTAAACTATTAAAAAATTAATACGTATTTCAATACAAATATTTTATCTTAGGTACTTATTTATTCGGCCTCGTTCAAATAACACCTGTAGGTCGAAGACGTCATGCAACCTATGTTGATTCATCGGAAAGTCGCAGAAAGACATCTGTAGCCTATACGTTGCCTGATGGCATCGGCAATCACATTCAGGTGTGCAGAAAAATGTTTCAAGCAGTATTTGCAATAACCAATAGAAAAGTACAGACTTTGATAGATAAAAAGAAAAGTGGACAAATATTTTAAAAGATAACCGGAGATCAGGAAACAAGCCCAAAAAATTTACTCCAGATGAAGAAAATCTTGTAATAGAACATATTAAATAATTCCCATACCAGGAAAGCCATTACATTCGACACGATACCCAAAAGTTTTATGTAAGCCCTGATTTGAATATTAACCGTCTACTCATGGCATTTAAAGAAATATATCCCGATTCTCTTGTTAACTACAGATATTACTATTTAACCTTCAAAAATAAGTATCTTAATTTGAAGTTTGGACGTCCTAGAACCAATACTTGTTCAAAGTGCAATTTGTTGCAGGCAAAAGTAAAAAGCTCGGACGGAAGTGATAAAACAAAATGTACCAAAGAGCTAGAACTAAATCATCGTAGATCTGAGAGAGCACAAAATGCTTTGAAAACTGATTCAATAGAATCTCAGTCTCCAGCTAGTAACACATTAACGATGGCTATGGATATGCAATAAGTAATTTTCATACCAACACTGACACATAGTAAAATGTTTTACAGCAGGCAACTATCATGCTACAACGTATGCGTTCATATTGCTGACAATCAACAGGCTTACATGTGCCTCTGGAATGAGTCATATGCGGGAAGAAGTGGCAACGAGGTCGGCTCTACCATACTCAAAGTACCAAAGTAGTAGTAAGTGACGTACCTTGGAACCAGGTTTTATATGGCAGTGCAGATTGGTGCTTCGTGTACGCTGCTACAAGGGGTTTGGATGGGGAAAAAGTGCCTTTTTGAGTCTGGTGTACGGGTGCCTGGTGGCGGTGATTTGTTGTTTGTAAGAGGGGTGTTGCGGTTGGTTGGTTGGGGTTGTCAGGTGGTGTGCGGTGATTTATTTTGTAAGAAGGGTGTTGCGGTTGGTTGGTTGGGGTGTCAGGTGTGTAGCGGTGATTTGTGTTTTGTTGTGAGGGGTTTGCTGTGAGTAGTTAGTAGAAGGGTGTAGAGGTTTGTTCATGTGCATAGCGGTGATTTGTGTTGTGTTGTGAGGGGTTGCTGAGCGTAGTTGGTTGAAGGGTGTAGAGGTTTGTTCAGGTGTGTAGTGGTGATTTGTGTTGTTAGATTTGCATGGCGAACAGATGTGTGCATGTAGATACATTAAGAGTGTTATTTGCGAGGCGTTGAGCGATGTTGTGGGTCAAGTTGGTTGGTTGTTAGGGGTGTAGGGTGTGTTAGAAAGGAGAATTTATTGAGTTTTTGTAAAATGGATAACCAAGGCGTCATGAAAGGCTGACGGTAAAATATTCATTAAATGCCGTGTGTGCAAATTTTTTCTTCCTACATTAATGCAATTGTACCTTCTGGCCACGGTGAATATATGTAGCGTCTGTTCAAGACAACGAATGATGAGGACAGGGTAAAGCCTTGCACGTACATTTTATGTAGCACTGTATCAAAACAAGTGTAATGTATTACGAACCCAATGATTTCAATACGCCGTATTGCTGTACGTTATTTGTGCGAATGATGGGGGAAAATAAACAGGCAGCAATTTTAATGGTAATTGCCATTCATACTGAATTCTGATACAAACCTTAATGCATTACGATAAGTATCCAATTGACTTCATACACATGTACGTTTAGATGTATTTAAATAGCCATGATTGGACAGAAGTATGATAGTACATATAACAATGAATTAATTTTCTTAATACTTCGAGACAGTCTACCAGGAGTTCAATAATTCAGGAGGTTAAAATATTTCAAGTCCGATCCGGCCGATACATGTTTATTGTAATTAAAGGTGTTCCCCGAATGTTGACCGTCTTGTCGCATTGACCCTGTTCCAACAGGTGTTTCTTTCGAGTAGAGGTGTATCGTGAATGATCAAGTAGGTAACGGCAGATGAATCGTTTTTCTTGTAGTTGCTGGGGAACTGTAGATTGAGGGTGAATATCAATAAAATAACGACTTTCCATATGAGTTTTTGTGTTGTTGGTGATGTAAATATTTAACACTATATTGCGAAATGAACTAATTAGGTGACATGGCTCAATTTGGAATGTGAATTAATTAGCTTCATGAGAAAATGACTTTTGGTTAACACGACCAGTAGCACACACTATATGCATATGCTTGCAATTTATACATTGTCAATTGTGATGCCTGTGTTTTGATTAAGGTCGTTATAGGGTTGTCGTGAAAGGGTTCAGGGGAGAAAAAAGCGACCAAGCTATGATCACCGGGGTGTAAAAATTTGTATAAAAATCTGTGGCTGGTACCATGGGTTATCATAAAATGTCAGACAGCAATCTGATAGGTTATCAGAGAGGTAGGTGTTTTTATTTTTTAGTAATTATTTTTTATATAATAAATTTTTTCCCTGTTCCTTACAGCATTATTATAATTTTTTTATAAATTGTGGCCCACAAGGCCTATTTCGCAGCTGACGTAAGTTAGCTTAGGATGTTTTGTAAAGAAATTCCGTGACGAATAACATTGGAGGAATATCGCAAGAGATATTCGACCCTAGATCTCCAATGGCCACTCAAAATTTTGACTGAGGTTGCAGCAGCCGATAGGAGTCTCCTGCGTGGGAAGCCACAATAGCGGGAAATTGGGCTGTTGATTTCCCTCTATTGTGGCTCCTGAAGTAAAGGTAAAAAGAGCGTCACCTCTTCCTGGACCTCAACCTCTGACGATAGAAGAGCTGCAAAGATGGTTCCAGTGCAAAAGGTTCGTGCCTGAACCTACGTCAAATTAGGCCCCCCCCCAAAAAAAAGCGTGGTGGATGTCACGTGAAGTTACGTCAGCAGAGGGCTGCACAGGATAATACCTTAAACAACTGGAGCGAATAAAATTCGGTTAATAAGAGTGTTAAATAGTTTAAAATAGTGTATTAGTTTTAATACTGTAAAATAGAGATAAGTAAATTTAGATAAAAAATAAAAAGATGAAAAATATAATTAAAGATTTTAAAATTATGTTCGCATCTAGTTTTGTAGATTGTATTACCTGGGGGAGGAATACAAAAAAAAATTAAGGGATGGCAATATTTATCCAACATTAGATGAGAAATACAGGTTTTTACTACAGTTGATAGAGTTTTCAAAGCTACCTGTCGTTTTCAAATGATGAATGAATGAATGAAACGAAACATTTAATCTTTTGGTGAATAATGAAAACTCCTCAAGCTCTAATGATGCTAAACAAGAATGTGTTGGTGAAGGTAATCAACAAGCGATATATCAAGATCGTTTCAAATAATTTCCAGCAAAGAGAAGCAATTTAAAAAACTTAACGTCACATGTGTCACCTTAAGTTTTCAGTTAAAAAATTTCACCAATAAAGATGTTGATCCTTTAAGTGCTTTAGAAAAAAATATTTGATAAGATAATTGCAGACATTCTTGGTAACGCAAATTCTTAGTGTAAAATGAGCTTTAAAATAACACTCCCAAAATCACCACATGTTAAACCCATATGGTCAAGTTTAAAGCCTGTTCAGGAAATCAATGGGAAATACATAATGGGTCTTATAGCAAATGTCATCAAACACTAAATTTCTTTCGGATGATATCATTCAGTGTTACGTTCGCCACGCAACGTGGTCGACCCACAACCCATAAGGAATCCAAGTCCAGGCCCACCCGGTCTACGATGCGCCCAATAGAGTCCCCTATGCGCCAATGATACCCACAACCATTGGCACTGGCGATTCGCCATGGCTGGCGGCTGCCTCAATCACAGCATCACAGCATTTCCCCTCGCATCGAGACACAACGTCTGACGCTGACCAAACCAGTTCTCAAAGCTTTTGAAAGCTGCGATGAGGTCAGCTACCCAGCTGAGTGACCATCGGACGTGGTAAAAACGGGACCGGAGATCCCCTATATATAGGACCGAAGGTACAGTTGACGGGAACTTTTTGCTTGTAGGAGCGGATCGAGTGAGGTGACGAAGTGCGGACGTGGACAGTGGAAGCGTCGAGTGGAGGCCGTTTGATGGTTCTTCGAAGTCTGACTTCTTGCTTTTGGGGTGCTGTGGAGGCCGTTGGATTAGTGATCGAGGTTTGACTTCTTGGTTTTGGGATGCTGTGGAGGCCATTGGATTATTCATCGAGGTTTGACTTCTTGCTTTTGGGGTGCTAATCGAGCCATGTGACGAAGCGCGGACGGACACAGCTGGAGCGTCGTTGGAGGTCGTTTCGTTATTCAACAAAGTCTTCGAGCAGTTGAAATAGGACTAAGGACAGACACAAAATTGTAAGTAGCGTTAGGTATAGTTAGGGCGAGTCAGGTTGTTGAAATAATAGAGTGCATTGAAATTAAATAAGAGTTTGTGTCAATTAAATTTGGCTTGGCTCGGCGAAGTGGCAGAGTGAACAATCGCGACGGTAAGCTTTTATTTCAGTGGGGGCGTATAAATGAAAAGAACACAGATGATGATGAACTTTTAAAAAGGAAAAATGTATTAGTGGATGCGGGTAAAACCACTAAAGCTGACGATCTTTCATGTTTACCAAGGTGTATTTGTTACGCAATGGAAATGATTGAGAGTAATATAAGCCGTATTAATAATTCAGTCATTTTACAATTTTTGGATTTGAAGGCTGATCAATTGTGTAAAAATTCCAAAGTGGTAATCAGTGAGAATGGATGCAACATCCTAGATCTTTATAAATTTCAAAAATACTTATGTGGGTATCAAATTGTTGTTTTCGATAATATTCGAAATCCGAATTCCACCCATTTTAAAATTTCGCTACAGGATATAACTGCAAAAAAAATTTACTTCTTCTATTTCGAGACTACAAAACATTTTTACGTCATAAAATCGGTCACCGGATTGTTTTCCAGATGTTATATTTGCAACTATTGCGATAAAGTTTCAAATCATTCTTTTCATAAATGTGAAATAAAATGTCCGTACTGAATCACATTCCCACTCTGCGTGTATGTGTCACAGATATTTGACTGTAGAGAGTGTAATCGTGGGTTTGAAGGGACGTTATCTTTCGCTTACCATTTAGATAAAAAGTTCAGAGGAAAAACTGTATGTGACAATTACAAGATATGTGTATTTTGCACAAAATTTATAAATTTTAGATACAGAAACGGACTCAAACATCAATGTGACAAATACTTCTGTCAGATGTGTTCAAAAATACAACCATCACAACATAACTGTTTTATAAAGCTCTACATAGGTAGAAAGGATAAAAAGTTTCTTATAATATTTTTTGATTGTGAAACTACTCAAGACGGCCTGTATGGAGATAGCTCTTTAACTTTTGTACATGTTTCAAATCTAATTGTAGCACAACATGTTCGTCACAATTGTTATCAAGATGAAAATATTAAACAAACATGTGATACATGTGGTGTCAGACAGCATATATTTGAAAAAAGTGATCAATCCTCTGTTGTGCAAAGGTTTCTAGACTATTGTTTAATACCCAGACCATATGTGAGCAACGTAAGTTGTTATGCACATAATTTACATCGCTATGATGGTCATTTCTTGATTTTGGAGTTAATAGCTAGAAAAAAACATATTGAACTTTTAATGATTGGAGTCAAAATTGTGATGTTGACATGTGAACAAGTTTCATTTGTTGACTCTTAAAATTTCCTGCCGTTTCTAATGGCTTACTAATCTCCGCAAACAACAATGGTGAGTTAAAGTTGGATAAGTGTGGATGCTATGTCGACGGCTTTCATAAAGAATCAAATACTGTCTATCAGTTCTTCGGCTGTTATTATCACGGTTGTAGAGATTGCTTTAAATTTCCAGAAACGACTGAAAATAGCTCGTTGGGCTTAGAAACATTGAATCAAAGATATGAAAGCACGCAAAGACGTACCGAGGCGATAAGGAGAAATGGATATAATCTGGTATATTCGTGGGAATGATAGTTTAAAAAAGTACTAAATAAAAACTTGGTTTTAAATGAAAAATTTTGGGAAATTTATAATGATATAATGCATCCACTATGTGTGCGGGATGCTCTATTTGGAGGTCATACTGAGGTATTCAAATTATACCATAAAGCAAAAGAGCGACTTTACCAGTCTGTACCCGTATATCAACAAATACGCACCTGGGGTACGGTGCGGTAAAGCATCCTGAGATATTTCGAAATGACAATATACCTCCTATACATAAAATTATTTCAATACATGGTTCTATTAAATGTGATGTAATTGCTCCCAATAACCTTCTCATTTCTGTATTACCCTTGAAAAACAACAATAAATTGTATTTCACACTCTGTAAAAAATGTGCCGAGAAGAATAAAGTTTCAAGTTGTGATCATTCAGATGATGAGCAAAAACTCACAGGTACATGGGTAATTCCTGAAATAGCCTTAGCTGTAAAAAGAGGGTACAAAGTCGTGAAAGTATATGAAGTATGGAAAGTTGAATACACAGTTTACAACCCTAATGCAAAGACTGGCGGATTGTTTACTGAATATGTTAATATTTGCTTGAAAATTAAACAAATGGCTAGTGGCTGGGGTAATGAATATATAACAGATTAGCTGGGAGATAATTTTATTGAATCATACGAAAGGCGGGAATGTATTGTTCTTGATAAAAACCAAATTCAAAAAAATTCTGGTCGACGTAATATTGCCAAACTTTGTTTAAACTCATTGTGGGGCAAGTTCGGTCAAAGGGATGATCAAACAGTGATTAATAACTTCAAACAATTTTGTGAGCTTCTCCAATCACCAGGTGTAGAAATTTGTACAATCTACCCAGTTTATAATGATAACATGTGGGTTACATGGAAATATGTAGAGGAAAACCGAAGAACTTTACCACATGCAAACAAACCTATCGCAGCTTATACAACGGCACTAGCTAGAATTAAATTTTACGAACTATTGGAAAAATTGGGTTTATCGATTCTTTACTGTGATACAGACAGTGTCATATTTGTGGATAGTAAAGACAAACCAATAGATTTTCCGATCGCTGCGTTCCTGGGTGATCTGATCAATGAGGTGGCATGCTACGGCTCTGATGCTTATTTATCGGAATATGTGAGTACAGGCCCTGAGACATATGATTTAAAAATTGAAACTGAACATGGTCCTGAACATGTGGTTGAGTGTTAAGGCATAACTCTTATGTTTGAATGTTTAAAATCTTTAGTTTTGGAGGATGATTTATCTGATGGCGTCCATGTGACGACCGAACGTAAAATCAAGCGAAAGCGTCCAGATGTTGTTGTATCAGAACCCGAAAAAAAAATCCTCAGATTTACTTTTGACAAAAGAGTTGTGTCTGATGAATATTTCTCTTATCCTTTCGGTTTTAAAAGATGTAGAGCAAACAATTATGATAACATTTAAAAGTTTTGTATAAAAAATAAATAAAATCCATTTTTATTGTATTAAATTTTATATTTGCATTTTATAGTTTAGATATTCATATCATGTAAATAAATTGTTAAGTGATGTTTGTCTTGTTATGAAGTTAAGCGATTAATTTTAGATCATATTATAAAATTCGAATAGTTGTTGGAATAAAATATAAGTACCAGTACTCTAAACATTGGGATGTAGGGTAGATCGCCTCCTCGTGGTGCATCCTGGGTAACGCTACATGATCTACCACGGCACGACTTTCGATTGTTTTCTTGGACAACTCTCTCGTCTTAACGACTATATCTGATGCTTTGGGCTGGTAGCAGTGGTATTCTGTCACCTGAGTACGCAAGAGTGACATCTTGCGGAAATGGCTTTCAGGCTAATGCCAATGCTGCCTCCGTCCTGGTAAAACCCTGGCAGGCCTCACGGTACGTTCAAAACTCGTCGCCACTAGTCTGGCCGTGTAGGTTCAGTTGAGTTTGGACTCCTGATTAATCCCCGGCCCGGCTCTGAGCACATATCCTCATAAGGGAATATGCCAACCCTCGCATGGCCTCCCTGCTTTGGCATAGATAACCATGGGGTCTCAGGAGAACTGCACAACAAGTGGAGATAGCGGCTGTGAGGGGAGACCCAAATCGCAATGAATTCAGAAAAAATTCAAAACGAAGATCCACTCGACCCGCAAGGGAAGTGGACGAAGGTGACGCGTCCTTCTAGTGGGAAGAAGACCGCGATACTCAGCCAACCCCCTACTTCTTCGTGGGATGCATGCACCAAGGCAGCTATGCCAGGGGCAAGCACCTCCTCAGTCAAGCCTACTGGCGCTAGCGATAACACCAAGGTAACGGCGAACAAGCTGGCCCGCACTGTTTCCGGAGCGCCCTCCAACACCGCTTCCACTTCAGGTGTTAAGAAGCAACAAAACCCCTCAGTCACGGCTTACAGAGACAGAAGGTCTGCCTTCAAAGTCCTGAAAAGGCTGAAAGATTTACCTCCGGATGGTCTTTCCCAGAAGGATAAAATCTCCCTGAAATGGGCAACCACCATGGTAGAGGCTTACAAAGCCTCTATTCCGAAGAAAGAGGCAACTCATAAAAGATGTAGATCTAATGAGTCTGCCCCAATTCAACCAAGCGTCCAACTGCCGGTTAGTAAAAGACCAAAACTGGTCACACCCAATCCTGTTAAGGGCAGGAGTTTCAGTGAAGCTGCCAAGGAAAGCCTGGTATGTGGTGTTATCGACAGAAGCAGCAGCGATGGCACCATCTCACCGTCAAACTGGAAGATGGTGGAAATCGCGCTTCTTCGGGTGTAAAAGCCCATACTCGAGGCAATTCCTGGCCCTCCACCAAGCTGTCGTGATGCTGGCTGGTACTAGGGTCACGTTAAGTTGATAGCCTGTACAGATCAACGTTCAGCGGATCTTTACAAGCAGGCTATAGGTAGAGTGGGAGAAGTCTGGCCTGGAGCAAAGCTGGACGCTGTCTCCAGGGAAGATATCCCGAATAGGCCTCGGTCCAGGGCGTGGATACCAGCGGAGCCATCCACACCGGAGGAAATTGTTGAGCTAATCAAGCTCAGAAATGCTGTCCTCCCGGTGGAAAACTGGAAGGTAGCTAAGGTTAGCGAGCCCAGCAATGGACAGCGAGAGGCCCTAATAATCTTGAACGAGGAGTCGCTAGCTCCATTGGAGTCGAAGAGCGGGGTGATTAGCTACGGTTTCTCGGCTATCAACCTGCAAGTATATCGCAAGGACCGTACTGGGGAGGCAGTACGGGAACCGACCAAGGAGAGTGGAAGCGAGGGAACTGTGGAAGCATCAGTAGACCCGACCGTGGACCTCTCTGAGTCAGATCTTCTCTCCGATGACGGAAGAAGCACCACCTCCACTGCGGGGTTGGCTGGGGACCTACTCAGATCCCTCGACCTGGTCGAGGAGGAGGAGATGTCCTTATCTGACGAGGAGGCGGATAAAACATTGTGTCGCGATGCTGAGGTTTCTGCAGATTAACCTCCAGCACTCCAAGGCGGCATCCGCCGCACTGCTCCTCCACCTGGCCCAAAAAGGAGAGGAGCTAATACTGGCCCAGGAACCTTGGGTTGTTAGAAACCGGGTTTGCGGGCTCAACATGAAGGGATACAACACAGTATCCTTCAACACAGCAGGTAAACCGAGAGCTTGCATAATTGTAAAGGAAGGCTTGAAGTTTTTAACCTTGTATAATTTCAGTGACCAGGACACTGTTGCGATAGCAGTGGAAAGGCAGTTCAAACCCCTTTGGGCTGTCTCCTTCTACATGGCGCATGATGTTCTGCCACCTCCAACTAGCCTGCAGAGGATTACAAGGGAAGCCACTGCAAGGGGCATCCCTTTAATAGTCGGAGCGGACGCTGTTCTCGTGAATACGCACTTCCCGGGCAGTGATGATGTGGCTGACAAAGCGGATCCACACACGCTCCCGGATTGGATGCCAACTACTGTGCCTGTAAATAACAGGCTCCTACGCTGGGCAATGAGCTCATTTCAACCCTTTAAATCCCCTGGCATGGATAACATCTCACCTCTTGAAATCCAGCAGGGTATCAGTATAGCACTGCCATGGCTGAACGCCATTTTCAAAGCATGTGTACGGATGGCTTACATCCCACAGCAGTGGAGAGAAGCAAAAATAGTTTTCATACCTAAAGCGGGTAAAACATCCCACTCCTCACCTAAGGATTACAGACCTATCAGTCTCACCTCCTTTCTGCTAAAAACTCTGGAGCGACTGATAGAGATCCATCTGAGAGCTATTCTGAAACCACTCTCTAATACGCAGCACGCATACACAAAAGGGAGATCGGTTGAAACAGCTCTTCACTCGCTCACCAGCTACATCGAAAAATCGCTAAGCGTTAAAGAATACACGCAAGCAGTTTTTATAGACATCGCAGGGTTTTTCAACAATATCAGCCATAAGGCTATTGGTAAAGCACTCGGGGAAAGCAATGCCGATGACAACTTGATAAGGTTCATCGGTCAACTGCTTAGCAGCAGGAACATCAACTCCACGCTAGGAAACAGTACCTTACGAAGGAGGGTTTGCAGAGGCACACCACAAAGTTGGGTGCTATCACCCCTTCTATGGAACCTAGTGGTGGATGAACTCCTGTCAAAAATAGAAGCGACTGGCTGCAAAGTCGTAGCTTATGCCGACGATGTTGCAATAGCAATATCGGGAAAATTTGTTAACACCCTATCGGAAAGACTAAACTTTGCCCTAGGTATTCTTACCAAATGGAGCAAAGAGTGTGGTCTAAAGATCAACCCGCAAAAGACGGAATTTATGCTCTTCACAAGAAGGTATAAAATTCTACGATTTGTCCCACCTAAGCTTGAGGAGATAAGTCTCAACCCATCTCATCAGGTCAAATATTTAGGTCTAATTCTGGACTCTAAACTCGCAGGGAAAGCGAACACAGCAGAAAGAACACGCAAGGCTGCATGCGCAATCTACTGCTGCAAACGAGCTATTGCGAAAAGGTGGGGATTAAAACCCAAAATTGTATCATGGCTTTATACGGCGATAGTGGAACCAATCCTTCTGTATGGCGCAGTTATTTGGTGGCCTGCTATGGCGAAAGCATCAAATGTAAACCTGCTCAACAAGGTCAGAAGGAGTGCGGCTATTGCAATCACCGAGGCTCTACGGACTACCCCGCCAAAGGCATTATTTATGCTATTAAATTGGCTTCCGACAGAGCTACTTACGAGACAGCAGGCCAAGTGCACTGCTGTTCGATTAAAAGCTCTGCGACTATGGCATGAGGATAACTTTGGTCACTCCACAATACTACGGAGGGATGGGCCAACGTCAGGGAAAGTGGACCTTGCATCTCCGATTCCCTGTTTTCACCATGGTTTCAGGGCAGTCATCCCGAATAGGGAGGACTGGACCACAGAAAGAGATGGGATACAGGAATCGGTCGACATCTACACTGATGGATCAAAAATGGAGGCAAGAGTTGGCTGTGGCGTGTTCTCAGAACAGCTAGGCCTGAAACTATCCTTCCGATTACCAGACCACTGCAGCGTCTTTCAGGCAGAGGTCATTGCAATTTATAAGGCAGTTGACTGGCTGAGAAGTCAGAAAATTTCCATAAGAAATTTAAACATCTTTTCTGACAGTCAAGTTGCCATCCAATCATTATCCAGCGTACATACTTAATCTAAAATTGCGATGGAATGCCGCTCACAACTGAACGTGATGTTGCTTCACTGTGAAGTAATTCTTTGTTGGGTACCGGGGCATAGTGATATACCTGGAAACTGCGAAGCAGATGCCTTAGCGAGAGCTGGCACCGAGCTTCAGGAATATACACTTTTCCCCGAAGTCGGCCAACCTCTAGCTTCCATAAAGCTAGGATTGAAGCAGCACTACGTGGAGGCTGAGAATAGGGCCTGGCTGCTCGAAGAAACCTGTAGCACAACCAGGCAAACTTGGCACGCACTGTGCTCCAAACGCACCAAGCGGCTCCTCAACATAAGCCGCGAAACCCTGAGTTCCGTCGTTTCCGTACTGACGGGACACTGTTTGATCGACAGACACGCAGAAAGACTGGGTGTCCCTTTCAATGATTTCTGCCGAAGTTGAAGATCAGAGGAAGAGGAAGAAACCATTAAACACTTTCTGTGCGAATGTCCGGTGCTGTCCAGGAAGCGCATGCAAACCTTGGGCACACCCTTCCTAGACAACCTCATGGAAGTAGCCGATTTGGACATTGGCTGCATAGCCGGCTTTATTCGAGAATCTGGATGGTTCTCGTCATCCCGCAGGTTCTAGTGCCGCCCTTATATTCTGTGGTATCACAATGGGCCTCACGTGGCCTAAGTGAGCTACCTTTGGATAAAAGGGGGCTGCCACTAAAATCAACCAACCAACCAACTCTAAAAATTTCTTTCATTTCATTACTAGTCTTGAAACCATCAGATATGGCACATATTATTGAAGACATCCAGTTTGTATGTGGAAAAAACGGGCAATATTTCGCGAAAGGGCTTGCTGTCCTACAATTCGGATCACTTATACCATCAATGTATCATCTTTCACCACCGTATCCACACAAGAAGTTATCTTTTAAGGGCTGCAAACAGAACGACTTTGTCGTGGATAACATTAACGGTTTGCACTGGAATGATGGTAATATCAATTAACCAGTCTACCAGATATATTTGAAAAATATGCTATCTATATCTATTTAAAAGGTGAGATGAAAGAGAAGTTTGTGAAAAAATATCTACCATCAACAGATATAATCCAGTTGCAATTGCCAAAACGTAGCGAACTGAGAAAGTTTCACGAATATTGCGAAATTCACGAGGAGACACAGTCCAAGCGATGTGCAGTGCAAAATTGTATATGTGTACACAATATTTATATATGCTAATAATGAAAAATATTGAGTAAAAGATGAAAATGTGTTGTTATTTAATATTTTTATTAACCAATCGTTATATTATAAATAATTTGAGGATTAAAAAACCATGGAATTTCATAAAAAAGTCGAGAATAGTTTATGTGCACATTTGGAGCACGTGAGGGTATAAAAAAGTCATCACTCGATAGTTGTTTGAAATAGTCTGTCACATTGTCAGTTGAGTTATTGTTGTGGTACATAATAATATTGAAGAATTCCATCTTCTCGAACAAATTTAAAAGGTTCTGGGGTGTTAGCCGGATACTACCTTGATCGACTGGTATGATGTACTCCTTTTTTAAATCAGCTTGTGTTGCTTTGACAGTTTCAATATTTTCTTGCTTCATCTTGATCAGATAAATGTACAATGAAGTCCACCCTAGGTAGTTAGTTGATACAGGGAAACGTACAAGATAACTGAAGACTATTTTAACCTTAAATGTGAGTGGATCGAAGCTCAACGTAACTTTCCGGTTTTGACATTCATCCAGATAGTAGCTGTAGTTTAGTAGCACATCTTCACCAGGAAACTCGGATTTTTTCTGCCTGCAAGATATTTTAGTAATTAATTCAGCTGTGCTTCCAGGTTTTCTCTTTTTGTTAGATCACTGCCGTTTTGCATTTATCCACGATTTTCCAAATAGGTGATGTCATACTGCCCGAAAGGTTATTGAAGTAAGACTGAAAGTCAGGGGTTTCTGGCCGATCCCTTTATATGGAGCTCACGTTGCATTAGTAGCGCATGTCTCCTGTCTACAGGACTGGTTGTAACACTCACCTACATTTTGCGAAGAGACCCTCGAAGAAATTCTCCGGAATAAATTAACTATTTCATCATCATTGGTGTCATAGATTGTAGTAGAGAACCGGCTCAGAAATCTTTTAAAGCATCTACCACTACAACGAAAATAAAGAAATACACAGCAATATTGCCTGCACGTGGTCGAGAATGCACTCTGTAACCTCTGCTTATTATTTACAAATACTTTACAATTGAGCCGAAGGAATTTTATGAAGTACTTGTTAGTAGGATATTTACCGAACAAGTCAAAATATTCAGCTGGTTCTTTTTAGGGAAGTAGAATGCTACTCAATGAACGCCGATCTTTTGGAACGGATCTGTGTTGGCTATGACGCATGCCGGTTTTCTGATTTTCCGAGGTAAACGATCGTAGGGATATACACCTTGAAAAAACCTTTTTGTTATGATATTACTTCTAAACGCGTTGACGATCTCTATTGTGTTCATTCCTGTCCTTTCAGGAATTTGTTTTCAAGGTTTACAACCTTAGTATGTGAGGTCACGTAGCTTTGTAAAAATTCTTTTGTCGATTCTCCGTTCACAAACACTGTTGAAAACTTTCGCAAAGATCTGATAAGGTCCGCATCGAGTTGCTTGAGTTCCAAGTTTCCAAATATGCCTGTCTGATCTGCAGCTATAGTCAAGGTGGTAGGATATTTATACGTCATTTCTTTCGAGTAAAGTTTGTTCTGTGATGTGAACCCAGTCAGCGATACTTTATTAAAGAGGGTTAAGTGACCTTCTGAGAAGTATTCAACATTCACAAGGCAATGTGCCATGACTTCTGCTGTGTACTAGAGTGGATACTATCCAAATCTGAATGTTATTGCGATATATATATATATATATAGCTTTTTTAACAGCTTGTAAATACATTCCGATTTATGTCAATTTCAAGCCTTCCATCATATTCCGCGTAAATGATACAGGTGACGCTTTTCTTTAAAGCTTCTCTGAATCTTTCCTCGATCCTTACCACACCTTGATTTAATAAACTAGCGCATCCCCAATCGTATGAGCTATCTGCTGTTAAATCAAATGCTAGCAGAAAACACCCATTATAAAAGAATTTCTTGGATATCTGATGACCTTTATCAAAATAATTGATTCCAGTCCCCGTGAACGGAGAAAGATATCCTCTATTGCAAGCTGGTTTTTTGTGCGAATAATCAAACTTTAGAGGAAGGTTTGGTGCTTGAACGCCGTAAACTGATAGGTTAAAGTTAGTAATATTGTTTTGTTTAAAGTAGAATGGATTCTTTGTGCGCTTTCCGGTGTAGGAATCACTATCCACCATACCAAAAACTAGCAAATTCGGTAATTGTCCTATCACTACATTATCAAGGGATAGTGTAAAGGTGTTGGTGGGTAAAGTGTAGGTTTTTAATTCCACCCGCTTGTACGGAAATACAGCATTCGATCGTTGGAGTACAGTTTCATGTGCTAGCAATATACTGGGGTTGACAGTGACATGATTCATGAACATTGTCGCTTCTATAATTTTCATACTTGGATTAAAGTCATCTTCTTTCGAGTACAAATAAAATTCTGGCTTTTCCAACGAGAGTGTTAAACGGAAGTCCACTCCATTCATTAGTAATTTATCCTGATTCAACAGGTCACTATGAAATGTGCCCATCAGTTCAACGACGTTACTCTTTTCCACCATTGCAGACCTTTTAAGATATCCCTTATTTAACTCAGTAGAACCACCGCCAGTTGTTGAGTCTTCAATCATGTCCATCTCATTCTGATCTAGATACCAAACGGCTGATTCGAGATGAGTTGCTGCAGCGTCTTTACCATAGTTCAGTAAATTTTCAATATAGGCGCGATAGTGGTAATTGTTGTCCGTCCGAGCTATATTCTTACATTTCAAATTTACAGTGCATTGTCTATAAAGTGAATGCACGAGGTTGTTAGCTACACCTACGGGGTCAGCTAAAACTTCACCCCCATCAGCTTTCTTAAGTTTCTCCTTTCCGGTGAAAAGTTATTCCTTGCCATTTTTAAATTTAATCAGCTGCACTTTCAAGCGTAAGTAAATCCTGGACGAGTCACGATATGTATCTCCATGTCCGACTGAGACAAATTCCAGGACCGAACAACTGTCCAGTGATACAATGGGTTTGTAAGCGATCTCTTCGGTCTTCAGAATACTGTTTTGAATCGGTGGTGAGGACAAAATATCCAATTCAGTCTTCATACATCCTTTCTGCATCGTCATGGTATTATATACTTGTCAAATATATACAATGCTCGCTTTCTTAATTGACGTCGTCTTTTTATAGTTTTCTTAGCTCTGCTCGATGATAGCTTTCTCACTTTTCTCCCTTTTTTACGGTTGAGCACTGATTTCAGCTGCTTGCTTGTGTAAGGGTTAGCTCGTTTTATAGCTAATCTCCTACCTCTACCTTCCATTTTATCGAAGATTTTATTTATACCTTTTGGGATAATTCGTGTACTGCAGATTTTCCATGTTCTTTTAGTACCTGCTTCAGTGGTCTGCTTCCTGCCTCTTTAAAAATGGAATTTCCTGTTTCGACGACTTGTTTGCCTATAGCTTTTGCTCCACGTAGAAATAATGGTTGGAGATAGCGTACCAATCCACTGAAAAAACTACCAACCCCCCTTCCTCGTAGGTAAAAGAAAAGTGGCGATCGATACAATTCTCCAATGTCAGATAATTTTCCCCCACTCTGGCCAAGGTAGTAACGTGCTTAGGGTGAATTCATCTCATTAACATAGAGGCGTGTTAAATCCCGTATCAAAACTATGTTGTTATTTCGAACTTGCGAATATTTATAGATTCTTACCTTCGTCTGAAATGAAGCATGATAAAAGTTGAAGTAAAGCTAGATTCAAAATTGACTAGCTCACCATGATGGTCTGAAAATTTTATTGAGATACTTTCAGTAAAAGTTTTCTCAAGTGGACAGTACTCCACATGATCGAATCTAAAAACGCTGTTACAACTTCCCAGCGGGATTGCTCGTAGATTTCTTACCAGTTGACTTCCTGTTATTCTGGGTTTAATAATATCCATATAAACATATATCAAATAGTTTCCTTGACAATCATCACTAGCTTTGGAGGGCGTGTCACAATGTTTTCTTGCTTCAAGTGGGGGCAATGATTTTTCTAGCTGACTTATACTGTCCACCATTATTGATTAATCAAACGACTCTTTCATTGTTGCATAGATCGTTTCAGGGTCGTGTTTCTCAACGGGTGCCTTCAGGAATGCGTCGATGAATAAGCCAGCAACATTATCAGTTTTATCCACTTCTATTGGAACTGGATTTGTAGCATTTTAACCATCGGCTCTTTTGTATGGCATGTTAATGATGGTGTGGAAATCAGCTTTAACACACGCCTCGGGTAATATTTCAGTACCGGACTTTTGAGCGGTACGAGTTGTAGACCCTCGAATTGCCGATTCGATTTTGCTAAACATCTGCTTTCGTAATTGAGATGTTGTGGTCCTAGATGACTTTCCTTTATCAAGTACCTCTTCGTCATTAAATTCAATTCCGCTTAGTAACAAGGCTATGAAATCTGTTATGTTAATCGGCAACGCAATAGGCAGCTCTACATTAAGCTTCACGCCATAATCTTTCTGATGAAATGTATGGGTGGTCGGTTGAATACCCGCTTGTTTATCCCATTTCTTCCTTAAACTTTTTCATTGTGGTTTCGTTTGTTTCTTGGTATCTGTCCAATTATGTAGTCTTTAAGCGCCCGGAATGATTCAAATTTTGCATCCGACTTTAAATAAAATTTCTCAGCAATCTTTCCGAACTGATAAATATGTATGCTAAAATCTCTTTCTTCTATAATACTTCTTATGTCGGAGATCACCTTTCCATCTCTATCTTCTTCGATACGATCGTACATTATTTGTTTAAAAGTTACAATAGTCAGGTCTAATTGCTAAAAAAAAGACGAAAGAAATGATGAAAAGTTCATATCATTTTCCTTGTAACATAACTTTTGCAAATCATAAGCATTCCATCTAAAACGAACATTATACTTTCCCAATTCAACAACTTTAGAGATTATTGCTTTTAATTTTGTTTTTGAACTGGTGAAGATTGTGGCGCTTCATTAACGCTTACACCTTCAGATGGTATAGAACGTTTAGAAATTTCGCGGCTACCTGATTCGCTTTTCTCTTTTTTACGTTTTGGTAGAGCGATCTCCGTTATTCCGACATACCAATTGCCGGTAAACTTACACACACTCGGTAAAATATTTTCAAAAGATGATAGCGTATTGTCAGGGTAAATGCCTAGAACTTTTGTTCATGAGACACACGTAGATCTCGTCATCTATTATGTTTATAGGCATTTTTAAATTCTGTCCCAATTCAGGTTTTTAACTCTGGAAATAGGCGGTCTTCAATCTTAACCGTTCACTTTGGCGAGCAGGCTTTCTAATGGGAATGTCAGTCTCAAATTGAACATGGTTTTGACGAGAGGATCTTAATATAGATTGCTTGCCAGACTTTCGACCAACTTCATCGAATTCTGTCGCTATAGCATCTCTATCATCTATTGCATCTATATCAGTGAAAACGTCATCCAGTTCATCCACACTCATATCCGCTGGAATTGTATACTGAGTTGTACCATCATCGCCGGTTATTACCTTGTAGTCTTTGCTGGTTCTTTCAAACGAATCAGCCACACTTTTCCTTATTTTGGAAGCAGGTTTAAGACTTTTGGTATTCGACTTTCTGATAATCGTCGCATAAAATGAGCAGGCAATTCTTGATTTGGTGGTGTTATTTCGTTTACCGACTCAAATATCTCCTCCGATCGTGGAGGCGAAGTTTGTGTGGGTATTTCGTTTTTAAATAGGAACCTCGTCTGTGTACTGCTTTCACGCAAATTCTTATATTTTTGCCGATCCATGCGGTTTTTCGATGAAAGATTTTCAGCTTTCGTCTCCAAAAATGATTTTTTTCTTCGACTTGCATTTAAAAATTGTATTAGCACATTCCGGTACTGATACCATTTTGCTTCATCATTTTGGCGCTTATTGTTCAGTATCTTACTCATGGTTTTGTCAAACAGTGTCTGTGTACTAGCGCTCTCAACTGTCTCCTTTAAACGTTCATATACTTCCGGGGGTAATAGAACCATTTTATGAAGACTGCTATTTCTATGCATATTTTTCAATTAAAGACCCTATCACACCTGAAAGAACACTTTCTAGCAATACGGGTAAGAATCCGCCTTGTTGAATTAACACTTTACGTTGGCGGGGAGCGGATCGTTTGGCCTCTCCTAGCTTATGCATACTTTTTTATATTTACAAAGCCGGGAGAATATTTTTCCTCTAGGGAAATAATTTCCTTTCAGTGTATTGTGTGTGATTTCGCATAGAGTTTTAATTACTTCAGGATCGGCGGTTTTCAGTGTAGCCTCTCTTAAACACGGGCTAGCTTTTTTAATAACGTATAGCATATGCTTGTTATCCGTTAATCGCCTCATTCGTGACACCATTGTCTTCTTTTAAACTATCTGGGGAGCAATAACACGTTAAAAATGTTGTATTAAATATGTTGGTGCGAAAATGTAAGGTGTCATTTATATCCTGTGTTAGGTGTATAAGAAAATAACTATGAGCTTGTTGAGTTATTTCTTCATATATTCTCATTAGTTCCGGACTGTTTTCAGGGAATATCTGTTTAGCGAAATATCTCGGCAAAGTTTTCCTTGATGGAAAACATTCTGAGTCACCAGAACAACAGACAGGTTACGATGATGCGATCTTTTCTTAAACAGTTCACATACTTGTCTTGAAAAAGCATTTAACATCATATCATCCAGTACAATTAGGATTGGTTTATACGTGCTATTTGGAAATTCCTCAGGAATAGAGTTCAAATATTCGATATTTTCAAATGGCGCTTGCCGTGGTATAGCACTCTGTTCAGCGTTACATCAAATAATTTTCTTCACTGATGGTTGAATCAGCCAGGTGGCAGCCAGACGGGCCTGCCACCATCATTGTAAAAGGGTGTTCAAAGTGCAGCATCCTTTTGTGTTCGGAAAAGAAGAACTTCTTATAAAAGCCATTACAGAATTTTTATTTATACATTTTCCAAGATGAGTAGAAGGCAAATTGTTAATGAACTCCATAGAACTGCTCGAAAAAACTTTAAACGTCGACGTGTTATTATAAGGGGTAGTGATGGTCTTCGGCAGCAGATCTGGTTTATATGAATGCGTATGCATCTGAAAATCGCGGTTATAAATTTCTATTGACAATAATTGATACATTTTCCAAGTACGCTTGGGCTCAGTCCGTCAAAATTAAAAATTCCAATGATGTGGCTAAGGCTATGAAATCAGTTCTCAAACAGAGATGTATTCCTCGAAATCTACAAACCGATGATGGAAAAGAATTTTTCAATAAAACATTTCATCGGATAATGAAAAACTACGAAATAAACCATTATTCTACATCCAGCGCGTTAGAAGCTTCAATTGTCGAGAGATTCAACCAAACTCTGAAGGGTATCATGTGGAAAGAATTCAGTATGAATGGGAATTATCATTGGATTAGCATTATACAGAAGTTGACGGACAAGTACGAAAAAACAAAACTTCGCATAATCAAGACGCGTCCCAAAGATGTTAACGTAACAAATGATGTATATCTACTTGCAACTGATTATAAGAAAGTAAAGGTGATGTCAAAGCCTAAATTTAAAATTGGAAATCATGTGCAAATAAGTAAGTACAAGCATGTGTTTGAATAGGGCTACACACCGAACTGGTCGACTGAAATATTCACTATAAAGGAAGTGAGGAAAACACAACCACGGACATACTTTCTTGAAGATTATCAAGGTAACATCATACAAGGTGGTTTCTATGAAACAGAATTATTAAAGGTGAAATTTCCCGAAGTTTGACTTGTTGAGAAGATTTTGAAAATGGCTTGGTTTTTTGACGACTTTGTTGCGGAATACATGGATGTACTTCTGGATGAACATCGTGAGAGGCTGCTAAGTGATATCAAAACATTGAAGTTATACTCAAAGATCCCGTCAACTACATCAATTCACGGAATACACTACAATTTATGTCCATGGTTTTATGACAATGCCGAATCCAGACCGGATACATGTGAGTGTTGTGATGTTGAAAAAGCCTCCAACATAATAAGGAAGTTAATGTGTTTTTATTACAGAGTGTAGTAGAATAATATCGAAGCGGGCAATGCCTGGCCAAGGTGTGGCATGCCCACGAAAAAGGAGATGAGTATGGCAGGACGGTGGAACTGGCACTGAAAAGAAGAACAAGGAAGGACAGGTGGAGTAACGAGTGAGAGCGAAGGCGCCGGAAAGCGAATCAAGAAAAAGCATTAACATCAGCTGTAGAGCGCGAGTGATATGAATTAAAATAAATACGATTAAAAGAGTAAAAAATGTTATGTGTTGAAATTATATAAGTGACATTTTAATACAATGTTGAATTACATTCGATATCAGTCTTTTATTTCTTCATACAGTTGTGATGTGGAAAAAGTGAATTGGAAATAAAAAAAAACAATGTTGTATGACAAAAAATGCTTTTAATTCATCGTTGCTATCTTGAATAAATTTTATTTTGAAATAACCACCCCCTGTGTCGTCTTTACCCTCGAATATGAGATTGTAATTTGTGATCTCGTTCAGCTCCTCAACCTGACGATTTTTTTTTCTCCGAGAATCTTGGCGGAAGAAAACAGTATGTGCCGTCCACCAAACGTATAGTGATGCGTGCTTCATAATGCGTGGTTATCAATCGAAAACATTTAATTCTGTAATTTTTACCTACGTCCAATTTAGCAAGTGCAACATGTTGATCAGGGGTATAGTTGCAAATGTTGTATAAAAGTGCCACGGTTTTCTGAAACGAAAAATTGATAGTAAACTTCAGCTATCAAACTTAGTTGTATTACCTACCATTATCGAAGCTCTTAATATATTCGCACTGAAACAATTTGAAAATGTAAGATGGTGAACCCTAAGCTAGCTTAAACGAACTGCAAAGTTTTATCCGGCTGCAATTTACAAAATTGGTTTTTATCTGTAACAGGAAAGTAAAATTAATTACGAATGATATATATATAAATAATTTATTAAAGTCTTCTCAGATATTCCACAGTGCCGAATTCCTGGCAATTTGTACGCTAGAAATTTCAATTATGACTTTACTGTGCAGCCTTCCTGCAATTTACCATTTTTTCCCCCGGTGTTAAGAATTGATCTAATTTAAGAAATAGTCTAATTAATTTGCTAAGAGTTAACCCAATTGATCATTAATTGTCTACTTTAAATAAGCATAAATCTAACGTAATTTTCTGACTTACTGATTATGCTCTATGATTTTAGATTGTTTACCTCTCAAATTGGATACTCTTTCTATTGTTCACAATGCTTAGTTCACTCTGTTATTTCATATAGCCGTAAATTGTATCAAACCGACCAGCCTACTATGTTCTGATTTGTATAAATTAGCCTGATGAACTCGAATAAAGTTAGTTATCATTTGACTCTCAAAGTGTAATTACTTACATTTTTGGTCCGTCGAGCCGGATGATTTTTCTTTGTTGCAATTTGTGAATTTTTATAGACTCCACCAGTATAAAGTGCTTTTAATGCATTTAATTTAATGATATAAAGGAAAACATATCCTAACGAATTCAGAAGACATTGTTGGAGAACTTTTGGATTACATTTATTGGAGTACCTGCTTGGTTATCAGCTGTCGAAACAATCACCACGTGAGACGATGGCTACAAGTATCAAGCAGAAGAACAATTTTGAAGGCATCTCTCGAGCAAAGCGAAATTACTGCAAGGACAGTAAGGAGCGATACTGTCATGCATATTTTCAAACCAGGATACAGAGGCTGGACGAGATTTGGGCATCGTGTACCGAGATACACCTCGAGATGGTGCAAGACCTGCAGCAAACAGCTGATGCACGAAAGAAGTTCATGATTGAGTTCGAGGAAGCTGAGCAGACGTATCTGGATCTAATGACTGAGTTCAAAACGAAACTCAGCTCATTCCAAGTTTCGGAGCCTAAAGATGAGAAGAGTCAGGCTGACTTCAGGCAAGCGAGTCAAGTCTGACTCGAAAGAATAACTCTTCCTAAGTTCGATGGAAGTTATGATAATTGGCGGGCATTCATTGATTTGTTCAACTCCATGGTTGACAACAATAAATCTCTTACCCCGGTGCAGCGCATGCAGTACCCAAAGACGCATCTGGTTGGAGAAGCAGCCAGAGTCATACAACATCTAGAAATTAACCAGACCAACTAAAGGGCAGCCAAACAATTGCTCCAGAATAGCTTCGAAAACAAGCGTGCTATAGCTTGGACTTATTTAAATAAGTTCTACAGTCTTCCAGCATCAAAAGAAGAACGTGACACTTCTATTAAAAGACTGATTGACACCACCTCAGAATTTCTCGCCAACATAGAAAGCATTGGATGTGAGGTCAATCAGCGTGATATATTGGTTATATACACCTTAACTCAGAAATTAGACCAGGAATCTAGACGACTATGGGAGACATCCTTAGGATCGTCAGTTGAGATTCCTACCTTGGCAACATTCATGGAATTCTTAACCAGTCGTTTTTGAACTCTGGAAGCTTTATCTGTTCCCAGGAAGCAACAAAAGATCGAAGCATTCATTGCGAGCGAGTTGTGTGCATTTGCTGCCATCAAAACCATATAATTTTCCAATGTGATAAATTCAAGAGATTTGACATTCAACAGCGAAAGGACTTTGTGCGAAAAGGGAATATGTGCTTCAACTGCCTCCGCAAGGGGCACACAGTTAACAAGTGCTCATCAAAATCGCAATGCCAATCGTGCAACAAAGGCCATCACACATTGTTGCACACAACCCAAAAACAAGGATGGTTATCCGCAGCTGCAGAGCCCTTCACGAAACCAACTAGCACATTGCTAGCTAAAGGAAACACTTCAGCTCAAGTGATGTTGTTAGCTACGGCGCAAATTAACGTGGAAGATGCAACTGGAAGGTTGATAAAACTTCGTGCATTAATAGAGCCTGGGTCACAGAGAAGTTTCATAACTGAGGCAGCAGCGCAATTTTTGAGTCTCAAGAGACAATTTGCGAAATTGAATATATGCGGTATTGGAGCAAGTGCTGCGGTGCAAACTAGAGGTTCAATATCATTATCGATAAAAATTAAAGATGGAACCTTTATTGGTGTGACAGTCTTTGTAATACCAAATATAACAAACAATTGTCCTCCAGTTGAAATCAAGGGAAATCTTCCGCGAGCGTTGCATATCAAAGATTTAGCAGATCCATCTTATGGAGCACCTGGGCGCATCGATATTCTGCTTGGAGCAGATATTTACGGCACTTTATGGCTAGAAGGATCGATTAGTGGTTCACCATGTGGAATCAACACTAAACTCGGATGGGTGTAACTAGGACCCACATCTAACACAAACAGGCAATCGTCACTAACAACATTAGTGGCAACAGACGACAAAACCGACGAGAATCTGAAGAAATTTTGGGAGATTGAGGAAATACTTTCCAAACCACCTCTCACAGCAGACGAAGAGGCTGTAAATGAATGGTATTGAAAAACCACTAGACGTGATAAATCGGGAAGGTACATTGTTCGACTCCCATTCAGAGAAGGCACTCGTCCTGGAAAAGAACTGGCAAATTCCAAACAAAAAGCACATCTTCAGTTCTCACAATTGGAGAAAAGGCTAGCACGAAATGACATATTACGAGAAGAGTACTGTGCTTTCATGGACGATTATTTGCTGTTAAAACACATGGTAGAAGTTTGCCCAAAAAATATAAATGCTGTGGCTGGTTATTATATCCCACATCATGCGGTTATTAAAAGGGACAGCACAACTACCAAGCCCAGGGTAGTCTTCAACGCTTCTCAGCAAGTTACGACAGGTAAATCTCTGAATGACATGCTGCTCCCTGGGCCTTCTGTCCAAAACAATATTGTGGACATACCGATGAAGTGGCGAGTGCATAAGTACGTAGTAGCCACTGATATCGAAAAAATGTATCGGCAGGTGATCATAAGTGACCAAGACCAACACTACCAACGTATACTCTGGCGAAAACATCCCTCCCAGCCACTTAAACACTACCAACTTACAACAGTAACGTATGGAATGGCTTGTGCACCTTATCTGGCTATAAGAACGCTTCATCAACTTGCACATGATGAAAACATCAATTTTCCAAGAGCATGTCAAACTATAATGGACGATTTTTATGTAGACGATGTATTAACTGGAGGAGGGACAATCAAGGAGGTCGAACATATACAGAAACAACTAATAATGGTACTCGAGAAAGGAGGCTTCAACTTGCGGAAGTGGTCTGCAAATCATGAAATATTACTTGATTCAATCCCACCTGAAAGTCGAGAAACGCACTCACCGTTAAGCATAAACGTGACTAACGACGTCAAAACATTGGGATTACGGTGGCATCCTGCAAAAGATGCATTTTCATTTAAAATGACGTTGGATGCTCGTCCTAACGTTCCTATCACAAAACGGCAGCTGCTATCTGACATATCAAAAATATTTGACCCTATTGGATGATTGCAACCTTGTATCGTCCTGGGCAAGGCAATCATTCAGCAACTATGGCTTAAAAAAACAGGGTGTGATGAACCTATACTAGATGATTTATGGATTCAATGGCAATAGTTTCGTGCCCAATTACCCATAATACAAGATATTTCTATACCCCGAAGGATACGCTATGAGAAGGGGATGTGGTACAGATACACGGATTTTGCGACGCATCAACGGTAGCATACGCAGCAACTATTTATTTTCGCATTCAACATGCAGATGGCGGAACATCGACTACATTAGCCACCTCCAAATCTAAAATTGCTCCGTTAAAAATAGAGTCCATTTCCAGATTGGAGTTATGTGGAGCCGTATTGCTAAGCAATTTAATGAAATCCACAATGCTGACTCACGGATGGGTAGATGTCCCATGCTTTTATTGGACTGACTCTACTATTGTCCTCCATTGGCTACAGAGTCCACCTGCCAGGTGGAAGCCTTTCGTCGCCAATCGTGTTAGTCAAATCCAAACAACCTCGAAAATTATTATGTGGGGTCATGTAGGGACTGCAACCAATCCAGCTGACATAGCATCACGAGGAATAATGCCACAAGCCTTATACAATAGTCACATGTGGTGGAATGGACCAAACTGGCTATGTGAAGAGTTAAGAAACTGGCCAAAGACATCGTCCTACGTTAACACAGCAATGGCACATCTGGAGTTACGAACTAGCAAACCATGCTTGCTAACGCATGTCAGGGAAACCAAGTTGGACTTATCCGAAAATTTCTCATCATTTACAAGATTGATAAGAGTCATCGCCTATTGTAGACGGTGAAAAACCAAATCAAGAAGCTCGTTTCTGACCACTGAAGAACTGCGAGAAGCTCATAAGAGGTGTGTGTTTCAATCTCAACAGTTGTCTTTTCCCAACGAATTCAAACAACTTAAAGACGGCAAAGGTTTGCCAAAAACAAGCTCTTTAATAAGATTGACTCCATTTATTGATGACGACGGGCTGCTCAAGGTTGGTGGGAGAATACAAAACAGCCAAGTATGTCAAGCCACGAAGCATCCAATCATCTTATCCAGAGGACATCTTGCAAATTTGGTGATAAAACATTTTCACCATCTTACTCTGCATGGAGGTCATCAATTAGTTCTCGCTACAATACGCGAAACCTATTGGATTATCAACTGCCCAACAGCAGTAAAGACACATATAAGAAAATGTCTCACGTGTTTCAGGAAAAAGTGCCCAAGGAAAAAGTTCAGCCAGGAAAACCATTTGCTGAGACAGGCCTCGACTATGCAGGGCCAATAACTATTAAATGGAGTAGCGGAAGGGGTACTAAAACGACGAAGGCTTATATTGCAGTTTTCGTATGTCTATCTACAAAAGCCATTCATCTTGAGCTTGCCAGTGACCTATCCGCAAAAACATGCATAGCTGCTATACGGAGGTTCATAGCTAGAAGAGGCATGTGCTCTACTATCATGAGTGACAACGGAACAAACTTTGTGGGCTCTAACAAAATTCTGCAGAATGCTGCAAAAAGGATGATTTTGGAAGCGCAAGGAACATTAGCTGTAAACAACGTCAATTGGAAATTTATTCCCCCAAGATCACCTCATTTTGGAAGCATCTGGGAGGCAGCTGTTAAATCTACAAAACGTCATCTTATTAAGGTCATTGGCGAACATCTATTGAATGTAGAAGAAATGTATACACTTTTGGCTCAAGTCGAAGCTTGTCTGAATTCCAGACCCTTAACACAAATCAGTGACGACCCCAATGACCTTAGCGCCTTAACACCTGGCCACTTTCTAACCGGGAATAACCTTTTTGAGCTACCCGACGATGAAAGTGAAAGTAATGTCACCCGAAAGTGGCAGCTACTGCAAAGGCTTAAACGGATATTCTGGCAAAGATGGAGCTTAGAATACCTAACTAAGCTACAAGAGAGAGCAAAATGGTTCAGTGAGCGCCCTAACATACAGGTTGGTGATCTGGTTCTAATCAAATTAGATCACTTCAAGCCAAAAAAGTGGCCACTAGGAAGAATTACTGCTGTGCATCCAGGAAGAGATGGTTTGGTTCGAGCCGTAACACTAAAAACCAAAGACAAGGAAACTGACCGTGCAGTCACTGAAATATGTCCACTTCCTACCAATGAACGAATCACGACAGCAACTGACGTATTGCACTCGCAAACCAGAACCAATAACAACAACATAGGCGCATCACAACTAGGCAAATTTAATGATCCCGCCAGCGGGGTGCGTTGGCACTCAACGTGTTAGGAACCAATGGTTCTTGGCGGCCAGATTGTTAAGAATTGATCTAATTTAAGAAAAAGTCTAATTAATTTGCTAAGAGTTAACCCAATTGATCATTAATTGTCTACTTTAAATAAGCAGAAATCTAACGTAATTTTCTGACTTACTGATTATGCTCTATGATTTTAGATTGTTTACCTCTCAAATTGGATACTCTTTCTATTGTTCACAATGCTTAGTTCACTCTGTTATTTCATATAGCAGTAAAATGTATCAAACCGACCAGCCTACTATGCAGTTTCTGATTTGCATAAATTAGCCTGATTAGCTCGAATAAAGTTAATTATCATTTGACTCTCAAAGTGTAATTATTTACACCCGGTGATCATAGCTTGGTCGCTTTTTTCCCCCCTGAACCCTTTCACGACAACCCTATAACGACCTTAATCAAAACACAGGCATCACAATTGACAATGTATAAATTGCAAGCATATGCATGTAGTGTGTGCTACTGGTCGTGTTAACCAAAAGTCATTTTCTCATGAAGCTAATTAATTCACATTCCAAATTGAGCCATGTCACCTAATTAGTTCATTTCGCAATATTGTGTTAAATATTTACATCACCAACAACACAAAAACTCATATGGAAAGTCGTTATTTTATTGATATTCACCCTCAATCTACAGTTCCCCAGCAACTACAAGAAAAACGATTCATCTGCCGTTACCTACTTGATCATTCACGATACACCTCTACTCGAAAGAAACACCTGTTGGAACAGGGTCAATGCGACAAGATGGTCAACATTCGGGGAACACCTTTAATTACAATAAACATGTATCGGCCGCATCGGACTTGAAATATTTTAACCTCCTGAATTATTGAACTCCTGGTAGACTGTCTCGAAGTATTAAGAAAATTAATTCATTGTTATATGTACTATCATACTTCTGTCCGATCATGGCTATTTAAATACATCTAAACGTACATGTGTATGAAGTTAATTGGATAATTTTCGTAATGCATTAAGGTTAGTTAGTTAGTATCAGAATTCAGTTTGAATGGCAATTACCATTAAAATTGTTGCCTGTTTATTTTCACCCACCATTCGCACAAATAACGTACAGCAACACGGCGTATTGAAATCATTGGGTTCGTAATACATTACACTTGTTTTGATACAGTGCTACATAAAATGTACGTGCAAAGCTTTACCCTGTCCTCATCATTCGTTGTCTTGAACAGACGCTACATATATTCACCGTGGCCAGAAGGTACAATTGCATTAATGTAGGAAGAAAAATTTGCACACACGGCATTTAATGAATATTTTACCGTCAGCCTTTCATGACGCCTTGGTTATCCATTTTACAAAAACTCAATAAATTCTCCTTTCTAACACACCCTACACCCCTAACAACCAATCAACTGGACCCACAACATCGCTCAACGCCTCGCAAATAACACTCTTAATGTATCTACATGCACACATATGTTCGCCATGCAAATCTTGCAACATAAACTACCACTACACACCTGAGCAAACCTCATCACACTTCTACCAACTAAGCTCAGCAACCCCTCACAACACAACACAAATCACCGCTACACACCTGACACCCCAAACAACCAACCGCAACACCCTTGTTACAAAACAAATCACCGCCACCAGGCACCCGTACACCAGACTTAAAAATGCACTGATTCCCCATCCAAACCCCTTGTAGCCGCGTACGTCTAGCACCAACCTGCACTGGTTGGAAGTGATTGAAAACAGGTACGTCACTTACTACTTACTAAACATGATGTCAAATAAAACTTTAAAAAAACATGCAGTTATTTGGAGTGACAACTGTATAGAACAAAACAAGAACAGAATGGTTCTTTTTGCTTTGATATAATTAGTAGCCAATGGCATTTATGATATTATTGATCATAAATATTCGGTCATTGGTCATTCCTTCATGTCCTGCGATCGAGAATTCGCTCAAATTTAAAAAAGAAAGAAAGTGGTTAAACGTTTTCAACCAAAGGATGTAGAAAATATAATACACATGTCACAAAAATCCGTTTGAAGTTGTTAATTTAAAACAAAACGATTTTAAAGACCTGCATAAGGCTTCCATGAAGTTCTAAAATACTACAAAGTTAACAATATCAACTATTTCTTGGATCCACATCGAAAGAGGTAAGTTACCTCGTGTTGATTTAATCGGAACGCACAGTGACTCAATACCATTTGACAGTATAACATTTTTAAAAATAGCAAGACGCCAAGCCAATTAAAAACTATACTTTGCCAGCGTTAGAAGCTCGAAATAATAATGCAAAAGAAAAATTGAAAAATTTAAAGGAAATGCTACCATACATACCCACTGAAAATAAAGCATTCTATGAACATTTAGTTAATCAAAGCGAAGCCTGAGAACTTTTTAATATCTTTTATTATGGCACTTAGCCCATTTTCAATATTACTTAACACTTAAAACTTTCTAAAATAGTGAATGTTTATTTTGTAATACTTCCTTGGATTCCTATTTTTGTTAAAATTTTCTACGACTCCCTGTTACAATAAGATGTGTGTTTAATTGATTAAAGTAGAAATAAATAATTATTCCATTGAATTGTTTACTTTATTTAGTTTTTTTTGTTATATCTCTAAATAATAAAATTGGCACTTAGACCCTTAAGATTTACAACCCTTCAATTATTCTCAAGTCCTTAACAAACTCTAATGGCCAAGTAAGGATATTGCTTGAAGGCCGTCCACTCCAGTCGACGATCTTGCAATATAAACTACATCTTCTTGCACCAATGGTTGTAGGTGAAGAAGATTGAAGAGGAGAAGATCTGGATAATTGAAGAAAACTTTTATTGAACCAAAAGCTACTTATATACTATTTACAAAATATTGATTAGGTCGATTAAGAATTTTTACAATTCTTTGCAGTAAACAAAATATTTGTGGATTTGGAATACGTCCATTGAACTTAGTGCAATCGAGAAAAACGTCCAATAGTTTTAATTAGTTAGGTTTAATGTACGTGAGAATGATACAATTGTCGACCTAATCGAATTATGTGCATTGAACTTTAATGTTTGAGTTCAATGTAATGCATGTGCAATGTCCCATACAATGTTCGGTCATGAAAATAACTTTTTTATTTTCATACCAGTAGTTAGAATATGGGGATTCTGGCTCCCTTTCTGTACAAATTTCTTGCGATTATCGTTAGTAGATAAAGGAATGGGGACGGTGTTCTTGCTGGCGATGAGATGATTTCGGCATTGACTAGGTTCAAGGCTCGGCCCTTCCAGCATAAGTGCTCTGGCGCAGAAGTGAGCTGTAACTTTAGTGATGACGTCATCGGTTGGGGAATTTCGACTATAAAATGGTGATGTGTGATGAAAAATTGTCGTATAAATTTACGACAGCTAATTCTTTGATGATAAAAGTGTTTTAATCTGTGGATTCTTGCATTTCGATGACAGACGGACCCATGATGACAAATTGTTGTTTGCTATTGCTTATCAAAGGTTGACAGTTTTATACCGTATTAAAATTTGAATTCTTCATGCTTTCTATACAAATTTTTGAACTGAACTAGTAAGCGGATTATACTCTATTACACGATCATCGAGAAGTAAGCAATAGGCTGTTGTTAAGGCAGGTATATTTGTCGATGTTTTGATATCTTACCTTATATCAACTGAACCTGATATGATAGATTCATTATGATACGAACAATCAACTACTAAAATTGGTGGTCTTTTCTTATATTCGGTTCGAAAGAGTATTGGTTCCGGTTATACTCCGTTATAAAAATTTTGTACTTGTCATAAAGCACAGTAAATCGTTCGCGTGCAAATTTAACGTTCAAACCATTATAACGATACAATTCTGAGTTTCAATGTAGCCTGCTGGTTAAATCATATTGATAAAAGTTGCATGCATCTTCATTTTGATGTTTTTTTTCGATTTGTCTGTAGAAAATAAATATATGGAGGTTTTTCTAGCTGATTTATGTTTTTCACACTCTACACATGTTCGGTTGTTGTTGTAAAAAGTGGTATTCGTGTAGCTCAAAAATTTGGAAAATTATTTGTATTGGATGGCTTGACTCAATATATTTCAACAGTGTCGATTTCTCAGTCAACCGGAGTAACGTGTGACATCCTCGATTGCAGTTTAGAAGTTTTAATTTGCACCTCTAGTGTGAACCAGAATAAGCTCATATTTGGCTTTTACAAACTTCTTGTAATCCTCGGCAAATCCTATGTACTTTCTCAGATGAATACTAAAGTTGACGTATCCACTTGATGATGTGACTGTTTCTCTGGCGGCTAGCGGATATTGAAAAGCATTTTACTTTTGTTTTCAATTAACGATACATAATTTATTATTGTTCAAAGTATTCCAACATTTTTGTTGCGGTTGATTTCTAATCCCTTGAGTTCATATCTTATTTCATCAAATAGGAAAGTGATGGTATTATTCGTTAGCTCAGCAGTCGTTTATTTCAATCAGCTTTAGTTAAAGCACCTGCAAGATAGATGAAGTTCTGACTTAGGAAAACACACAAATCCTTTTGTTGTAGGGATATACTTATTTCATCAATAGAGTTGTAGCATGATAAAAATGGAAAGTAGCTATGAAATTCAAATTTTAAAAACACTATTGTCATAATTGATTTTACGTGTGATTTGCAGCACCTCGTTTTATATTCACTTTACTTATATTTATAGGTAGATCCGAAGTTTTTTTGACATCGACTTTCAATTTTCGTTTAGCGAATTCTAATACGTGTCCAATGTATCTTTTTGTCGAAGTAAATAGGAACAGTTGACTTGATTTCACTTTTCAAAAATTTATTTTGTGGTTCATCTTTGCTAATTCTTTTTATTGATAGTTGACAATGTCATCGATTTCATATGATCTTACTGGAATTTGTATAATATGTTCCAAGGTGGAATAAATTATTTTTTTCATCCGCATTAGGTAAAGTTTGTTTGAAAATCAACTAGACCACACACATAGCCACCTAGTAAATCAATAGCTGGAAAATATTCAGTTGTGAGAAAAGGTGTTTTTGCGCTTAGCTTTAATGTTAATGCCATGGTAGCAAAGAATACAATGACTTTTTCGTTTGTTAGTAGGAGTATTTATTGATTTATATAGACAAACTAAAAGTTTATGAAAGTCTATACAAAAATTTTAAACATAAATATCAACATCTGTATGAATCATAGCTTTGATACATATCATAGTTGTACTTTATGTTAGAACCTAAATAATCTAGTAGTTCCATTGGTGGGGATAGATTTCCAAAACCATCAAAGTATTCTACGTTACGATTTTTCTAATCGTACGCTACTCAATGCGTGCCATAAATTTGAAGAGTATCTAATTTGACAATACCACCCTTATTTTGCATTGCAGATTTCTTCGGTCAATTATTTCTCATAAAAACTCCTCTAACATCTTGTAAAATCCGTGCGAGTTTTTTAAAACCTTTTTTATTTATTGCTATTTTGGATAGCGTTCTTAGAAGTTTTTTGGATTTGTATCCAAATGAAATCCGAATCCCTTTCTGTACGGTTTTAAATACAAGTCAAGACCTACAAAAATCTCTTCCATTCTTTGGTTATGCTGTATCTTTCTATTCTAACGTTTTTTGGCATTAGTCGCATCTTTACCAGCTTAAGCTATTCCCGCAGCTTCACATGAGAAAGCACCCAACAGCAACAGCAGCAGCAACAACAACAACAACAGCAACAGTTAAAGCTATTTAAGTAGTCGCCTTCATATTTTTTAATGATTTTTCGGACTCTGGAAATAAATGTCCTAAATTTTGTTTAATCCGTCATCCCCATTCTTAATTTTACTTTAGTTTTCACCATTTTGGCTACAAGTAATGCGTTAGCACGTTCTGCTTGTTCTACGAATGTTGACCTAACTCTTTGCGACAACTTTTCGGTTAATATTTTATCAAGTATGTGACGATCTCTCGTTTCGTTAAATTTTGGATATCCAACATCATGCTCCTTATAAGCTTGATCCAATGAACTCATTTTGGAACTACCTCTAGCAAGTCACTCGCTTCGTTTCCTGCCGGGATCACAGTATTGATAACCTGGTGAATACAGTTCAATCGGTGGTTTATTAATGACGGTATTAATATAACCTCTTCCATTCCCTGGTTTTAGAGATCTACTAATACATTTCTGTTTATGTTCAATCATTTTATACAGATAGTTTTTCTTCTCGTTTAACGACTCTTTGTAGACTATAACAATTATCAGAAAACCTAGTTATTTTCATGTTTAGTCAAATTAAGAATGCGGATTATACGACAACAGCAAACATTGTTGATAGAAAATGCTGGCGTTGCAAATGAAAGTTACATAACTAAGCATAGCAATTTATTGCCGAAAAATATTCGAGGTATAACTGTGGATCTCTCGAACGGCGGCAAAATTAACGTTATGATTTCCTTGCCGAACGGTGTTAAATTTGAAGATATTTACATCTATTTGAAATCACACCCATTTCCGGACTAGGCTTCCATATATTTTCAAACAATGGTGTAGTGATTTCACCGGCAGAAGCCAAGTTCAATTCTGTGTTAATTTGCGATGATATTGCCAGCGAGAAACAAGGTAACGTCCGATCATATTTGATAAAGTTGACCGATTTTGAAAGAAAGGTGGTGGAAAACGTGGTTTACAAATTTCTCCAGGTCACAAGGGATCACCAGGTCATCAAGGGGTTCCAGATCTGCAGGGGCTTCCAGGTCCTCAAGGAGTTGCAGGTCCTCAACGACTTCCAGCTTCAAAAGGCTCTCTAGGTTTAGAAGGAAAACCTGATGTAGGATTCAACAAAGTGAAAAACAGTGGGTATATTATTAAATTTAGACGATTAAAACATCTTGGGACATCCATGGATGATGATGATGCTTCCACAAAAGTTTACGTTGGTACATATGTCGAAAAGCTGAAAAAATATGAAGACAAGCAAATTCAGATTCACAGCGTTAATAATAATAATGATGATTATGATGATTTAAAATAATCTTTTCTGTTACATTTTTACAAGTAATGAAGTTTAGTCTTTTTATGATGAGCAAACGAGATACTGTTATCGAATTGGAAACGTCTGCTCGAAAAAAATTTCAGCGACAGCGTGTTATTATAGAAGTCTTGGATGATTTGTGACAGGTGGATTTAGTTGAGATGGGAGCAAATGCAAATATAGAGTTTTGTTTTCTTCTTACGATCATTGACACGTTTTCTCAATTTTGCGTGGATGTTTTTTTTTTCAAAACAAAGACTGGTAAAGAAGTTGCTAGGGAAGTTGAACACATACATCAGAAGGGATGCAGTCCTAGAAACTGACAAACAGGTGATGGAAAAGAACTCTACAATAAACATCTCAAAAATATTATGAAACAATATCAAATATATTATTCTTCCAAGGAATAGTCTACTTAAGGCACCAACTGTTGTACGCTGAAGAACATGATATGGAAGAAGTTTAGTATGACTTTAAATTATAGATGGATTAGTCTTGTTGATGAATTGATTAAAATGTATGATAACAAAACCATCGAATAATAAAAATGGCTCCTTCTGCTGTAAATAGCTCATATTAAATGTGACTTCGGTCCACACTGTACAACAATATTAAAGTGATGGGGCAGTTGAACTATAAAGTGGGTGACCATGTACGAATTAGTGAATACAACCATATATTTGAAAACGGATATACACCAAACTGGACAACATCACATATCTATTAGAGGATTATGAAGGAAATTTGATCGAAGGAGGATTTCATTAGGTGCAATTACTTCACGCTAAGTATTCATTGCTTCGTGTCGTAAAATATGTTTTGAAAAGGAAAGGTAAGCGGCTGGGATTTTGTTAAAAAAACACAATACCTGGATAAATGTCAAAACACGAATCAATGAAATAATGATGTTACCGATAATGATAAACTCCTTGTTGTTTTGTGAGATTCAAACGAAACATCGAAAAATAAATTGATGTATTTGTTATTCATTTGTTAAATTGAACAACCTTTTTAATTTCATACAATCTCCTATGAACACTATAACATTCGCAAGTATCGGCAACAACTGACATAATGTTTACTAAACGTGGAGACTTTATGCCCCATACCAGCGTATGACTTCAAAACCATATAGTTGTTTACAAACTTATCAAAGTGCTCCATTAAAATTAATTGCTTGTTACTAACCGAAAACAACTTTATTTCTCAAAAAAGCGTTGAAGGTCGTTGGTAACATCATCGCTACTATCCATTATTACTACATCGTTGTCAGTGGCTCATCGTGAAGTGAACCCATTACTCAAACACTCGAGAGCCCACCACTGAAGTATACCCTCAAATAACACTCGAGGATTTCCTACTATCACAAGATATTTATTAGTCTCAAGATTGACACATTGACTTTTATGACGGTTCGCAGAAGACTGAAGTTGGAGCGAACCGCTGGTGAATTGAATAGTCGAATATGGTTGAGACTTAGTTTTCCACATTCCTCCTCCTTTAAAATCGTCGGTACTCACGATGCCAACGAGGTAATTGACCTCTTGTTGCTCGAGATGAACGTCTTACTTCTGGTACTGGATGTTCATTGGACCTTTGTTGATCTTCTGCATCTTGAAGTACACTGGTAGGTGGAGGATGATCTTCTTTCCAGCCGTTTAGTGGTTGGTTGTGGAATGATAATTGGTTCTATGGTTTCAGGGCCTTGGGGAATTTCAAAGAGCTCACTGAATTCGTTTCGCGTGTGACGAAATTTAAGTTGATTGGAGTGAGCTTTAATGATGCGCGTATTTGAGGGCGAACTTAAGCGAATTTCGTAGTTGACTGTACCTTGCCTTTTTATAACAATAGCTGGTGTCCACGCCCACTTGTCGATTGTTAAATGAAGCATGAAGTAGACAGGGTCGTTGATGTTGAACTTCTTGAACTTGGCGCCGTGATGATCATCAAATTGTTCTGCCATTTTTGTATTTCAACGACACTGAGTCGGAGCTTTTAATGTGAGAAGATCACGGCGAGTTTTCATCGATCGACTATTAAGGAGTTTGGATGGTGACTTCAAACCTACGTTGTACGAAGGTGTGCGTCGATAACAGAATAAAAATTCCTGAAGCTTTTGATTAATTTTTCCCGTCGCCTTCCTCAGGCCTGTCTTGAGGAGATCTACAAAGCGTTTTGCCTGGCCATTAGATTGGGGACTGTACCGTGCGGTTCTTACATGAGTGATGTCGAGAGAGTTGCAAAATTTCTGAAACTCTTGGCTGGCTAATTGTGCTCCGTTTTCGGATACGATGGTATCGCACAATCCAAGTTGACTGAAAGCGTCCATAATGAGCTCCATTATTTTTGCGGTTGTTGTGCTTGTTGTTTGAAAAACTTCTGGCCATTTACTGTATGCGTCAACGATAACGAGGAAGTAATGGCCATCAATGGGGCCAGCGTAATCAACGTGAATCCTGAACCATGGTTCTGTCGGTATCGGCCATGGCTGAAGCGTGCATTTGACCGGTGTCTTTGCAACTGAAGTACATATATCGCAGGTTTTGACCACCATTCCGATATCCGAGGTGATATTGGGCCAAAAGACTTTTCCAGCAGCCAAAAATTTCATCTGACACTCGCCCGGATGGCCCTGAGGAAGCTCGCTTAATATTTGCTCCCGGTGAATTTTAGGCATGATTATCCTCTCACCGAAGAAAACACAACCTTGCTGGACAGTGAAATGATGACGATGTTGAAAATATTCGGTTACGCCACTGCCGATAATTTGACTTCTTTTTTGAGGCCAGTTGTCATTTTTAGTGAAATGGAGCACCTTCTGGAGAGTTGAACAGGCTGCGGTGGCTGACTGTATTCTCTCGAAAGTTGCCGGGAGTTGGCATGCTGATTCGACGGCAAAACAATTCACGTCGAATGAGTCATTATCTTTCAGACAAATCTGAATCGATGCAATCACGTTGATGTTGATTGCATAGCGCTGAAGTCGAGCTGCTGTGTACATTGGAATGCCAGATTTTGGATTGATGGTGGCGAGGAGTGGCTTGTGGTTGATGTGAATAGTGAAGCGACGACCAGCGAGGTAGTAATGCGACTTTTTCAGGCCAAAGACAAGTGCTTGAGGTTTCTTCTGCATTTGGGGTAATTTCGCTCAGCGGTTTTTAATATTGCTGAGAAGTGCATAATAAGGTGAAGGGTTCCATCGGTGAATTCGTGCAGTGAAACAGCACCCATGCCGTATTCTGAGGCGTCTGTCGTAAGATTAATTTTCTTTTCTGGATCGAAATGAGTAAGGCAAAGCTTGGAGGAGAGTACTTTCTTGAGCTTCAAGAAAGCGTTATCATGTTGCTGCGTCCATTCAAATTTAATATCTTTCCTTAGTAAGTCGTCCAATGGCTCTCGAAGATCTTTCATTCCTTTCAAGAATTTCCCATGGTAGTTTACTGAGCCCAGAAATGATCGCAGTTGCTGAATGTTGGCGGGTTTAGGAAGATCTTGAATGGAATTTAGTTTCCCGGGATGAGGTTGAATACCATTTTTGCTCACTGTGTGACCGCAGAATTCAATAGAGGAGACTCCGAACTTGCATTTGTTAATGTGGAGCCTGAAACCATAATCCTGAAGACGTTGTAGAGTATTGAAAAGCTGTTTTTTGTGATCATTTTTGTCAATGCCTGCACAGATCATGTCATCTATGAATCCAAATGTGCTCGTTCCGCTCAGCATGGTGTCATCAAATTGCTTAAAAATGCCAGGAGCTGTTTTTATTCCTCGTTGGAGTCTGTTGACTCCGAATAATCCAAAATGCGTGTTAATTGTCATCAATTTTTGTGCTTGTTCATCGAGTGCCACTGACGGAGGTCAGATCATCGGTGGCAAAACATATAATTGAGGAGGGCCACACAATCACATTGTCAAACTCAAAATGTTTGAAAATGGTACACAAACGGTCCCAACTGGATGCGTATGAGAGTTTGATGATAGCAAGAATCCCAGAATCGAAACGCTTGAATCATGACCTTGGGAACGGTTTTTCGGAGCTAATTAAACTAATCCTTTGAGATCAAGTTAAACCAGGGCCCCGGTAAAGACCTGGGGATCTAATTAACAATAAGTGTAAGATATTTAAGATAGATTATGCCATATTCGTCTTCAGACACAGTGTAACACTGAAGAAGGACACAACTTATGTCCGAAATATATATTTGAAATAAAAAATTGAAAACCGTGAATAAGGAGTAGTGTCTGTTTTTTATTATAGAAACACGGTTTAGTATAACTCGTCGAAACTTTATTGATTTAATAATCTGGAGCCAAACAAGTATCCAGTAACCATACTTCCAAGAGGTGTTTCCCAGTGTACCGATCAGAGAATCACTACACCTCTTGGAAGTATGGTTACTGGATCAGAAGAAGTCTTCAGAATGGAAAAGCAAAGTGAGACGTTACATGAAAATGGCGGATCTTTGCATGAAGGAGAATTACTTCACGTTTAGAGGGAAATACTTCAAGACGACCTCAGGTGTAGCAATGGGGAACCCACTTTCCCCTTTCATCAGTGAACTCTTCATGAGCTCGATCGAAGGAAGGATTAAAGAAAAAGGACTGTTACCAAGGATCTGGATACGATATGTAGATGACGTGTTTGCGGTAGTCAAACGAGATAAGTTGGAGGAGGTATTTGAAGGAATCAACAATATCCACAGAAACATAGTATTCACCATGGAAAAGGAACAACTACACGGGATCGCATATTTAGACATAAGAATCATCAGGACAGGCAACCAATTTGAGTTTGACATACACAGGAAACCAACTCACACTCAAAGGACGATACCAAATACATCCAATCACCCGTTTACTCAAAAAATGGCAGCGTATAACTCGATGATCTATCGGATGCTCAAGATCTCTTTAGGTACTGAACGCGGTTTGAAGGAAAAGAAGTACATCCTGGAAACAGCCAGAATAAACGGCTTTGACACGACAGTCATCGAGAATCAGATCAAGAACAAGGAGCAAAAAATGAGAGTACAAGAACTAACGACCTTGGAAGTAAGCGAGAGTAATCGGGAACTCATGAAACGGGCAGCCGTTGAACGATCAGCAATAAGCGGAAAACTAAAAAGGATTTTAACGAGATTCAACATAGATGCGACAATAACAAGCCACAGATTCAAATCTCAAACATTGCTAGGCACAACTAAGGATCCACGAACCTCGACGGAAAAAAGCGGTATATACGAGGTTTCTTGTGCAGAATGTGACAAAATCTACATCGGACAGACTATAAGGCCGATCCAAAAAAGAATGCAGGAGCACATCAGAGAAGCTGAACTAGCCATCAAAAATGGAAGGACGGAGGTCAGATCATCGGTGGCAAAACATATAATTGAGGAGGGCCACACAATCACATTGTCAAACTCAAAATGTTTGAAAATGGTACACAAACGGTCCCAACTGGATGCGTATGAGAGTTTGATGATAGCAAGAATCCCAGAATCGAAACGCTTGAATTATGACCTTGGGAACGGTTTTTCGGAGCTAATTAAACTAATCCTTTGAGATCAAGTTAAACCAGGGCCCCGGTAAAGACCTGGGGATCTAATTAACAATAAGTTTAAGATATTTAAGATAGATTATGCCATATTCGTCTTCAGACACAGTGTAACACTGAAGAAGGACACAACTTATGTCCGAAATATATATTTGAAATAAAAAATTGGAAATCGTGTATAAGGAGTAGTGTCTGTTTTTTATTCCAGATTATTGTTCAGACCAGTTGAATAGTCGGCGCAAATACGTATACGGCCGATGATTCTAATGTCAGAAGCTGTGTTGAGTTGAAGCTTGACGGAAAATCCGTTGACGTTAGGAGCAATGTTCTTGCATTGACTGTCGACATTTTTGACATTTGGGATTTGCTGAGCTCGTTGAGTAAGTTCCGGATTCAACCTCTCTCGTTGGAATGGGGGCCGTGATTGCTTCATTGTGCAGTAGCCGGCTTTGTGGCCCGTTTTCTGACAGTCGTTGCAAATCTTGTCTTTGTAAAGGCAATGTTTGTGCCAGTGGACTCCACCACAGTGAAAACAGGGTGAAGACGGCTGTGATGATTGTACCGGGCCACTGGAAAATGATGATGTAGTTGAATCGTTCTTTTTGTAGAACTTCTGCTGCTTGACTGCAAACACTTCAGGCTTTGATGGTTCTACGACGGTTGACTTGTCTTATTTCAGACTGATAATACGATCAGCCTCGTCGACAAGGTCTTGTAGTGTTAATCGAACGAAATCGTTGTCGGCTTGCGTTTTGAGTGATGCAAAATTAGCTGACTCGCTGTCGAGTTTCATAAGAAGTTTTTCGAGGATAAGCGAATCCTGCGAGCTTTTGACCCCGTTGACAAAAATCTGTGCTTTAAACTCATAAACTGTGCAATTTGTAAGGTCGAACCGCTCACAATGCTTGTTGACTCGAGCCGCATAATGCGCGAAGTCCTCTGCGTCGTCCTTGACGATACTAAAGCAAATTTTCCGGAGAGAAAATTTCGATTTCCTGTGACCGAAAATTAATTTGAGCTTTGTGATGGCTTCATCAAATGTGACCTCATGAGTCTTGGTCGGCATGATTGCATTGGCGAATTGCTCGAAGTCGGCATTCTTGAGTTTCCCCGTCAAAAGGCGAATTTTTCTTGCTTCCGAGAGTTCCGCTGCCTCATTTGTAAACACCGATTCGTATCGCCGGTACCATGCATGGATTGTCAGATTCATCTCTGGATCATATGAAAACTCAAGCATTGAGTCAGACAAGTTTTTAAAGTGGAAGATGACGTCGCTGGATTTTGCGCAGCAGTTGGCTGCTCTTGCAGAATTTGATTGCCTCCAGTAATCTCTTCTCATTTTCTTCATGTCGCCTATTGTCTTCGCCGCGCTGTCATTGAATTTCATCGAGAAACGATTTAAACTGAGCTGCGTTCATTTTATGTTGAGGTTATGTTGAGAGATGACTGGCAACTCAATCCCATTCCTCGTCGCCACTGAAGTGAACCCGTTACTCAAACACTCGAGGGCCCACCACTGAAGTATACCCTCAAATAACACTCGAGGATTTCCTACTATCACAAGATATTTATTAGTCTCAAGATTGACACATTGACTTTTATGACGGTTCGCAGGAGACTGAAGTTGGAGCGAACCGCTGAAGAATTGAATATTCGAATATGGTGGAGACTTAGTTTTCCACACATCGTACAAGCAATACTCGTGGTTTACGTTAGCTTCATATATTTTAAATCTAATAATTCTATATTTGATTAGCATCACGTGAAAATATTAATGTATTTTAAGAGATGAGTTGAGAAAATTATTAGACGCGATACGAACTCAAGTACGCACATTAAAACCATTGAAAGAACCCGTCGACAAATGGGACACATTATTCATTTAGACGATTACCTTGAAAGTAGACAGATATACGCATAAAGAATGGGAGAAAATTGCTGCCAGGAACCGAAATGCCCACTATGGAGGAGTTCATGAACTTCGTAGAGCAGCGATATCAGATATTGCAGGTCGCGGCGATAAATACAAACATAACATATAATACAAATATAAAAGCTTAAACGCGAAAACATTTGAATCAAACACAAACATTCACAACAACGCAAAAATCAACATATATTATTTCCAATGGGATTCATAAATTATTCGGTTGCGCGATTTTTAATAGAATGGGAATTAAGGATCGCGCTGAGAAAATAAAATCTGCGCGTTTATGTTTTAACTGTTTTCACTCCGGGCATAGAAATGACGTATGTAAATGGCCAGGATGTAAAAAATGTGGTAAAAATCATAATCCACTCTTTCATTTTGAAAGAGAACATGATAACTGGCAAGACAAAAAAATGCAGAATCGAATGTTAAACAAGAAAGCATTAAAGTGCACAGCGCATTAGTTTCTACCCAAGTATTTTTGTTAACTGCGTTAGTAAACATAAAGGGTAACAATGGCGACATGTTACACGCTCGCGTATTGTTAGATAATGGGTCACAGTCTCATTTTATTACAAAGGAATTTGCTGATTGTTTAAAATTACCGTTGAAAAATATAGATTTACCTGTAGAGGGTTTAAACCTATTGGAAACACGCATAAAATATTGCATTGAGGCAGAAATACATTCAAAATATGATGAATACCATGAAAAAGTCGATTTTTTGTTTTATCACGAATATGTAACCACTTACCCAATCAATTGATCGATAAGCGAAGTTAACAGTACCTCAAAAAATAAACCTGCCCGATTCACATTTTTCTGAGCCTGAGGAAATCAATGTTTTGTTAGGGGTAAAATTATTTTATGACCTCTTATGCGTAGGTCAAATCCCAATAACCAGGTCATAAAGCTCGATTACATAAAACGAGATTAGGTTGGATTATTTCCGGAAGGGAAGAGAATTCTGAAAAATTAATAAATAAAGGTAATTGTATGTTAACGTTCAATACATTGCATAGAAGCATAGCTAAACTTTGGAAAATTGAAGAAGTAGAAAATTAAATCTTTTTATCAGAAGAGCAATTTCAAGTCGAAGAACATTTTAAACAAAATACAAAACGTGACCCAGCCACTGGGCGATACATTGTTCAATTGTCATTTAATGAAAAAATAAAAAACTTAAGAGAATCCTGCAGACAACCAGAAAGACAGTTTTCTTCATTAAAACGAAAATTCGATAAAAATCTTGAATTAAAATCACAGTACATCGAAAATATGCGCGAAGCTATTACATTAGGACACATGGTAGAAATTAATGCACGCTAAATAAAGAACCAACACTGCTTTTTGCCACATCATCCTGTAGTGAAGGAGTCGAATTTGACAATTTAAGTTAGAATAGTATATAACGCATCGGCAAAACCAAGCGAAGGTATCTCTTTGAATGACTGCCTAAAGGTAGGCGTGGTGGTTCAGAGTACCAGCTTTGACATTATCCTCAGATTCCGGACACACCAAATTATTATGCTTTCGGACATTGAAAAAATGTACCAACAGATTCGCTTAGATGAGCGAGACGCACAATATCAACTTGTTTTATGGCGTGAGAACCAGACCGAGAAATTAAAAACCTTTGTAATACCGTTTGTTTTATTTGGCAGTGCATCGGCACCACATTCAGCAACTCGCGTATTAAATCAGTTAACAGACGATGAAAAAATTCGATTTCCCAAAGCGAGTCAAATATTAAAACGGGATTACTATTTTGATGACGTCATGACAGAAACTGATAACGTTGAAGGTGCGAAAAAATACGAGATGAAACAATTCAGATCACAAAAGCAGGAGGATTTAAGTTAAGAAAATGGGTGTCTAATAATGAAAAAGTAATATAGTCAATATCTAAAAGTTTATCTAACGTAACCATGTTAACGAATAATAATGCGGAAATGAAAGCATTGTGAGTTCAGTGGAATAGTCTAAATGATATAATTACCTATAAAATCACGGAAGAATTCGATCCGAAAATCATAAAACGAAGCGTATTATCGAATATTGCTCGATTATACGATCCGATATGTTTATTAGGCCCAGTAGTAGTTAGTGCAAAAAATTTAATGCAAAGTCTATGGTAATGTAATGTAGGTTGGGATGAATCATTGCCGAAAAATATTCACACATCATGGTATAGTGGAATTTGATAGAAAAACAATAATAAATAATGAAATTCGTACCGAAATTCACGGGTTTTGCGACGCATATGTCAATCGACAACAAAGGCAAAATCTTCACAAACTTATTGTGTTCAAAAAATTGAATCACTCCGTTAAAAACGATATCATTACCAAAATTAGAATTATGCGCCGCGTTATTAATCTTTCGCTTAATAAAAACGGGTTTAAACGTTATTTGTGAAAGAATTGATGAAGTATATTTATGGTGAGACTCGTCAATAACCTTACAATGGATTAGAATTTAGCCATATTTACTAAAGGCCTTTGTTGCTAATAGGGTCTCAGAGATTAAGAATGTCACAAGCACAATGCGGTGGAAGCACGGGTTCTCACAAGAAAATATGACCGATGTTCCGTCACGCGGTCAATCACCTATCGAATTTGTAGAAAATGAACAGTGGAGAATAGGCCCACCATTGTTAAGGAAAGATCCATCAAAATTCCCTAATAGCCCAATGCACTATGGCCCGATATGCAAACTGAGGCCCAATAACACGTTGACAACAACAATAAAAAAAATCCAATTAGACAATTCGTAAGTTAAAACGAGTTGCAGCCTATGTGCTGCGCTGGAAGAATCATCTCAACAAAATCAAAAGTAAGTTAGTTAGACATTTAACAACACGCAGAAAATAAACTCATATATTCAAATGGCGAATTACGCGCGCTGGATCCATTCTTGGACAGCGATGGACTTATTCGAGTCGGCAGACGATTGAAAAACTCGAACATGTCATATTCGAGGAAGCATCCTATTATTTTACAAAAACCATTACATTACTGAGCTTATAGTACGCGAGCAGCACTTATTGAGTTTGCATAGTGGAACTCAAGTAACTTTGAATGCAGTACGATTCAAATACTCGCCTATTAGCGGTAAAAATACAGTTAAAATGATTATTCGAAAATGCGTAACGTGCTTTCGAGTAAAGCCAACCGATTATTACTATTTTATGGGTGACCTCTTCCGAAACAGAGTCACTCAAACACGATTATTGTGGTCCGTTTTATATAAAAGAAATGAAGTTTCGAAATAGCGGTGAATTAAAAAAAAATATGCATCTATATTTGTATGTTTTGTGATTAAGGCTGTTCACATTGAACTAGCGACAGACTTAACGACGGATTCATTTATAGGCTGTTTACGTAGATTCTTTGCTCGACGAGGACTACAAACTTTGGTGGAATAGAGAATTTAATAAAATTGATTCAATCAAAGGATCACAACGTCGTTATAAATACCTATTTGTTAAATAAGGGTATAAACTGCCATTTTATACCTCCCCGATCACCGCACTTTGGCGAACTTTGGGAGTAAAGTCATTTCAACATCATTAATCAATAATAGGCGATAAATTTTTATATATGAAGAATTAGAAACTTACACGACTGAAATTGAGGTAATTTTAGATTCTCGTCCTATTACTACTTTATCTGAAGACCCAAACGACCTCCGGGCCCTTACTCCTGCTCACTTCCTTATAAAAGATACATTCACAAGCTTACCAGAGTTAAACTTAATGGACGAACCTATTAATCGTCTATCTAATTGGCAACATATCCGGAATATGAAACAACATTTTTGGAAGCGATGTTAAATGCAATATTTAAACCAACTAAATACCAGATCAAAATGGCAACTGCAAATACCAGACGAAATTAAAATTGGCACCCTAGCTCTACTGAAGGAGGTTGGTTGGTTGGTTGGTTGGTTGGTTGTAGTGGCAGCCCCTTTTTATCCAAAGGTAGCTCACTTAGGCCACAAGAGGCCCATTGTGATACCACAGAATATAAGGGCGGCACTAGAACCTGCGGGATGACGAGAACCATCCAGATTCTCGAATAAAGCCGGCTATGCAGCCAATGTCCAAATCGGCTACTTCCGTGAGGTTGTCTAGGAAGGGTGTGCCCAAGGTTTGCATGCGCTTCCTGGACAGCACCGGACATTCGCACAGAAAGTGTTTAATGGTTTCTTCCTCTTCCTCTGATCTTCAACTTCGGCAGAAATCGTTGAAAGGGACACCCAGTCTTTCTGCGTGTCTGTCGATCAAACAGTGTCCCGTCAGTACAGAAACGACGGAACTCAGGGTTTCGCGGCTTATGTTGAAGAGCCGCTTGGTGCGTTTGGAGCCCAGTGCGTGCCAAGTTTGCCTGGTTGTGCTACAGGTTTCTTCGAGCAGCCAGGCCCTATTCGCAGCCTCCACGTAGTGCTGCGTAAATCCTAGCTTTATGGAAGCTAGAGGTTGGCTGACTTCGGGGTTAAGTGTGTATTCCTGAAGCTCGGTGCCAGCTCTCGCTAAGGCATCTGCTTCGCAGTTTCCAGGTATATCACTATGCCCCGGTACCCAACAAAGAATCACTTCACAGTGAAGCAACATCACGTTCAGTTGTGAGCGGCATTCCATCGCAATTTTAGATGAAGTATGCACGCTGGATAATGATTGGATGGCAGCTTGACTGTCAGAAAAGATGTTTAAATTTCTTATGGAAATTTTCTGACTTCTCAGCCAGTCAACTGCCTTATAAATCGCAATGACCTCTGCCTGAAAGACGCTGCAGTGGTCTGGTAATCGGAAGGATAGTTTCAGGCCTAGCTGTTCTGAGAACACGCCACAGCCAACTCTTGCCTCCATTTTTGATCCATCAGTGTAGGTGTCGACCGATTCCTGTATCCCATCTCTTTCTGTGGTCCAGTCCTCCCTATTCGGGATGACTGACCTGAAACCATGGTGAAAACAGGGAATCGGAGATGCAAGGTCCACTTTCCCTGACGTTGGCCCATCCCTCCGTAGTATTGTGGAGTGACCAAAGTTATTCTCATGCCATAGTCGCAGAGCTTTTAATCGAACAGCAGTGCACTTGGCCTGCTGTCTTGTAAGTAGCTCTGTCGAAAGCCAATTTAATAGCATAAATAATGCCTTTGTCGGAGTAGTCCGTAGAGCCCCGGTGATTGCAATAGCCGCACTCCTTCTGACCTTGTTTAGCAGGTTTACTTTTGATGCTTTCGCCATAGCAGGCCACCAAATAACTGCGCCATACAGAAGGATTGGTTCCACTATCGCCGTATAGAGTCATGATACAATTTTGGGTTTTAATCCCCACCTTTTCCCAATAGCTCGTTTGCAGCAGTAGATTACGCATGCAGCCTTGCGTGCTCTTTCTGCTGTGTTCGCTTTCCATGCGAGTTTAGAGTCCAGAATTAGACCTAAATATTTGACCTGATGAGATGGGTTGAGACTTATCTCCTCAAGCTAAGGTGGGACAAATCGTGGAATTTTATACCTTCTTGTGAAGAGCATAAATTCCGTCTTTTGCGGGTTGATCTTTAGACCACACTCTTTGCTCCATTTGGTAAGAATACCTAGGGCAAAGTTTAGTCTTTCCGATAGGGTGTTAAAAATTTTTCCCGATATTGCTATTGCAACATCGTCGGCATAAGCTACGACTTTGCAGCCAGTCGCTTCTATTTTTGACAGGAGTTCATCCACCACTAGGTTCCATAGAAACGGTGATAGCACCCAACCTTGTAGTGTGCCTCTGCAAACCCTCCTTCGTAAGGTACTGTTTCCTAGCGTGGAGTTGATGTTCCTGCTGCTAAGCAGTTGACCGATGAACCCTATCAGGTTGTCATCGGTGAGGAGTGGGATGTTTTACCCACTTTAGGTATGAATTTTTTTTTGCTTCTCTCCACTGCTGTGGAATGTAAGCCATCCGTACACATGCTTTGAAAATGGCGTTCAGCCATGGCAGTGCTATATTGATACCCTGCTGGATCTCAATAGGTGAGATAATATCCATGCCATGGGATTTAAAGGGTTGAAATGAGCTCATTGCCCAGCGTAGGAGCCTGTCATTTACAGGCACAGTAGTTGGCATCCAATCCGGGAGCGTGTGTGGATCCGCTTTGTCAGCCACACCCTCACTGCCCGGGAATTGCGTATCCACGAGAACAGACAGAGTCTCGGAGCTGGATTTCGTCCAGACTCCATTTGCGTCCTTAACGGACCCTAGAAATGAGTGGAAGCTCGTCATGACTTTTCGCAGGCGACTGACATCATTGGAGTGTTCTATTTCTGCACAAAAGCTTCTCCAAGAGGTGCGTTTAGCCTTTCTGAAAGAGGATTTGAACTCCTTCATTTTTTTTTATAAGAAGACCAGTCATTAGTTTCTTTAGCTCGGTTGAAGGACTTCCTACATTCCTTCATCAGCTCCGCAATGTCACTATTCCACCATGGGGGCTTGTACTTCCCTCTAGGCTTCGTTGGACTACATGCAGACCTTGCTGCGTCATTGAAGGCCAATGTAAGGGTCCCAACGGCTTTCTCAAGACCGGGTATGTCTACAATCTCTGGAGGTCCGCCTTCTAGCGCGGACTCGAATACCGATTGGTATTTGACCCAATCCATCCTCCTTTTGTTAATGAAGGTTGGATTTGTCGGAGGGTCAGATGCCAAATCGAACCTTATGTATAGGTGATCGGAGAACGAGCACTCTTGTGATACGTGCCATCCCTTGATAGCTTGGTTCAAGTGCTCGTTCGTCAGAGTGATATCCAGAACCTCTCTACGGCTTGCCGTAATGAAGGTAGGATCCTAACCTTTGTTAGCTAGGGCTAAGTCATGTAATAAAATGAATTCAAATAGTGACTCACCCCGTTTATTCGTGTCGGTGCTACCCCAGATGCGATGATGGGCATTAGCGTCCGCTCCGACTATTAGAGGGATGCCTCTTTCAGTGGCTTCCCTTGTTATCCTCTGCAGGCTAGTTGGAGGTGGCAGAACATCATGCGCCATGTAGCAGGAGACAGCCCAAAGGAGTTTGGACTGTCTTTCCACTGCTATCGCAACAGTGTCCTGGTCACTGAAATTATACAAGGTTGAAAACTTCAAGCCTTCCTTAACAATTATGCAAGCTCTCGGTTTACCTGCTGTGTTGAAGGATACTGTGTTGTATCCCTTCATGTTGAGCCCGCAAACCCGGTTTCTAACAACCCAAGGTTCCTGGGCCAGTATTAGCTCCTCTCCTTTTTGAGCCAGGTGGAGGAGCAGTGCGGCGGATGCCGCCTTGGAGTGCTGGAGGTTAATCTGCAGAAACCTCAGCATCGCGACACAATGTTTTATCCGCCTCCTCGTCAGATAAGGACATCTCCTCCTCCTCGACCAGGTCGAGGGATCTGAGTAGGTCCCCAGCCAACCCCGCAGTGGAGGTGGTGCTTCTTCCGTCATCGGAGAGAAGATCTGACTCAGAGAGGTCCACGGTCGGGTCTACTGATGCTTCGACAGTTCCCTCGCTTCCACTCTCCTTGGTCGGTTCCTGTACTGCCTCCCCAGTACGGTCCTTGCGATATACTCGCAGGTTGATAGCCGAGAAACCGTAGCTAATCACCCCGCTCTTCGACTCAAATGGAGCTAGCGACTCCTCGTTCAAGATTATTAGGGCCTCTCGCTGTCCATTGCTGGGCTCGCTAACCTTAGCTACCTTCCAGTTTTCAACCGGGAGGTCAGCATTGCTGAGCTTGATTAGCTCAACAATTTCTTCCGGTGTGGATGGCTCCGCTGGTATCCACGCCCTGGACCGAGGCCTATTCGGGATATCTTCCCTGGAGACAGCGTCCAGCTTCGCTCCAGGCCAGACTTCTCCCACTCTACCTATAGCCTGCTTGTAAAGATCCGCTGAACGTTGATCTGTACAGGCTATCAACTTAACGTGACCCTGGTACCAGCCAGCATCACGACAGCTTGGTGGAGGGCCAGGATTTGCCTCGAGTATGGGCTTTTACACCCGAAGAAGCGCGATTTCCACCATCTTCCAGTTTGACGGTGAGATGGTGCCATCGCTGCTGCTTCTGTCGATAACAGCCCATACCAGGCTTTCCTTGGCAGCTTCACTGAAACTGCTGCCCTTAACAGGATTGGGTGTGACCAGTTTTGGTCTTTTACTAACCGGCAGTTGGACGCTCGATTGAATTGGGGCAGACTCATTAGATCTACATCTTTTATGAGTTGCCTCTTTCTAAGGAATAGAGGCTTTGTAAGCCTCTATCGTGGTGGTTGCCCATTTTAGGGAGATTTTATCCTTCTGGGAAAGACCATCCGGAGGTAAATCTTTCAGCCTTTTCAGGACTTTGAAGGCAGACCTTCTGTCTCTGTAAGCCGTGACTGAGGGGTTTTGTTGCTTCTTAACACCTGAAGTGGAAGCGGTGTTGGAGGGCGCTCCGCAAACAGTGCGGGCCGGCTTGTTCGCCGTTACCTTGGTGTTACCGCTAGTGCCAATTGGCTTGACTGAGAAAGTACTTGCCCCTGGCATAGCTGCCTTGGAGCATGCATCCCTCGAAGTAGGGGGTTGGCTGAGTATCGCGGTCTTCTTCCCACTAGAAGGACGCGTCACCTTCGTCCACTTCCCTTCCGGGCCGAGTGGATCTTCCTTTTTAAATTTATCGGGATTCATTGCGATTTGGCTCCCCCCCAACAGCCGCTATCTCCACTCGTTGTGCAGTTCCCCTGAGACCCCATGGTTATCTATGCCGAAGCAGGGAGGCCATGCGAGGGTTGGCACATTCCCTTATGAGGATATGTGTTCAGAGCCGGGCCGGGGATTGATCAGGAGTCCAAACTCAACTGAACCTACACGGCCAGACTAGTGGCGACGAGCTTCGAACGTATCGTGAGCCCTGTCAGGGTTTTACCGGGACGGAGGCATCAGTGGCATTAGCCTGAAAGCCATTTTCGCAAGATGCCATTCTTGCGTCCTCAGGTGACAGAATACCACTGCTACCAGCCCAAAGCATCAGATATAGTCGTTAAGACGAGAGAGTTGTCCAAGAAAACAATCGAAAGTCGTGCCGTGGTAGATCATGTAGCGTTACCCAGGATGCACCACGAGGAGGCGATCTACCCTATATCCCCTGAAGGAGGATAACCCACCGTCACTGCGTTGGCCTCTTGGGCAAATTATCGACACTCACCCAGGTGAAGATGGCACGAGTAGTGACGGAAAAGTCACGCTCAGGAATCTACAAGCATTGTATCACGCGTGTGGCACCTCTGTAACTAGATTGGTTATGGATTATAGAAGATTCCATTATCTTACACCTTCAATTATATTTTCATTTGTTGAACGAAGTCCGTTCAAGGCAGACGGAATGTTCAGTATTAACTAACTTTAATCATAGTAATGTAGCTATAGCTGTCAAAAAAACAAAAGAAAACGTAAATTTGTTTTCATTCTTGAAAAAAGCGAATTCATTCCATACAAAAGAAAGGAAATAATTTAAATTAACTGCTTATCAATTAAAGTTGTTCCGCTAACCCTGGTGAAAATTTGATGCAGGGTTTTGCCAGACATTACGGAAAAATACAACATTTGAACAAATCATTGCACAGCTATTTCTGCATCATTATCATTCTCAACATATATGTGACGTCATATTCGGAGTCCCTTCATATAACCAGCCCACCTAACAGTAACAATGAAAAAACACCACTCGCAACTTCTTATCACACAACTATACCAGCCATAAACAATCCAACCTATCATCATCAATGGCGCACCAGCCCAAATCGAGCCTTGGCCTCCCGAAGACACTGCCTCCAACTGTCTCGGTCCAGCGACCGCGTCCTCCAATTAGCGAATCCCAGCAAGGATTCGCTGTCGTTGTCAACTGCATCCTCCCATCGTTTGCGTGGTTTTCCTGGTGGGCGGCTTCCTGTTGCTCGGCCTTTCATGGAGCGCTTGGGAATTCGCCTGTCATCCATACGCTCCACATGGCCAGCCCACTGAAGTCGTAACAGTTTCGTCAGAATCAATACCGGTGGCTCGTCATAAAGAGCGTACAACTCATGGTTGTACCGGATTCGCCAGTCATATATTAACTTCGCAGTATATGGGAAGTTCTTGTAATCGCCTCGAAAATCGAAATTGAAATTTTCAACTTTTCTTTACGTTTGGAGGTCTATAGAGTATATATAAAGTGTTTTTAGAAAGAAGTATGTATGTGTGTGTGTGTATGTATGTACGTACGTACGTACGTATGTGCGTTCGCGGGCAGTTTTTCTACGAGCATAACTCACGTAAACAAAGTCGTATCAACTTCGTTAAGGTGTCCATCGAAGCGTCTTTGCAATCTTACGAGCTGATTAGTTTTTGGGACACTTCGGTCGGGGGGTTTGCGGTTTTCACCCCTTGAAGGTCAAACCTTTCATGCACTATATCTCGCGAACCAAATGTACGATTTGCTTTATCAAGGTGTCAATCGACGCGTATTAACATTTTCGTGATTCTGTCAAATTTTTAAAAAATCGTTGGAGCGGTTTTTTAATTTTTTTAAAAAAAGTGCAAAAAATTGGAGTTTTTTCAAAAACATCAAGTTTTTAACTTTATTTCCAAGTCCCAGTAATCAATATTTATAAAATTTATATACTCCAAAATATTTTTACAGAAACACAATCAAAACTTTCCCTCATGCTTACGTAAAAAATTAAATTAAAAATAAAAAATCATTAAAAGTCAGCATGATTTTCGAGGTCATTTTTATCATTCACTATATCTCACGAACCAGAGATAGTATTTGCATCATTATGGTGTCAGTTGACGTATATTAACATCTTTGTAAAGTTTTTAACATTATAAAAATTCGTTTCATCCGTTTTTTAATATAATAGAAGAAAATGCGAAAAATTTTGGATTTTTTCATAATTTTTTTTTAACTTGATTTACACAGCATAGTGATACCAGTTTATAAAATTTATACATTTTCATCAGTTTTTGAAAAAAACCAGCAAAATTTTCGTCTATGATTATGAAAAAAACTAAATTAAAAATAAAAATTCATTCATGGTGACCATGTAAAGAGGGTTCATACGAATGATATTACTTTATATCTTTTATTCTAAATTAATTGTTGTAAATTCAATCAAAGTTTTAAAATATCTGCATAATTTGAGCAGATTTTTAATAGTTTTTACAGTTTTTCAATTAAAAAAACTGCTTAAATTTTGAAAACCATCAAAATTCAATCAAATTTGTATTTGTGGTAATCAATGCTTTGAATGGTGATATGTTTTATAGTCAATACTTTGCAAGATCATATGCTTTGAAAAGCTCTCATCGAATAAAAAACTGTAGTTTTTAGTAGATTCATTCTTTAGTTATCGTAAGATTTCAATAACCATCATCATTTGTAATACATTTTACTTTTTACATGCAATTGAACATATTTTTGACTGCATATACAAAAATTTTCAAGACCAAAAAGGTCCCCACCGATTGATCTGCGTGAATATTCAATCTGTCCTCATCGATCAAAAACCTTACGTAATCAATGGACCCTCCCGTAGACGATATGATTCATATTAACTCATTCCTGTTACTGCTATGAATACCTCTCATTGGTATTATTTAAAGAGTATTATTTTCAAAATTATAATTGTGTTTAATGTTGTCGATGTTTATGTAGATATTACTGGGAAGTTGACCGTGTGGACCTCAAGGGTCACACCTCGCGGCTTTTTTGGTTTTGTTCACAATGACCCTTAGGCCGACTTGCCTAGCCGCTGACTCCAGCTCAGTAAACGCTTCTTTGGCACGAGATAAAGATTGGGCCATGACGTTGATGTCATCGGCGTACGCTACTATTTGAGTAGACTTAAAGAGTAGCGTTCCCGCATTGTCTACTTTAATCTTCCTGATGACATACTCTAGGGCCAAATTGAAGAGTATGGGGGCGAGGCCATCACCCTGTTTAAGACCTGAGCTGGTGTCGAAGCTTTGAGACAGATCGCCTTGACATCTGACTTTAGATCGTGTGTCGGTCATCGTTAGTCTGGTCATTCGTATTAGTTTGATAGGTATCCCAAAATCAAGCATTATTTTATATAGTATATTTCGATCTATACTATCGTATGCTTGTTGGAAGTCTACGAAGACCTGGTGCACGTCAATATTGTATTCCCAGCACTTTTCCAGCACCTGTTTTACTGAGAATAGTTGATCTATCGTCGACATACCGGATCTGAAACCGCCTTGGTATTCGCCAATTATTGTGGAAGTGTACTGTGTCAATCTTTTATTAATAATTTTGGTCAGGATCTTGTAGGACGTACACAGCAGTGAGATGCCTCTGTAGTTGTCACATCTAAGCTTATCTCCTTTCTTATGTATGGGACATATGATGGCCGTCCGCCAATCATCAGGTAATTTTTCATCGACCCATGCCTTGGAGATGATCTGGTGGAGGCGGTGTGTTAGTATTGGTCCACCTTTTTGAAGGAGATCTGCTGGTAAATTGTCGATTCCGGGTGCTTTATTTGGTTTTTGCTGTTGTATGGCTGCTTGCACCTCTTCAATAGATGGTATTGACGAAGATGGACTGCATAGGTCAGCATCTTCAGGAATCGTTATTGGCAGGGATGTAGTTACTGATGGTGGATTTAGTAGCTCAGAAAAATATTCAGTCCACCTGTGATTGATGTCGTCTGGGTCGCTTAAAATATTTCCCTGCTTGTCTCTACATAGGCTTGATTGCGGCTTGTAGCCTTGTCTAAGTCGATTCAATGCTGCATAGGCGTCCCGTGTGTCATTTCTGCACATATCGTCATTGATCCTTTGGATAGTCTGGTTGTTATAGGTTCTACGCTTGCGTCTGACTATTTGTTTAGCTAACCGTCTTAGCTCGTCATATTTTTGCTTCTTGGCTCTTGTCGGTCTTTCAATGTATTGTAAATAGGCTTCTTTTTTACTTTTGAGAGCATCTTCACATTCTTTGTCGAACCAATCGTTTCTTTTCGACGTCGTTTGTCTTCCTACGGTTTCTTCCGCTATTGATGTTACGCCTTCTTTAAGCTGCGACCACATTTGTTCAAGCGATGTGTCCGTACCTGCCGGCGGTGTATTGACAAGGTAATTCGTCAGTTTCGTTTGATAATTTGCTGCTACTGTTTCGTTTTTCAGACACTCCACCTTGAACTTAGGAGTCCTGCTCTTTTTCTTGGTGGTGCATCTTGTTATGCGGCAGCGATATTTTGCCTTGACGAGATAGTGGTCTGAGCCGCAGTTAGCACCACGGTATGATCTAACGTCAAGCACACTTGTAGCAGCTCTTTTTTCGATGACGAAGTGATCGATCTGGTTGAAGGTTCGTCCATCGGGTGACATCCAAGTTTGTTTGTGGATGTCGCGGTGTTGGAAGTAGGTAGAGCTTATCACCATGTTTTTGCTGGCCGCAAAATCAACTAGTCGCTGACCATTGTTGGTACTTTCATGGAGACTATGGTCTCCCGTTGTCCCTCTGTGAGTTTCTTCTCGTCCAACTTTAGCGTTAAAGTCCCCTAGTAGGATTTTGATATCATTTGAGGGTAGTGAATCGTATGTCCTTTCTAGGATGTTGTAGAATTCGTCTTTGACGATTTCTTCTTTCTCTTCAGTTGGACCATGACAGTTGATTAGCCATACATTAAAGAACTTCATTTTCATACGGATCGCACATAATCGTTCATTCACCGGTTTGAAGTCAGTTATGAGATGTTTAAATGAAGATGCTACAACGAAGGCGACTCCGAATTCCTTGTTTCCGGTTGGTTTGCCGCTTGTGAATATTGAATGCGATCTTAAGTCACTTATTTCATTGCCAAGCCATTTCGTTTCTTGGACCGCCAGGATGTTAATATTGTATGTCGAGGCTTCCTTGAGAAGTTCTCGCAGTGATCCTGTTGTATTGAGTGTTCGAACGTTCCAAGATCCAATAGAGTAGTCCGTTTTTCGTTGCCGTTGTCGTTGCCGTTTATCCAATCCAATCCGAGGCCGTGTTTCAGGGTTCGTAGCAATTGGGTAATGCCAGGCAGGGTTGCTAGCCCCACGCTGGTAAGCAGGAATATGGCGTCCCACACTCGCCACTACCGTCGTTAGTTGGGTATCCAGCGGGCACCACGAGGAGGTGACGGTTCGATTTTGCCCGCCAATCCAACCTATAATGGCCTTTAAATCCTCGTATTAGTAATCTTGAAACTACGCCATATTGCTTCAAGCACAAAATATTGGCACATATGTGACGATTGCTCAATACAAAGCGTCGCTTTTCTCTACCACTTCTTATCTACATATTTGACAACTAAAACATAAAGCTCACTCATTCAACAACACGAGGCCATAGCATAAATAATACATAGCACTGACACTTCAGCAAATTTCTAACATTTCTGTTATACAACCAAAGTGGCCAAGGTGTACCTAAGTTTAAGTAAAAGTATATCCATGTATCCTAGCATGAGTAACAGAGTAAGCAAATTACATGGGAATGATTCGTGCGCGAAAGACAGAGATGCACATAGAAGCCAGTCTCGTTAATTCGTTGAATCGCGACTGTCAGCGAAAAATGTCAGTGTGTATTTGACAATTTGCGATCGGAATATCGCGTGTAATAAGATTTTCGATTTTTTGCATGAAAATCGAAACAAATAATAGTGACAGTGCGGGAGAGAAATGCGTTCGCAATATTTGTGCATCGGTGCGCCACTAACGTGTTATAATCGGAAAAGTGTTTCATGGCTACGACTTCGAACAGTATGAGAATGTGGCGGAGCTCTACGAAAAGGAAATAAAGTTCCTTCTTCGGTGGTCGATTTATTTGGAAATATAGAGCAACGAAGAAGGGATTCAATTTCCTTGGATCTCCAGCACAGAATCAATGAAAACTCCTTGCTAGTGAACGTGTGCAGGTAACAAAAGTTGGGTGAAATTATAGTGAAAGACTCCGCGGTAACGTTACGTTTGTATGATTTTTGCGCTCGTCTCCGCTTATCAGCTCTGAGTGGTTGGTATAGCACGTCAGAAACCAAAAATTCGCAATTCAGTGAGTGAGAGAGATTACAAAGAAATTTAAAAACCCAATGTAAAATTAACGAATTCTCAATTTAGTTGATCTGCTAAAATACCTTATTTATGTTTTTCAATATTCACATACAAAATTTTTCAATGAAATTTCTTGCTATTTTAAATTGCAATGCCGCGTATTTTCGTTGTTTCTGTTGATCGGGCTATCCTAAATGCTTCGATCGGTCGGATATTTGCATCGGGTACTCGCCGCATTCGCTGATTTCACGCACGTTTGCGTTAAGTCAGCTGATTTTGGCATGTACACGTACACGGATAACTTTTATAAAATGGCAAGCTAGTTACATATGTTCCCACTCTAGAACCATAGCATAAATAATACATAGCACGGACACTCCAGCCAATTTGCCACATATCTGTTATACAACCAAAGTCGCCAGCCGGTGCCTAAGTATAGGTAAATCCATATCCGTGTACCCTAGCATGAGTAACAGAGTAAGCAAATTGCATGTGAATGGTTTGTGCATGAAAGACAGAGATGCACTTAGAAGCTAGTTTCGTTAATTCGTTAAATCACAACTGACAGCGAGAAATGTCAGTGTGTATTTGACAATTCGCGAGTGGAATATCGCGTGTAATTAGATTTTTGATGTTTTTAATGAAAATTGCAACAAATCGTAGTGACAAGTGCGGAAAAACAACGCGGTCAAAATTTGTGATCGTCGGTGGCCCGCGAAGCAACGCGAAGTAACTGGCGAAGTGTTTTATGACCATAATTCAAATCAATGTGAAAATTGGCTGATACTTTCCAAAAAGGAAATAAAGTTCCTTTTTCGGTGATCTATTTATCTAGTAATATAGAGCAACGAAGAAGGGATTGCATTTCATTGGAACTGCAACACAGAATCAGTGAAAACTCCGTGCTAGTGAACGCGTACAGGTAACAATAGTTGGGTGAAATTATAGTGAAAGACTCCGCGGTAACGTTTTGTTTCCATGATTTTTGTGTTCGTTTCCGCTTATCGCGCGAGTTATGTACTTTGCGTACATTAAACTTAAAAAAAATAATTTTTAGTCTCTACGCGAAACTGTTTCTAATAAAAAAACTGATTTTAAATTGGTAACACACTTTATTTAATCTGATCTTACGAATTGTACTTGAACTGTACTTGAGTTTACAACTGATCTTCAACTTCGACTAAACTTCAACTGAACTTCCTTAGCCTAGTGCCCAATGCTTTTATACTAAGTTCTTATCGCTAAATTCCCATGCAGCCTCGTTGAATTCAGGTAACGATTCTTGCGGATGCAAGCTCTGTCATTAAGATAAGCAATTTGCTGTGGATGCAAGTCTTTATTGGCAAATGATTTTGGAATGGATGCAATTCTGCATTTAATGAAATTGGATATGAGATAAGCGATTTTTGGGTGGTCTCGTTATCTTCTGATCTTATCTGAATTCATATGTGGTATTGTTAATGGCTTTCTTGTTGGGTTTTGTTAAAGGAAAGTATTGTTGATATGTCATTGTTTGAGCGATTTGTGGGGGTGGGTATAACTCCTCCCTCCTTAAGTTTGTTGTTGTCCTCGACAATTTTTATTACTTTTAGTTCTGTATCTTTTTCTTTATTGGTAGTAATGTTTACCTTAAATTTGGATTTTTTACAATAAAGATGTGTTGCTGTAATGAGTGCAAATATGATAATTAGAACAGTGAGGGTAGTTCCGAAAGTAATTGTATTCCTTGCATTAATATATTTTATTTCATTTATCTTTTTAAGATTTTCCAGTTGTTCTAATTGTATTGTTTCGAAGTTGGGCTCGTATATATATCCTGTGATGTTTGTTATAGGATTCAAGGTTAATACTTGTTGAAAAGTTTTGACTTCATTTGAAAGGATTTTTCCATCTATTTCTATTTTACAATTGCTAAATCTAATTACGTAATGTCCATTTAGTTGGTATGTTTTTTCATTACAATTGTGGATGATTTTTCCATTCTTATTTGCTATGAACAATAGGCCTTTTTCTTTTTCTGTAACCATTGTTCTGTTATCTGCTTTTATAATACAATTAATTTTCTTACACATTAACTTTTTTTTAATTTGTTTTACATATTTTTCTGTTTCAAAGTAGCTTCCATGGTACATTATTACCTCGTTAATATTAATATTTAGAGTTTCATTGTTTTTATTTGGTATTTTCTTTACATAATATGATAGGGTTGGTTGTGTTAAAATTGGTACATTTATTACGAATATTACAATACTTTTTTTACTGAATACATTTATTGTTATATCTTTAAGTTCATCAAATGATATATCCAATTCTTTTATTTTTATCGTGAGTTAATATTGATCGAGACATTAGTCCTGATCTTGCTGAGTTTACATTGTCAATAATTTTTTCTAACTCATCTTTTAGTAAGTCAAGGTTATGATTTAGTTGCATATTTATGAGAATTTTATTCGTCTGATACGTTATGTTGTTTATGTCTTTAGTCAGCTGTCGGTACATTGTGTTAGTCTCGTTTATGTTAAACATGATTTTATTTAAATTATTTTGGAAAGCGTTATTTATTTTTATTTGGTTATTCATTGATTTTATTATTTCGTGGTTATTTGTATCTATTTTTTTTAGATGTTCCATGATTTCTTCATATTCATTGTTATCCATTAGACCAAATAGCCATTTGTAAACATTTCCGATAGGATCAATTAATCCACGTTTATTTCTGTTTAGTTTTGGTGGTTTGTTTGCATTTCTAGTGCATTTATTCCTTTTGTTAGTTATTTTATTAAAATGTAACAATTTTATTTCACTGCGAACTGTTTCTATTGTTTCTATTATATGGGGACTTGTTTCTATTTCGGATGCTATGTGATTTATTGCTATTTCACATTGATTTAGATCTATTTTATGATAAATTCGTTTATGATCTTTTATTAGCCTTATTGGGTCCTTTTTGATTAGTAGTATACCGGATTCAGATTCTACTTTTTCTACTGTGATTTCTGCTTTAGATACGGGTACGATGAGTAGGAACATTAGTGTCATCATCAATGTCTTCATTGTGAGGTGCTGAAATTATGAAAGAATTTTGCCTTGTATTATCTCTAGGATCATTCTCTTCCTGATATGGGGTATATCTTTTTGTAGAAATTTTAAAGGTTTCTCTCTTGATATGAGTTTTGCAAAAGTGCATGCAAATACTCCACAGTCATTACTATTATCTTGTAGAGGAATATTTCTTTCGTTGGTTAAAGTATACTTCGTTCTATCGCAGAGTTTGTTTAGTACATCTAAAGATTCGTTATTTATATAGTCCGAAAGTAATTGAAGTGTTTCGTTATCCGTGTTTCCTAGTGAATCGTATATTTTAATAGTTTTGTTATCAAAGTTTATTATTGCTGTTGTCCAATGGTTATTTTTATGTATGGGGATTATTATCATGTTGTATGAAAATATGTTTACTTTTCGTGTCCATCTCTTCACTGCCTCATATCCTGATTTTAGTAGGATTGGGATGAAGAATGTATTCATAACATGTATTTTAGGTAGATTATTTTGTTCGTTATTATTTTCTGCTATTAAGTTCAAATAGAAGTTTATTATCTGATCGTTTAACCAATTATCATTTGTTAGTGTATTTATATCTGCTTCAGTTATAGTTAGATTGAACTTCGATATTATATGTGTATTTAATGAGCCGTTGTTTAATTTCTCTTGAATAATTTCTTCTTCTTCTGATGAAATTATTTTTTCTTCTTTTTCTATTATTTTTGGGGGTTTTGTTATGTTAGTTGGTTCGTTAGCATATTTTTTTATTCTTTTTACTCTCCAAGGGTGGATTTTCGTTTTATGTTTAGTTGTGAATAGTTCACCTTCTTTATTTTTCGTTATTTAGATTTTTCTGAATTTGGCTTTTTCTTTATGTCTTTCATTTTCATAATTTTTTATAAATATTGGCCCTTGTTTAATGTCTGGTATTTTTTCTCTGTTTTTGTTGTGGTATTCCATCCATTTAAGTTTTTTATTTGTCAATGTCTTATGCAATTGATTCTTCTCGATGTTTCCATATTGTACATCAATTGGTTTTGCTGATATTGTTGAGTGTATGGTGCTATTATAGAATTCTGCTGCTTTAAGGATTTGTTCACTTATATTCAGGTTAGGTTTAGTTTTAATAAGGACTCTAATTTGTTCTAAGAGAGTGTTGTGACATCGATTCATGTCGGAATTACCTGTATGGGATTTCGGGGATGTGAAATGGATATCTATATCTTCTGTCCTTAGATATTCTTTGATGTTTATAGTGTTGAACTCGTTGTCTGCCACAAATCTTTGTGGTTTACCTAGAATCGCGTTTCGCTCACGAATTAGTTGGATAAAGGTTACCGTATTTTTATCTGTGATTTCTTTGATATAAAGGTGTTTTGAGAATTTGTCTATTGCTGTAAAAAATTGTTTTCCATTTATCGTGAATGTATCTATGTGTATTGTTTCGTTGATGTCCTTAGGGGTTTCCGAAATTAAGAATTCTGGTTTCAGCGGTTTTCTATCATATTTTACCTCATTGCAGATATCGCAATTATTTATATATTTGGTGACCAATTTCAATATACTATTGAAGTAGTACTTGTTCTTTATCTCTGCATAATTTTCTAAAATTCCGCGATGGTTAGTTTTTTCATGTAGTTCTTTGATTTTATTATAACATTGTTCTTCATCCATTAAGTCGATTGCACGCTCAGTACATTTTATGAATTTCAATTTTACATTATTCGAATACAGCTTTATTATTGCTTGCTGGACGTTGTTCCATTCGTGGTCTGTTAGTTCGCAGTATATTCCTACTTGTCCTTTTTCTGGTTTATACTGTCTTAATATATTTATTATCGTTTTTTCATTATTGATGGCATTTTGATCTATATATATAATTCTTTTTTCATTTATTGTTTTGATTTCCCTTTGTTTAGTTTTAATTATTATTAGCTGAGTTTTGTATATGTTGACGATTCCTTCTTTGATCGGTATGTGATTATTTTCATCCTCTATTCCTGAATGAATTGTCGCTTTGTCGCTATCGTCAATTTCCATTTTGGTTATTTCCTCATTTTTTTATAATGTGTTTATTTCGTATTTTTCGGCATTTATGCGACTTAGGAAATCAGCTACTTTATTATCTTTTCCTTTCATATACTCTATATTGAAATTATACTCGTTTAGTTTTATTTTCCATCTTTGTAATTTTGAATTTGGTTCTTTAAGGTTATTGAGCCAAACAAGAGGTCGATGATCTGTTCGTATGTCGAATTTTACTCCGTAGAGGTATGGTCGGAAGTATTGCGTTTTCCATACAATAGATAATAGTTCTTTCTCTATTGTTGAATAATTACGCTCATGTTCGTTGAGTGTTCTACTTGCAAAAGAGATAGGATGTCCGTTTTGTGACAATACTGCTCCGATTGCTTTATCGGATGCGTCGGTAGTAAGTATGAATTTCTGTTTGAAATCTGGGTAATGAAGTACCGGGTAGTTTATTAAAATACTTTTGAGTTTTTCAAATGCTGTAACATACTTTGGTTCATTTATGTCGATTTTATTATCTTTTTTTAGAGCGTCGGTTAGTGGGGATGCAATTTTCGCATAATTATGGATAAATTTTCTATAAAACCGGTAATGCCAAGGAAAGATTTTACTTTTTTTGTTGTATCTGGGATTTTCAAATGTTTTATTGTATTTATTTTATTGGGATTAGGTTTAATACCTTCTGCAGAAAGAATATGACCAAGGTAGTCTGTTTCTTTTGCGAAAAACTTACATTTGTCTATTTGTATCTTTAATTCATGTTTTCGTAGGCAATCAAGTATTCGGTGAATGTTTACTTCCATTGCTTGTAGTGACGTTGCGAATATAAGTATGTCGTCAAGGTAGACAACACAGATTTTATTTATATGTTCCTGTAGTATTTCATTCATCATTCTTTGGAATGTTGCAGGAGCATTTTTTAAGCCAAAGGGCATTCGAATAAACTCGAAAAGTCCTTGTGGTGTGGAAAAGGCTGTCTAGTGCTGATCATGTTCGTTGATAGTTATTTGATGAAAGCTTTTTGCTAGGTCGAAGGTAGTGAAATATTGGGCTTTTCCCAATTTGTCGAAGATGCTCTCGATGTTTGGTATTGGAAATTTATCCTCTATAGTTTCCTCGTTAAGTTTTTGGTAGTCCACTACTATGCGCCATTTCGTTTTTCCAGAATTGTCACTTTTCTTTGGGACAACCCAGATAGGCACGTTGTAGGGTGATGAAGAAGGTTTTATTATATCTTGTTTTAACATTTCGTTAACTTGGTTTTGAACTTCTTCTTCATGTACCTGGCAAAATCTGTAGATTTTAGAGTAAAGGGGTTTGTTAGTATTTGTGATGATTTCGTGCTTTGTTTGGGTTGTACATGAAAGATTTTCTCCTTCTTTGTAGAATAGATTCTCGTATTTTCTGAGCATTTTTCTCAAAGCGGTAGACTCTTCTGTGTTCAATCTTTCAAACAATTTATCACGAGATTTTTGTGGTTCAATTACGGTCTGACAATTTATCTCATCAGGTAAAGCGTATTTGAATTTTATTTCTTCATTATTTATTAGTATTGTCCCATCTCCAATATTTAGTTTCGCATTTAGTGGATATAACACATTCTGACCTACCATAGCTTTGAATTCGTTGTTGTGAAAGTTCATGACGTGCCATAATATTTTGTGGGAACCAGGTAATTTGAATTCGGAGGGCATATTAGTTTTAACTTTTTGTTTTACGTTAAATGTTCCTCCTAATCCATTAACTGGTATTGGGGTATCTAGATTTATTTTAGGGTTATCGGGAAGACAATTTAGATCGATGCTAGATATAGATGCGCCGGTATCGATAAGTGTGGGTACTGTTTGATCATCAATAGTTAAGTTAACTATTGGTAGGTAGTTTCCGAGGCGATGATCTCAAAATTTGTATCCATTGGTTCAAATTTCCTGTTATCGATGGGGTTCTTGTTGTATCTAGTTTGTTGTCGATATATGTTCGAATTTTCAACTTGCATTCGTTCGTTCGGATTATAATTTTTATAACGGTTATTATTATTTGGATATCTATTATAGTTATTTTGGTATTGCGGATCGTTGTTATGGTATCTATTATGGTTGTAGTTATTATGGGGTTGGTAGTTGTTATTAAATTTTTTATGTTTATGGTAGTTATTTTCGTGTTTGGGTTTATGGGGGTTATATTTGTGAGGTTTTTTGTCCGAATGGTCGCTTGTATGGTCAGTATTTTGTTGTATTTCTCGTAATATATTAAAAGCTTGTGTTAAAGTTTCACAGTTCTTTACTTCGATCAAATAGGCTTTGTACTCAGGCAAGAGGGACTTAAATTTATTCAAGACTAAATTTTCATTTCTTATTGAATTGAATTCTATATGCAAATTTTTTCTGGGGATTTGAATATACTTGGTATTTAATTTGTTTAACAATTTATTAAACTTATAATAGGCTTCGTCTATATTTCTATGACTTACCCTATGGATCTTAGTTACTAATGTGATGTACGTTTCGTGGATTCCAAAAGTTAATAACAAGATGTGTTTGATGTTTTTCCATGTTTGGTTGAGTACTTTTTGGGGTACGTTCCGTGCTTCACCTTGTAACTTGTATAATACCTGTCGTAGTATGTACGCTTGTTGGTCTCCAGGTTGTGCTAACTGTAGTAGTGCTGATGCTTCATCTAGCCAGCTTGTCAGTGCATATTCCTTGTTGTTGCCTGTGTATACTGGGAGTTTTCGTGCTTCCTTCAAGATATCTTCAAATTCGAGTCTGAGTGGTACATTTGGTAGCTCCTGTGGTTCTGCCATTTCGATTCGTTTCGTTTCACTGTTAACTAACAAAATAACTATTTGTGTTTTTTTTTAATTTTTTTTATTTGTTTTTATTATGTTTAAGGCACCCTGGCGGTCTCACCAGAGCAGTTTAGGTATGCTTAGACCTTAATTAGTCTTACACCCTTAAACTTGTTGTTTGGTTTTATTATAGTAGTTTTCGATCTTCTTATTTTTCCAACTGAGTTTTCTCCAGTGTACTTTTTCGAATGATGCGAAAAACTAACTATTTTCATTAGTCTAGTTGAGTTTTCTTCAATTAGAGTTGTTGTTAAATTTTGTTTAACTTGTAATAGGTTCGGTTTGTTCAAAGGGGATCCTCCCTCCTTTGACGGACGACTGCACCAGTTATGTACTTTGCGTACATTAAACTTAAAAAAAAATAATTTTTAGTCTCTACGCGAAACTGTTTCTAATAAAACCACTGATTTTAAATTGGTAACACACTTTATTTAATCTGATCTTACGAATTTTACTTGAACTGTACTTGAGTTTACAACTGATCTTCAACTTCGACTAAACTTCAACTGAACTTCCTTAGCCTAGTGCCCAATGCTTTTATACTAAGTTCTTATCGCTAAATTCCCATGCAGCCTCGTTGAATTCAGGTAACGATTCTTGCGGATGCAAGCTCTGTCATTAAGATAAGCAATTTGCTGTGGATGCAAGTCTTTATTGGCAAATGATTTTGGAATGGATGCAATTCTGCATTTAATGAAATTGGATATGAGATAAGCGATTTTTGGGTGGTCTCGTTATCTTCTGATCTTATCTGAATTCATATGTGGTATTGTTAATGGCTTTCTTGTTGGGTTTTGTTAAAGGAAAGTATTGTTGATATGTCATTGTTTGAGCGATTTGTGGGGGTGGGTATAACTCGCGCGAACTTGAAAACAAAAGCCAGAGCGCTCTCTCTGAAAGGAGCGGTAGTTTAGGCATCTTTTGTCTCAAGTCGACTTTGACAGCTCGGAGTGTCCGTGCTATGTATTCTTTATGCTATGACTAGAACTATTAAATAAATACGACGCCTTGTTGCAGAGCATAACGAAACTGCAACAAGCGCATTTGCAAGTTCCCACAGAAGGCCAGACGCGTGGTCAGCAATTTACGTAAAATCTCACTTTTGGTTTCCCACAGTTATGCTTTTGCATGATCAGCAAAGGTTAAAGATAAAAGTGGGAACACAGGTCGCTTCGCCCCAGTCAATTTTAATAACTAAGTGGAATCACTGTCGGTCGTCCCCGCGAAATTCAACTAGGATTAAAGATCATTTATGAGAAATAATTGCAAACGAATAATAGACATATTTCGGTGAAATTAATTGAACGAGTTTTATTTTTATTTGTTTGGAAATTTCGGTCAAGAAACCCATAACTGGCGCAGTCGGAGACTTTCGATTAGAATTCGCGAAGAAAAATATCGAAAGTAGTGAATAATAAAACGTAGTGCGAAAATTTTCAAAAAGCCGCGAAGGATAAGAAAATTACAGTGCTACCAAAGCCACGAAGGCAGTGTTGAAAGTGTTTTATAATCAATAAATATAACCGAAAATTCGAGACGTAAAATCTCACTTTTGGTTTCCCACAGTTATGCTTTTGCATGATCAGCAAAGGTTAAAGATAAAAGTGGGAACACAGGTCGCTTCGCCCCAGTCAATTTTAATAACTAAGTGGAATCACTGTCGGTCGTCCCCGCGAAATTCAACTAGGATTAAAGATCATTTTATGAGAAATAATTGCAAACGAATAATAGACATATTTCGGTGAAATTAATTGAACGAGTTTTATTTTTATTTGTTTGGAAATTTCGGTCAAGAAACCCATAACTGGCGCAGTCGGAGACTTTCGATTAGAATTCGCGAAGAAAAATATCGAAAGAAGTGAATAATAAAACGTAGTGCGAAAATTTTCAAAAAGGCCCCGAAGGATAAGAAAATTACAGTGCTACCTAAGCCACGAAGGCAGTGTTGAAAGTGTTTTATAATCAATAAATATAACCGAAAATTCGAGACGGTTGATCGTAAATCAACCAATAATAGACAAGAGGAAATGTTTTAAGCCACAATAATTTCCTTAAAACCTGCCCAGAGGCTGGGGTGGAATCTTGTCACCAAATTATAAAACCCTAAAACCAAAACAAAAGTGATCAAGTGTTGAAAAGCATATATATTTATGTAAAGAAATTTGAAAGTGACTGTGAAAAATAAACGAAAGTGATAAACTCAGGGAGGGGATAAGTGGAATATCACAAAAAAATAACCAATAGGAAAAAACAAGGTAACCTAGAGTAATAATTTAACAAAAAAAATTCCAATTGTTCCAGTCGAAGTGGACCCCCAAAAGGAAGAAAGGTTCTTAATACGGTGGGCAAACAACCCAAACTACAAAATCGAAATGGAAGAGCAGCTCTTACAGTACCAGCAGCAGTTAGAAGAGAGACAGGCCCAAATAATGCAACTGAGTAATTCGTTGCAAACGCTACAGATCCAACAACAAAACAACAACTTCAAGGAAAAAGTTCTGAAGGAAATTAGATTCATGGGAACAATCAACGGAAGAGATGATGTTTCTATCAACAGTTTCATCAAGAACGTGGAATACTACCTGGAGGACCTTCCAACAAAGAACGTCAGAAGAACAGCGACTAGAGCAATTTACCACGAAAAAATTCAGGGCGACGCGAAAGAAGCGATCATAAATATTCCAGAGCCAGACAATTGGGAGATGATAAAGTTGCAACTCAAGTTAAGGTTCAAGCCTGAAATCGAACCAGCGCATATATAAAAGGAAATAAACAACCTGAGAGCGAATAAGGTATGCGAAGTGGCAACAGATGTGCAGAAAATTAGGTATAAGGCAGATTAACTAACAGTTTATTATAAAACTGACTTGCATGTAGATTTAAGTAATTTAAAATCCCTTCTTGTAAACATGGTAAAGGAAATGATCCAAGGTGTATTATACGACAAGATTGTCGATGAGCAAAACCTAGATATAATCGTGCATATAATGAGAAGTAGGAGGCTCGAAGACGAGTGCATCAGGCCAGAATTTAGAAAAGTTAAAAATTTGTCATATCAAAAGCAGAACAGAAATTTTGAGTATAATCGACAAGAACTGAGACAGCACAGAGAAATTAAGAGACATAACTATGACATAAATGGACATAGTCAACGATACGATAATAATAATAATTTCAATAATTTTAATTATTTTCCTAGCAGCTCTAACAATCAAAATCGAGCAAATAGAATCCCTACTAATGGCGAATTTTTTAATAATAATTTTTGTAATAACTCGGGACAGGTGCAATCACGAATGTAAAGCAACAATGGAGGTTTTAACAGCAATCGTAACAACAATAATTTTATATTTAGTAAAAATAATAATCACCGTTTTAAGAGCTATAATAATAATCAAAATAATTTTAATAGTAATAATAGATCGGGTCAAATTAGAGGGAATGCCGCAAAGGATAATACTAGGCATAGTGCAAACTCCCGCAGACAATACCAATGCGATATGCCCATGGAGGTGGATAACATACAATATAGAAGATGTGAAGATCGCTCAAGGGAAACTATTGCAAGAAATAGACAAATTTCGAGAGAAAACGAGGCAAATACAATTAGTGAGTCTTCTGACAGGCGAAATTTTTTTACAACTAGCTTCGGAAGAACTACCACTAATAAAACTTACCATCGATAATATTACATTTTTAGCATTAGTAGATACGGGATCATCTTTTAGTATAATAGATGAACACATTAATAATTTTAAAAAGGTTAAAATTAAACCCTTGTTCCTTACCACTATAACAGGTAAAGATAAAATTGATTATGAAGTCCATACTCCTGCTCCTGCAGAACTAAAGTCCCCGCCAGAAGCTCGAATCAGGTGGAAAGTTCGAGATCTTTCAGATCGTAAATATGATCTTATTATTGGCATGGACCTCCTGGACAAACTATGTCATATAATTGACATAGAAAGTAAAACAATAATACTTACTGGCCAAATGCTTAACTTTCTGAACAGCCCATACCCATGTTCTCATATTTGCTCTTTAGAAAAACTTGAAAATGATTATATTAAACGGCTTACACTTGACCACTTAAACAAAGAAGAATACACTCGAATAATTAAGGTGTTAAGAAAATTTGAGGGAATTTTATTCAAAGAAGGGGATAAGCTTACCAGTACTCCTGATGTCGAACACGAAATAAAAACCGTGACCGATCAACAAATAAATGCGAGACTCTATCGTTACCCACCGAAATACGAAGAGGAAGTGAGGAGACAAATAAAAGAAATGGAACAACAGGGCATTATCAGAAAGAGTAATTTGAGATATTCAAGTCCTTTAATAGTTATTCCAAAGAAAAAAGACAATGGAAATACGAAAAAGTATAGAATTGTCATAGACTATCGACGACTGAATGAAGTTACCGTCGATGATAAATTTCCACTTGCGAATATAGATTCCATATTAGATAAACTCGGTCGTGCACAATATTTTTTTCCACGATAGATCTAGCCAAAGGCTATCACCAGATCCTCGTTAAAGAGAAAGACAGACACAAGACAGCCTTTGTTACTCCCGAAGGACTCTACGAGTTCGTCAGAATGCCGTTCGGATTAAAAAATGCACCCGCGACATTCCAAAGGCTAATGAATACCATTCTCAGGGACTACATTAACAAAACCTGTGTAGTTTACCTTGATGATATTCTTATATTCAGTACTTCTTTATCAGAGCATATACAGTCTATTACAGACATATTTAAAGTGATACAAAAACATCAATTAAAAATTCAAATTGATAAATGTAAATTTATGCAAAAGGAAACAGCATTTCTTGGGCATATTATCACAAAAGATGGCCTTAAGCCCAACTATGATAAAATTAGGATTATTCAGCAATTAGAGCTTCCGCGGAGTGAAAACAAATTAAAAGTTTTCTCGGGCTGACAGGGTACTACAGAAAATGTATAAAAGATTATGCTAAAGTTGCCCAGCCAATGACTAAATATCTTAAAAAAGATACCAAAGTAAAGGGATCCAAACTTTGTAGAAGCTTTCGAAAAAATTAAAATTGCTCACCAGCTCTCATCCAATTTTACGATTCCCTAATTTTCAAAAACCCTTCGAACTAACAACAGATGCATCGAAATTTGCAATAGGTGCAGTCTTGGCGCAAGGTGGTCATCCTGTTTGCTATGCTTCCAGAACATTAAATTGTCATGAGCGGAATTACTCCGCAACTGATAAGGAGTTCCTAGCCATCATGTGGTCTGTAAACTACTTCAGACCATATTTGTATGGCAGTAGATTCAGGATCTTCACCGATCATCAGACAATAAAGTATCTCCAAGCAAAACACAAAGGCAAGGATTTATCTCCTCGACACCAAAGATGGTTGCTTAAATCTTAATGGAGAGGATGACACCTACAGCAACGATAAAGCAACTAATTCTTATTCAGATTTTGGAATTTTTCTAATGGAGAAAGACAATGACTCAACAATGGCAACAATACATTCAGCAGAAGAAGAATTACTCGACCATATACCCATCAGGGAAGAAATAGTCAACAAATATAAAACTCAGTTAATCATTACTGACCACAAAATAAAGGAAATAGAGATATTGCATATAAAACGAATCATTTATATAGCAGAGCAGGATTTCGATCGATTAAATGAAATTTTTAGAAAATATATAAAGAAGGGCATAACGGCTATCTATACAGAACTCGAAGATAGAAAATACAATGTGGTTCAACAAAAAATACGAGAAATGTTTTCAAATGATCGACAAGTTCAATTTATCGGATGTTCGCTAAGAGCACAAGATATTGGAACGGAAATAGAAGCTGTTAAGCAAATATCGTTATATGACGTTGTTGCGGATCAATTCTCATTTTTGTAGTTCACTTTTTCATTTCTTCCAAATTTGGAATATATTCAAATTTCCCTCTGTACACGTCCAAATAATCAGCATTGGCAGTACTAAATCCCAATTTAGTAATCCACCACACGCGCTAGCTCTCTTGAGAGGTGAGTTCAAGTGATCGAGCGCGAATCGGTTCTCTTTGCATGCTGTCGCCCTCTGATTGGCCGAAAACATTTTGGCATATTACCATATATGGTAATAAGTGAAGCAAAAATGCTTCTTCGTGTGATCGCGGTGAAGTGTGGGTAGGTGAGTTGAAGAGGGGAGTTGGATAAACGTGCTGACCGAGGACGGTCACGTTTTTTTTGTTTAAATAATTAAAGTTTTCCTTTCATGGAACAATTGGTGTGTCTGCTGAAAGCTCAGCTCTTGGGAAAATAGGTGCTTCTTCGTAGCTGCAAGCAACTGCTGAAAAGTGTTTTCGTAACCTCATTTGTACGGCAGTGGAAAAATAAGAAGGTAACGACTGGAATCTGATGATACATTCTGATGTGGGCTCGGTCCCGGATGTCTTTATAACGCTGTGATTTTGTGACGCGACCTGCTTTCCGAGGAGAGGTAAGGTTTCTCGTCGGAGTTCTCGCATAAACAATTAGAAGCACCGTGGGTAAACTCGCGCAGTTCGTTGAAGCCGCTCAATGGGCTACAGAGCCCCCAAAAGTGCCTTTCGCGACCAGCCCTATTGTCACCGAAAGCTGTGTATGGGAGAGTTTGTGCTGATAACAACCACGGTTTGGTGCGCATTTGAACGCTTTATGGAAATATGGACAACAATAACAAATTGAAATAGCCCCACATATCTTTTCGTGGCCAATGCTGCAATAGTGCAGGGAAGTCGAAACGAAATCAACAATCAAACCGAGAGGATTAAGCGGACCCAACATCATGGCAGTTTGAGTTCAGAAACATCCTCCAATGCCTGTTTGAATGGCTCGAAAAGAAAATATGATAAGTGTTTAAATACTTTTGTCTCTTAAGCAGATAAGAAATTAAGTGAATATATATAAATATATATAAAAAATATATATATATATAAACAAGTGAAAATAATATGAAGTGAGTTTTTTCATGGTTCTCCCCTCCTCAGCATGTGCGTGATTGGGTTTTGTCCGGTTCTTGACGTGTCCTTTTTTTTGTTTCAATGTGATTCTATTAGCCCACGACCCGGTGAGCTAGCCGGTTTTCAAAATTTTATCTATGGTCGCCACTATGCGGCCACTGTTGGTGGGTGCTCCGCACGGATGCCTCCTCTCGGCGGTCATCTTCCATGTTGCGTCCGAAGTGGCGGGGCACATGGAGGATGATTCGCTGGGAGGGAGGTGAATGAATGCGGGGCACGCAACACATGGCGCCCAAACATTTCGGCCTTTTGCCTTTCTAAATTTCTAAATTCTAACCTTTGAATTCAAGTTTCATAGTGTTGTCGAAATTCGGGAGCGTGTCGGGTAATTCGCGTAGTTTGTTTGAATCGGGATTGTGATTATCTCAATCACACCCAGTAATCGCTTGCACGTTTGAAACCGTCGCAATCCCAGTTTCGACACACTTCTATATAAATAAATAAAATAAATTCACTTTTAACTTGTAGTCGTCGAATAATTTGTTCGAATCGTGAATCATCTCGTTTTACGTACTTCTCATTTTTTTGTGACACACAATTTAAGTGTCTAATTACATTTTGTATCTGATCGCGTATTGTCTGTTGGTGGGGAGACCAAATATATCCTTTAATATATATATAAGTTATGGAGATCGATTCTTATTATGAAAAAATAAAAAAATTATTTTTCTTCAAACTGTTTATTCGACTAAACGCCGTAAACTCTGTGCCACAACTAACAAAGGCTTACCTCATTTGCCTTTTACTTATCCTACAAAATTGCTGATTGGACAAAACGTGCATCCAATTGCACGCGCAATTAGAACGTACCCGAATTCGCTGACTTTTACGTGAGAACGCTTCAATTACTTCAACGCGCGAAAGTCGACACCGGGTCGACTGAATGTGTGGAATGTGTGAAATATGAAGAATGGTTGAACGTGGGAAGGAAGATAGATGTTGGGTTGTTTGGGATAGGGATCGTGTTAACTCCCCGCACCTTAAAAATCTGTTTCCCACAGATTATAAAATTGAAAAAGTATCAAAATGGTAAAGTTATAGGTTCCGGGTAAGTATAAGATACATTTAAATTTTGAGTACTAATTTTTCGACGAAGAAACAAAAATAAAAGGACAATGAGAGGTATTATTAAAATTATAGTTACATCAGATGCAACAGACATAATGTTATTATATGAAAACAATTCTAATTTTTCGACGTTATCCACATGAAGCTTATGGAGATATTCTAGATCAAGTTTTAAATCCTTTTCGGTGAGGTTACCCTGTAGAACAAGTGGTAAAGGATGAAGAGTTTGCATCTCAGTTGTAGTGTATTCGATTTCGTCGATCCTAACCGAATCATTTCGAATAATTATTATGTAGGTTCCGTTAAGGATGTGCGTCTTTGATTGGTGACGCATTGTGCCATTGAAGTTAGTTACAAATATTGTATTTTCGTTAATAACTTCTACAATTGGTTTGTTGTGATACTGATAGTCGCAAAGCGCGCTATTTCCGTCGAGTATCTGTGAGATGCAATCATTGGAAGATAATAGTACAAGTTGCTGCCTATTACAAATTGTTGTATTTTGCAGCGTTCTGCATTCCCCTTGGATACCATATTTTATTTTATGATTTAGAAATAGACCTGAATATTTGAGAAGGATCATTTTATTGTATTTAATTGTTGATCGAACAAGAACGTGGTTGAAGTGTGTATCCTTCGTTTTGGGTAAGCATAATACGTATAAGAGTAAAGCATTTTTCAAGAGCATCATTTTTAACGATTTTGACTCTTTCCTTCTTCTCCGATCGGGTCTCCGCTGAGACCGACGACGATCGGCGTCACACCGATGTGACACCTGGACGTGCAGTCCGTGGATTGAGGCAAAGGACTACGTATCGCGCCGAGAATTAGTCCTGCCTCTCACTTGGTGTTTGGGGTTGGTGGCTGCTGGCGGGCTAGCTAGTTCGGTGAGGCGTGCGGTCGAGGGTCTTAAGGTCCAAACACCAAGTGTCCGAGTTCGTTACACAAACTCAGCCACCTGAAAAGCCCTTGGGTTACGCGTTTTCAATCCACAATCATCAAACAAAAATCAAAAAAAAAAAAAAACTCCAACCTCTCTATTCTCTACTTTACTCTAAGTCCGCGAGACCGTCTTACCCGAACGCGACTTCTCGTCGGCACACAAATAGACTACCGCGATACAAGAGCACTACTTTACCGGAAACACACTCAATATAACAAAATCAAAGCTAACGCGAACACTGTGCCGCGGAAGAACCCGAATCACTGCTGAAAACAAAAAAAAAAAAGAAGGGAGGAACCTGGCGAAGCCTCGCCAACCAACGATGTTATAGGCTGGGCCCAGCCTCCTTGTTCCGAACGTGAGCGAAGCTCATTATTCCGCGCTCGGAACCCCATGTCAGATCGAACTACCTGACCTACCTGTTTGGAAGGAAGTCCCGGAAGAAAATCTAGGAGTTTAAGTGCAATTCATATTTATTTCTTTTTTCTCTAAATTACTTTATATTATTCATTAAAATTCAAATTAACCAAAAGCAAAGGAAACATAAAACAAAATAACAAAAAAAATCAATTTAATAATATATGAACCATCTAAATAAGCGAAAAATATTATCGTCAATCAAATCATTATTATTGTTCCTATTGTTTTCAAATCGGAATTAATGTTGTGTTGGCAAAATTAAAGTTAACCTAACTTAACATTTTTTTTTCTGCAATCGTCTTCATCCCGTTTCAGAATTCATTTCTTCTCCTTGATTAATTTTTCCTTTGTTTTGCCCTGTAGCTTTTGATCGACGGCATGCCTTATTTTTTTGGGTCTAAATGTTTGCTGGGTGAGTTTTTTTTCTCTCTTGAAAAGTCTATTCTGTTGTTGATGAGTTCCAATTAAATTGCATCCATTTTTGCTGGATCCTAGTGTGCGCCACTTCACAGCAATCACATGTCACTCGTATCGTTGAATACAACACCGTACATAGATCAAAATTAGATATATTTTTCTGTTGAGTTGTGAACGCGAACGAAAAACAAAGGCAGAAACTTGCAAATTTTCAAATGTTTAGATTACAATAAAATAGAACACACGTGTCTTAGAATGCCTCGAAGAATAATGATTCGACCGAAATTGCTAGTTCTTATGGTTGTCCTCACGAAGGATGACCGGGTTTTGTAGACCGACAAAATGTCGCACCGAGTTCACCGTGAGAGATACTTTTTTCCGGTCGAACGGAGCCGAGCACATGTGCGGCTTGGACTGAACAACACTTCCACTGAATGAGCGCGTTTCCTTGATCCTTCACTGCCGTCCTAACTACACCTGACGTTAAGGATTAAATGTTTTAAACATGGGATTCGCGCTTAACATCACGTATCTTTGTTCGATTCTTTCGGAACACCATAGAATTCATTATATAACCGATATAAATGGAATGCACTCTAATCACGTCGTGAACACGTTTTTTTTTCAAGTCCCAGCTTCACCTATTGCACCGGTGGTCTTGTCGAGAATCCCGCTTAAACTCCCCATTTTCCCGTTCCCAGAACCAGAATCGCGCTGTCGACCCCTTCTGGTAACTTGGAACCTGCTTGTTGCTAACCGGGTTCCCTGTCGTGCGCAACCAGTTTTACCAGTGGGTCGTTCCTGCATAGCGCTGGATGGCGACGTGCACGATCGAGGTGACGTGATCCAAGCCAGCGCGGATGTGCAAAAGGGCGCATTACAACCACAGGCAGGAATGCGAGGGCCTCCCGAGCAGTCATGGCGGAAGATCCTCATAGTTCAGGTTGATAAGGTAATCGTCGCGATTGCAAGGGAAGAAACCAATTTCTTGGTTGGATTGCTGGATGAGCAAAGTAGATGCGCACTAGGACGCAGGTTCTGACAACAGGGGAAAATTTAAATAAAGCCCAAAAATAGCTAAATACTGGGGAAATAAATGACGGAAGATATTATACTCATGGATAGCTACTTATAGGCACTTGGACCTAGGATGTCAAAAAAAAGGTACTGCTAATCCCTAACCGTAAGGTTTCGGGATGCTTAGCGCGTTAGAGAGAATCAAGTGGGAGGCGCTTAGCGGTTATCGTTATCGTCGGATATCCTTGGCGTGAAAGAGGCCAACTTCCTGCCCCTTTTGGTCCGTGACTCGATACAGAGACTTTCCTACCTTTTCTAGGATGCGTGCTTTGACGAACTTCGGGCCAAGCTTCGCGTTATAGCGTGCGCTCGCATCGCTTTGCCTAAAGTTTCGTCGGAACACTTCGTCTCCGGGCTGGTAAATAACGGGACGGACTCGTAAATTGTAGGACCGTTCAGCCACATCCTGAGATTGAGTTAGGTGCATCCTAAGCCGTTGACGGAGGAGGTCCAGGTGGTCTTCCTGGGAAACTTCCATCTTCGGTTCTCCCAAGCACTTGAGACGGCGCAGCAGGGTGTAGGTTTGGCCGTGGGTTATCATTTGCTGGCCAAACAGAGCGGAGTATGGTGAGCATTTGATGGACGAGTGGTAGCCCGACCTCAGGGCACAGGCGATCGATGAGAGCTGACGGTCCCATTCTCGTTGATCCTCCTTTAAGTAGGCTCGGATGCCGGCTATCAGAGAACGGTTCACGCGTTCCGAAGCGTTCGCTTGTGGCGAATAGTATGCCGTGCGCTGATGCGTAACTCCGTAGCGTTTCAGCAGTTGCTGAAAGTGTCCTGACGTGAACTGCACACCGTTGTCAGTGGTGACGGTTTCTGGTATTCCGAAAATATGCAACACTTGCCTTTCGAGGAAGTCGGTGATCGCGTTGGTTGCTAGGCGCTTAAAAGGCTCTATAAGCACAAACTTGGAAAGGTGGTCCAGAATAACGATGGCTCCTATGTTCCCTTCTTCGGAGCGAGGGTATGGTCCGATTAGGTCCAAGTATAAGTGCTGTAGGACTCGTTCGGGAATGTGCTGTCGTCCCATTGGTGGTCGCAACACCTGGTTGGGAGCTTTGGTCATCTTACACGTTTGGCAGGAGGATACATATTCTTTTATTTGCCGTGCCATCCCGGGCCAGAAAAAGTGGGCCCTTAGACGGTGTAGTGTCTTTGCGTATCCCCCGTGCGCGCACATTGGATGCTCATGCAACCGAGCAATCAGAGTGAAGGTCAGCTCTTCTGGAATCCAGAGTTTCCAGGCATTTTGTTCTTGTACCGCGTCTCCAGACGCGTATTCTGAGCGTCTGTAGACGAATCCCTCCATGACCTTGAGGTCCGGAACCCTTTCGGGCTGTGCCGTGATGGTGTTTACGAGAGCCAGATACTTATCAGACTTGAAGTAACCGGATTCTAAGTCGACGAGGTCTGAGTCATCGATCGTTTCTAAGGCTGCTGCAGATTCGGGTGAGAACATTCGGGAGAGGGAGTCTGGTACCACATTTTGCGATCCCTTTCAATGCCTGATGGTAAAGGTAAACCCCTGAAGCTTTAATGCCCATCTCGCCAGCCTCCCGTGAAGGTCCGTTTGTCCCATCAACCACTTGAGGGAGGCGTGATCAGTGATCACTTCGAATTCATGTCCTTCAATGTAGGCTCAAAATTTTTTTATGGCCATCACCGCTGCCAGGCATTCCTGCTCTGAGACGGTGTAGTTTCTCTGAGCCGGACTCAGCTTTTGCGACATGAATGCGATTGGGACTTCCACTCCCTCCTCGGTCCTTTGTGCTAACACGGCACCAATGCCGTGCTGAGAGGCATCACATTGGATAGAAAAAGGCTTTGAAAAGTCTGGGCTATGAAGAACGGGTGCGGTAGACAAGCTTAGTTTAAGAATGTCAAAGGCCGCTATGCTATCCTGCGTCCAGATGAATTTGCTCCGTTTCTTCAAAAGGTCTGTTAAGGGGGTAGTAAGGGCTGCAAAATTCCGTACAAATCTGCGGTACCATCCGCAAACTCCCAAGAACCGCCGTAGCTGTTTCACGGTCACCGGTCTTGGAAACTCACTGATTGCGGTGACCTTGCCTGGATCTGTCTTGATTTCGCCGTTTCCCACGATGTGACCTAGGTAGCGTACCTCCCTCATTACAAAATGACTTTTTTCTATGTTTATAGTGAGTCCCGCTTTCCTAATACAGCCGGCGACTTCGAATAGCAACGCGATGTGATCGTCAAAGGTTTCAGAGATCAAGAGTAAGTCATCCAGGTACACGAAAACTTGGCAACGCAAATGCGCTGGGATGACCTTATCCATCAGTCGTGACATGGTCTGAGGTGCGTTGCACAACTCAAACGGCATGGTCACAAAGTGGTATAAAGGACGCCCAGGTACGGTGAAGGCTGTCTTATCCCTTGACATTTGATCGAGCGGAATCTGCCAAAAAGCGTCCTTCAGGTCCAAGCTTGATATAAATCTGGCCTTCGGTAATCGGCTAAAAATTCCGTTAATGAGGGGTAAGGGATAGGCATCCCTAACCGTAACTGAGTTTACCTTCCTGGCATCCAGGCATAATCGAACCTTCCCTGGTTTTCGGACCAGTGTTACGGGGGCTGACCATGAAATCTGTGACTCTTCGATCACTCCGAGGGCCAGCATGCGGTCGATCTCCGCGTATAGAAGTTTTTCTACCGTGGGAGAAATCGGATAATGCCGTTGTTTAATTGGCTTAGCGTCTCCTACATCTATAGTGTGAGCGACTAACGAGTTTCGACCCAACCCTTCCTTGGCATATGATGGAAATGCGTTGATAGCGGCGGCCAGTCTCGTGCTCTGCGGGGGTGAAAGTCTGTGTTGTTTGTCGTCACTGTTTAGCTCGGCTATACCTGCAACGTCAACGGGAACCTTTTCGGTGAAGAGATCTGTTGCTAACCCAAATGCTTTCACAAAATCAACTCCAAGGTATAAGTTTTGAGACAGAGCAGGAATGATCCACAGGCGTAAGTTCCTTGCGACGCCTCTAAAGGTCACTTTACATTTGACCTGCCCCGCGGCTCGATGTCGTGTGCCATCAGCGGTCGACAAGGTCAGTTTGAGTTTCCCCAGAGGAAAAGAAGGGTTCTCAAGGAACTTCCTGGCTAATTCGGACGCTATACAGCTGACGGACGCACCGGTGTCGATCAAGCCTCGGACATGCGTGCCTAAGACGAACACCTGGGCATATGGTCGCTGGTGTAGTGCGGGGGTGGTCAAAAAACTAGCTAAAATAGAGTGGCTCAAGGTCTGGTAGTACCGCACTCTCTTCCAAAACTGTCGTAATCGGATAAAAGAACGCCTTGGGCGTGGCAGAGTGACTTCGTTTAGAAAGAGGCGATTGCGAGCGGCTTGGTACTCTCGTAATCGAACATGGTATGGCCTCATATGTCGTCGGAGCTCTGAAGGGTTAACTAATGAAAATCTGTTTTTGTCGTCTGGGCTGATTTGTTGTGGGTAGGACTGCTCAGTGGGGCGTGCACTCGAATCTTCCGGAGTCTGATTTGGGGAATCAGACGAATTATGCGTCAAAATAGTAGTTAAGGGTGCGGAGGAGCTTTCCTTGGGGAAAGCCACGACGAATGTCGTACCATCCCCGCTCTCTCGTTTTTTGATTGCCGGCAGTTGTCACATTTCGGCTTCACGGTGTTTTCCTTCCCACAACCATAACAGAATAGTGTCCTCTCCTCTTCACATTCCATGAAGTGATGGCCGGGCTGCCGACAATTCCAGCAGACTCCGGGGCTTCGAAGCTCCTCTAGGTCTGTCTCTGAAGCAGGGTCTTGGAAGTCTGGATCAGGTTGACATTCAGACACCGGGTTCTCCGGGTAAATCGACGATACTCCCTGGCGGTCTGGACGTTCGCGTCTCGGAGCGTACATAGTTTGGTTGTCCCGTCGAGGATTGGCATGGATTCCTTCCAGAATCCTAGCAGAAGAACGTAGTTCCTGGAGATTCCTACGAGGAGCATAGGCCATGAGCTGTTGGAGCTCTGGTCGACAACCATCCCAAAGGATTTCCAACATTTTTGCCTGTGAGATGGGTTGCGTCAGACGCTCAGCCATGCAACTAAGTGCCTCGTAGAAATCATCCACTGTTTCACCTGCTTTTTGTCGTCGATGGCGTAATCGCTGTTTTAAGAGATCATCGCTGTGTGCTGGGGCAAATTCCTGGATTAGTGCATCCTTAAGGTGATTCCACGAAAAGTGTGGTGTGTCCTGAACGTATCTCCAGAACCATCTCAACGCACGTCCCTCGAACAAAAGGTGTGCTTGGTTAACAAGAAGGTTGTAGTCCCCTCGAAGGTTAACCGCAGTCATCCGCTCCACTCTCTGAAGGAATCCTCCCAGAAAAACCGAGTCAGTCTGGCCATTATAAGTCAGTCTCCAGCTACTGATGATGCTCACCGCTTTCCCAATCGACATATCTGCGGTAAGTCGATGGGTGGGTAGGTTACTGAATGGTGCTCGTTCCGCACTGGGAACATCTTCCCAGGAGAGATTCTGGAACTCGCCTAGATTGAGACCACCAGAGAGTGGCACGGCGCCTGGTACCTTCGAATGGTTGTTTGTGGCAGCAGTATAGGGTGGCGGTGCACTGTCGGTGACATAAGATCGGGGTGCCATACGCGCCGAGGGTTCCACGGGCGAGCGTTCGGTTCCGATATGAGCTGTTGCCACCTCAGGTGATGGTCGACGAGATAGATGGTCCAACTCCCTTCGAACGCTATCGTTGACCAGGCGTGGCAGAATTTCTTCCAGACGCTTGGTAATTGCCTCTATCGGGTCCAGCTGTTCCGACGTGGCCCTAACTATCGGTACGCGAGGTGGCGGCAGAGAATAATCTGGGCTATTCCCACCCAGAATAGGCCGAGGAATAGGTAGGCTCGCTCCCCTGTCAGGGCTCATTTGTGAGGATGGGGCCCTCCTAGAACGCGTCTTATACGGGTTCGTCCGAGGAATAGCGCCTTGCGCTTCTGCACCGTTACTTCCCCTCACCCTAGAGAAGGAATCATCTCTGGATGACATTGTTAAGACTAGGCTGAGAAGGATCAATTCAATGAATTTTACTAGATATCTGATCTACAAATTGTTTCGGTGATTGTTTCGATTTGTTGTTCTTTTCGTTGTCTTCGATTCCAAAAAAAAAGGTTATCTCTCACGTATATATATATACAAATATCTATCGTTATTTTGTTTTGATGTTACTTTTCCAGATATAATGTTTTTTTCTTCCAGGGCTTCCACCAACAGGCGGCAAGCAGTTCGATCTGTAATTAGGCAGTGCCAAGTCACTCACTTCTCCTAGCAGGATATTGTATCGTTACAAAGTTAACGGGGGAAAACACCAAAAAGACTACCGAGGCGATGAGAGTGCAACCAATCTCGTGCCAGCGATGCGGACGAAATACGCGGTGTTCAGAGACACTCTGCGGTTCGTATTCCAGTCATCGCAAACACGGGGTGGGAGCACTCACTCAACCTATAACGCATGAAAAGTAGAGGCATTCTCCCGATACAGAAAGGTTAGGTATAGATCGTATCGTCAACGAGATCAAACAAGGTAGGTAAACCCACCAGGTGATATTCTCAGTTGAGGGTGCGATCCTCCTAACGTGCGCCTGGAAATGAGTTCCATCAACTCTCCCTACGAGCCGTGCTCCATGAAAGAGATGACTTCCCATCATGACTGGCCACACAAGGACAACACGTCGGAAGAATCCTGTCGCGAGACAATAACTTAACGAGGAAGTGTTGAACAGCCAAATGCATGCAGCACTACGAACTTGAACTTTAGTTCAAGAAGTTCAACAATTCCAATTGGTGGGTGACCCCTATATGAAAATCCCTAGATCGTATAGATCAATTCACCAGCCTTGGGTGACACTACTAAAGTTTTTAGGGGGCCGCACGTTGGGCGCCATTGTAACGATTTTGACTCTTTCCTTCTTCTCCGATCGGGTCTCCGCTGAGACCGACGACGATCGGCGTCACACCGATGTGACACCTGGACGTGCAGTCCGTGGATTGAGGCAAAGGACTACGTATCGCGCCGAGAATTAGTCCTGCCTCTCACTTGGTGTTTGGGGTTGGTGGCTGCTGGCGGGCTAGCTAGTTCGGTGAGGCGTGCGGTCGAGGGTCTTAAGGTCCAAACACCAAGTGTCCGAGTTCGTTACACAAACTCAGCCACCTGAAAAGCCCTTGGGTTACGCGTTTTCAATCCACAATCATCAAACAAAAATCAAAAAAAAAAACAAAAAACTCCAACCTCTCTATTCTCTACTTTACTCTAAGTCCGCGAGACCGTCTTACCCGAACGCGACTTCTCGTCGGCACACAAATAGACTACCGCGATACAAGAGCACTACTTTACCGGAAACACACTCAATATAACAAAATCAAAGCTAACGCGAACACTGTGCCGCGGAAGAACCCGAATCACTGCTGAAAACAAAAAAAAAAGAAGGGAGGAACCTGGCGAAGCCTCGCCAACCAACGATGTTATAGGCTGGGCCCAGCCTCCTTGTTCCGAACGTGAGCGAAGCTCATTATTCCGCGCTCGGAACCCCATGTCAGATCGAACTACCTGACCTACCTGTTTGGAAGGAAGTCCCGGAAGAAAATCTAGGAGTTTAAGTGCAATTCATATTTATTTCTTTTTTCTCTAAATTACTTTATATTATTCATTAAAATTCAAATTAACCAAAAGCAAAGGAAACATAAAACAAAATAACAAAAAAAAATCAATTTAATAATATATGAACCATCTAAATAAGCGAAAAATATTATCGTCAATCAAATCATTATTATTGTTCCTATTGTTTTCAAATCGGAATTAATGTTGTGTTGGCAAAATTAAAGTTAACCTAACTTAACATTTTTTTTTCTGCAATCGTCTTCATCCCGTTTCAGAATTCATTTCTTCTCCTTGATTAATTTTTCCTTTGTTTTGCCCTGTAGCTTTTGATCGACGGCATGCCTTATTTTTTTGGGTCTAAATGTTTGCTGGGTGAGTTTTTTTTTCTCTCTTGAAAAGTCTATTCTGTTGTTGATGAGTTCCAATTAAATTGCATCCATTTTTGTTGGATCCTAGTGTGCGCCACTTCACAGCAATCACATGTCACTCGTATCGTTGAATACAACAACGTACATAGATCAAAATTAGATATATTTTTCTGTTGAGTTGTGAACGCGAACGAAAAACAAAGGCAGAAACTTGCAAATTTTCAAATGTTTAGATTACAATAAAATAGAACACACGTGTCTTAGAATGCCTCGAAGAATAATGATTCGACCGAAATTGCTAGTTCTTATGGTTGTCCTCACGAAGGATGACCGGGTTTTGTAGACCGACAAAATGTCGCACCGAGTTCACCGTGAGAGATACTTTTTTCCGGTCGAACGGAGCCGAGCACATGTGCGGCTTGGACTGAACAACACTTCCACTGAATGAGCGCGTTTCCTTGATCCTTCACTGCCGTCCTAACTACACCTGACGTTAAGGATTAAATGTTTTAAACATGGGATTCGCGCTTAACATCACGTATCTTTGTTCGATTCTTTCGGAACACCATAGAATTCATTATATAACCGATATAAATGGAATGCACTCTAATCACGTCGTGAACACGTTTTTTTTCAAGTCCCAGCTTCACCTATTGCACCGGTGGTCTTGTCGAGAATCCCGCTTAAACTCCCCATTTTCCCGTTCCCAGAACCAGAATCGCGCTGTCGACCCCTTCTGGTAACTTGGAACCTGCTTGTTGCTAACCGGGTTCCCTGTCGTGCGCAACCAGTTTTCCCAGTGGGTCGTTCCTGCATAGCGCTGGATGGCGACGTGCACGATCGAGGTGACGTGATCCAAGCCAGCGCGGATGTGCAAAAGGGCGCATTACACATTGGCTCGGCGTATTCGATAGCCTGGATCTCATTTTCATAGGGGAGATTCGCAGCCTGTGAAAGGATCGCGCTTATTTCATTGTTGTCTAGTAGCTCGGTATTTACGATTCCACGCTTTGCAAGTTGGCTTGCAAGGACAATTTGTCAAATTTCGTCTTTAAGAATCCCTAACTTATTGAACATCATTTGTTCGTACTTATCATTATTATGTAAACTTATATCTGCAACTATTCTATTATAATTATCTATCAGCTTTGTCGTAATGCTAGTAACGTGATTATTGATCTTGAACTGCTTGTTGTTGTTGTTAATCAAGTCGTTTTGGCTTTTCAGGATGCTGTCCCAGTCGGTTGCATCAGGATTACCCGCAATCCATTTCCATGCGCTGCCAATCCAATTGATAGATCGCTTTGTCCTGATTGGCTGAAGTTGTGTTAACAGATCGTTCACCTCCGAAACTTGATGATAGAGTTGAGGTAGTAAGATGCTAGATTTATTAACGTTCCGGTATATTGAAGAGTTCACGCTATCTAGGACTTCCTGATAGTTTGTAAGGTTAATAGTATGAATAATTTTAAAGTTTCCATTTATTATTTCTCCGTATCCTTGCCGCATTGTCATTATTGGACTATCATATTCATAGATGTCCATTATAGCTTCCACGTTGAACAGGGTTAGTCTGAAACAAGAGGGACGTTTTTCAGATGCGATTTATGTATCTTTTTTCCAGTGTTAGTAACAACAGTAACTCGGTTATCCTTAGCAACTATTTCCTTTTGATACAGCGGTTTATCTTTCGTTTTAATTTGCTTGTTTACTTTGTAAACGATATCAATAGAGTTATAGCGCTTTGGTTTCGTACGTTTTACGTTGTGTGTATACCTTTGAGCTTTTTGTTTGCGTAGTATTTCATTTTTAACATCTTTACTTGATTTTGTTCTGAAGTCGATAAGATCTTGATAATTTATACGTTGTGTTCTTCCAAAGAATATGTCTACAGGCTTTAATTTAGTGGTGGAATGAAATGTGTTATTATATCTGTCGACTGCTATATTTGCAATGTCTAACAAAGAATATTTGGCTGTGTCTTTGAGAAGACATCTAATAATTTCCAATATGGTGGAATGCGCACGCTCAATAGCTCCATTGACTTCGCTTTTCTGCGGTGACGCTAAATAGACTTTAATTCCTAAAGACTCAATGTAATTTAAAATAAGAGGACTTATGAAGCTACCTTCATTATCAGATACTAAAATTTTGGGCACAGTAAAGTAGTGCAGTAGTTTTGTTATTTTTCCACGAAGATACACAGCAGATTTATTCTTGATTCTGAAGTATTTCGTGAATTTGCTAAATTTGTCGATGCACGTTAGAAATTTTTCCCCGCGAATCGTCATGATGTCTATATGTAAGATTTCGGTCGGATATTCTCGAATAGGAGTTTCCTGTAACTCAGGTTTATTTGGGTGACGATCGTACTTGCACATATTACAGGTATCGCATGTTTTTGTATAGGCTTTGATGAGGTAACTCATCTTTGGGAAATAAAAATTTTCCAGTATCTGTTCCTTAATTTCTTTGGGATTTCTATGAGCTCTTCTATGCTCGTTTTGAATTATTCGGAACTTGTTTTCTTCATTATTGATATCCTGAACAACACGTTGAGTAATTCTAATTTTATAATTTGAAAAATTCTCCTTATAAACTTGATGGAGCAATTGAATAAATTTTTCCGGAATCTTAATCCCATTTATCACATTTGGATGTAAATTTTCTTTCAATAATTGAATCAAATTTGGCTTGTTGATTTCTTTTAAACGAATATAGTACCTATGGCAGGTTGGATGAGGTTCTTCTTCTGCAATTATATCTTTTCCTTCAGATATTATTATTTGCCTCTTAAAAACATTAATTGGGGATTCGACAAAGGTTAAAGTGTTAACTTCTAGTGGAAGCCCAGATAGTGCGTCAGCGACAACATTTGTTTTTCCGGGCTTGTACACTAGTTCGTAGTTATATTCTTCAATTCTTGCCTTCCAACGTTTTAATTTTGCATTGTAATTCTTGTTGCTTAACGCGAAGGTCAATGGTTGGTGATCTGTGAGAATTTTCACCTTTTTAGCACCATATAGATAAGTTCGCAATTTATCAAGGGCCCAGATGACAGCCAACATTTCCTTTTCCCCTGTTGCGTAGTTTTCCTCTGTTTTGTTCAAGGATCTTGATATGTAGATAATAGGCCTGTCTCTGCCAATTTCACCTTGCGATAAGACGGCACCAATTGCATGGTTTGATGCATCCGTCGTAAGGATAAAGGGATTGTTGAAATTTGGAAACGCCAGAATTTCGGAAGAGGTCAAAAGTTCCTTGAGGGCATTGAATGCCAGCAATTCATCTTTACCCAGTTTTATTTTCCTCTTCTTAGACTGATTTGCTCTCACTTGAGCGTTTTCTCCTCTCGTCATTTGCGTTAATGGTTTTGCGATCTTTGCAAAATCTTTTACAAATTTCCGATAATAGGACGCTAATTCAAGGAAAGCTTTTAAGTCTTTCAAGTTTTCAGGGGGCTTAATTTTCGTGATTGCAGAGATTTTCTCTGGGTCCGGTAAAATTCCATCTTCTGATATGTTATAGCCCAAAAAATTTAATTTCTTTTTCAAGAATGTAGACTTTTCCAAATTAACTTTAAGATTCGCTTTTTCTAATTGAGTGAAAACAGTCTTTATATTTTCCAAATGTTCTTCTTCGGTTTCACCGAGGATAATTATATCATCAATATACACAAAGCAAATTTTTCCGATGAAGGGTTTCAGAACATCATCAATCATCCTTTGAAAGATTGATGGGGCATTCTTAAGTCCGAACGGGATTCGTGTGAACTCATACTTTCCGTTGGCTGTAGAAAATGCTGTTTTTGGAATATCTTTGCTGCTCATTCTTATTTGGTGAAATCCCGATGTTAAGTCGATATTCGTAAAGTACTTTGATTTGCCAAAACTTGCCAATGTATTCGTAATATCCGGGATCGGATATGTATCGGATATGGTTACAGCATTTAACCTTTTGAAATCTATGACGAGCCTATATTGTTTTATGTCCACAGAATTGGCTTTCTTAGGCACGATCCATAGTGGGGAATTATATGGGCTCTTTGAAGGTCGAATAATTCCATCTTGGAGCATCTTTGAAATCTGTTTCTCAACCTCTGTCCTGAGGTTAACTGGATAAGGATACGATTTCGTGTATATAGGGTCAGGAGTCAAAGTTCTGATTTCCGCCCTAATACTTGTTTCAACTATTTCGCTCTCGGAGATTGGTCCAAATATACTTATATGTTGATTTATTAAGCCCTGCAATTTATTTTTAAGTTTTTCGTCCAAATGATCGCCTTTGTTGAACATGATATTAACCTGTCTTGATAACCTGGGTTTTAAAGGGATCTTTATGTTGGGCTCTACTATAAGCAAATCGTTCTTCCGATCAATGATGGCTTGCAGCTCTCGCAAGGTATCATCACCGATGATACCGTCGAAAGATTTCAGTCCGGGCAGGATATAAAAATCTAAAATGTTACCTATACCTAAGCTTTTGAAAAAAGGGCCACTGACTTTTTTAGTGATTCTAATTTTTCCTGCTGCTGATTGGATAACGAAGGGGTTTTCTAAGGATCTCGTGTTACGCTCCAATTTTTCTGAAATAAAATTTTTATTGGCTCCTGTGTCAAGAAGAAATTTCAATTTTTGCCCATCTGCTTTAACATATTCTATGTATGGAACGCTAGAGAAGCGTCCATCATAAAATTTAAGTCTGAAACATCCTGGTAGTCTTGATCACTATGGAAATCATTTTCAGGAGTTTGTAGGTTGTTTAAATGCTGAATTTTGTTCCGATATTGTATTGGTTCGTTTGAACGCTTAAAAAGTTGAGGTTGATATGGTTTATTGACGTAGTCAACTTGACGCGTTTGAATGGACTTGTCAATATCCATTGGAATTGGAGGTTTAAGTTGCGTGGGCCTAAGTGGCATATAATTATTTGGTGCTGGTCGTTGATTAGCAAAATGTTGGTTGTTATAAATTTTATTTCTTTCACGCACGTCTAGATTCCTATTGGTAGAATTTGGTCGTTTGATATCTGGGTTAGGAACAAATATTTGGTTTATTGAGGATGAAATTGTGTTAAAACGGCTGTTGCTATGAATTTGAAAGTTTCTAAAATTGGAATTTTGCAGCTCAAGACAAGAACAATACGCCTCCGGTAGTGATTTGGGTTTTTGTATAATAAGCATTTTAGAAAGGTCCCCGTTTAGACCACGAATAAACACATCCAGAGCTTTATTGCGATAGTTTTCGCTTAAAGCTGTAATTGTTTCCTGTGAATAATCTTCTACCTTTATTTTGTTGATTAATAAAGAAAGTTGGTGATTTACGGTAGCGTAAAACTCATCAACACTTTTACTTTTTTGGAACATTGAGTGGAGCTGGTGCTCCAAGGTACGGATATCTCTTTTATCCGCATAGTGAAGAGATAAACACCTTTTTATGCTAGGCCAGTCGTTGTCAAATATATTATATGAGATAAGGGCAGCATCTGCTGGTCCTCTTATCTTTTGCCTAATATGACGTAGTATTGCCGTGAAAATAGGCTTCCTACGGACAATGTTATAGTCATCAAGGATGGTTTCTACGTTATGCACCCACGATACGTATTGCACAGGATTTCCGTCGAAAACCTGCAAATCTCTCACAGAATCGGGAAGTTTTTTGATCTCATTGAGATCTTGCTCAGTTTGAGGACGAGAAACTGTTTCGTGTGCCTCACGTGTGTGATCAACCGATCTTTGCTCGAGTTGACACAACCTTTGTTCCAACTTTTTCACTTGCTCTATCTGAGCATTTACCGCACCGGTTAGTTGCACTAGAGTTTGTTGAATAGCCTCCATTTTTAAATTTAAAGGAACGGATAATTTTCAGATTAAGAGAACACGATGTAAAAAGGGATTTAAGGTTATAGCAGATTAACTCGAGGATCACGCGTTTGCAAAACTTCACTTGTTAACACTTTTTCTTCCCGATATCAGCGAATATAGGTTCACAAAAAATCTTTCTTTAACTTTTCACAAAATATATAAAAAGATATAAATATAAATGTAATTATTTTAATATATACTTTATTTCTCTCTTTCTTAATATATAACAACTTTTGTCACTTGTTTCAATGTAAATCAATTAAGTTGATTATATAATTAGTAATGTTATATCAGCAACTCAATTACAATATCTAATTCAAAAAGAAGGCAATGAGGTAACTTACAGCATTACAATATTTGGAAATTTCGGACCGCCTGTCATTATCCTTTTTAGCGCTCGCTTTTTATGGTTTGGTTCGCCAGGGCCTACTGGGGTGCAGGTGAGATCACTTTCCTCGCTTGTTTCTTCTTCACTGATTACTCCTTGCTTGCTTCGTTTCGCTTCGCTTGAATCGCTTCGCTTAAATCACTTCGTTTTGCTTGAATCGCTTCCTTTTGTTCCGAAATAACTTTTTCACTTTTCACTTTTGGTTATAAATCAGCTCTTTTGCCAGTCTCAGCAAAGATTTAAGGAGTGAAAATGACTTAGAACTCCACTGATTCTAGATTTTTACGCGCTCGAAGATAATTAGTTAATTACTTGATTAATTTAATTACTTTAATTACTTTATTTCGATTCCGCGCGTTTTTCGTTGCAAAAAGAAAATCCCGAATAGACAAACACAGTATTGTCTATTATTTTCGGACTGCTCGGGCGCCAGTTATGGAGATCGATTCTTATTATGAAAAAATAAAAAACTTATTTTTCTTCAAACTGTTTATTCGACTAAACGCCGTAAACTCTGTGCGACAACTAACAAAGGTTTACCTCATTTGCCTTTTATTTATCCTACAAAATTGCTGATTGGACAAAACGTGCATCCAATTGCACGCGCAATTAGAACGTACCCGAATTCGCTGACTTTTCCATGAGAACGCTTCAATTACTTAAACGCGCGAAAGTCGACACCGGGTCGACTGAATGTGTGGAATGTGTGAAATATGAAGAATGGTTGAACGTGGGAAGGAAGATAGATGTTGGGTTGTTTGGAATAGGGATCGTGTTAACTTATATACTATATAATCACTTCATGTTATTCCGATTCGTATGTGAATCGACACAATAATACTAAGTCATACTTTTGTAAAACACTTTTGTAAAAACTTTTGTAAAACATTTTTGTAAACACTTTTGTAAAAACTATGTACAATAATTTAAGTCAAAAATTTATGTAAATTCATTTGAAACTATTGTAAACTATTGTAAACCACTCACACTCACACTCACACTCCTACAATCGGTTTCGGTAGTTCGCGTTTAGTATCTTCGCCGCATTTGGTAGTTGAATGTTTCGCCCATTGGCGTATAATTGATATATTTAGCGTAGCTTTGTGGCGTTTCGCTTTAAGCGAGTAATTTGGACCGCCTTTTTGAGTTAGCCAGAGTATCGTTAAGTTGTAATATAGTATCGTGTACTATAGTATCGTATAATATCGTATCTTATCCTATCGTTTCGTGTAATATCCTATTCGGTAAAATAACTTAAACTTTTTATATAATCCGCGCAAACATTTAGTCGCTCTATCACTTAACTCCACCCATCATAACCAACTACTATCATGGGTCTATATCGTTCTATCCTGCAACATGGATATTCTTCACCCATTTCTTTTGAGTAAGGCTGTTGATCGGTTTTCCGCCAAACTCGCCCCGAAGTTTGTGCCCGGAATCATTGTTCGACCTGTGGGACAGGTTGCCTACGAAGTTCGGGATATGTCCGGTAAAACTCTTGGTGTATGTCACGCACAGGACATTAAGAGTTAACTTCGATCTGTATATTTTGTTGATAGCTATCTGTATATATATCGTACATATATTAGTATGTCATCGTTTTTGTATAAAAATAAGTCTAGATATTATTAGGTGAGGTTGTAGATATCGGTAGTATTTAGTACAGGGCGTGGTCCCTTATAAAAATCGTTGTCCAATGAGTTTTCCTAATGGCCTCGTCGTGTGACGTAACGGTTGCATTAGTGTGGACGTATATAGTTAGTTTGTTTCGTGATCCAATGAGTTTTCCTAATGGCCTCGTCGTGTGACGTATCGGTTGCATTAGTGTGGACACGTATATTAGTTAGTTTGTTTCGTGATCCAATGAGTTTTCCTAATGGCCTCGTCGTGTGACGTATCGGTTGCATTAGTGTGGACACGTATATTAGTAAGTGTGTTTCGAAGTCCAATGAGTTTTCCTAATGGCCTCGTCGTGTGACGTAACGGTTGCATTAGTGTGGACGAGTATTGTATTAGTATATATATCTGCATCGCATATAGTTAGGTGGTACTTTATTTGGTATCTGTTCATATATCTGTGGGTTGTCTTATTGGGTTTGGAGTCATAAAATGCTGGAGAATTGACGACCTCTGGGGTCCCTAAACTAGTCCGTGTTGAGCGTTGACGTCTGTATATAATGTAGATATTTTGGTGTTGTATGTATTATCTTATTAGTTTATATTTTGGATATCAGGGTTTGTAGTATATAGGTGTGTATATATCAGATTATGTAAGTAGGCTCACACGAAGTGAGAACATAATTTTTGTTTTCTAACCATAGTTTCATGTACTTCAGTCTGTTTCTTTAGTCACCTTTCCAACACGCCCGTGTTTCATTTTGTTTGATAACTCAGTAACCCGCCGTCGATAGGTTCCGTTCCTGTTTTGAGCTAGTTCGACTACTTAGTTAGTTTTGAAGGCTTATTTCGGGTAAAACTGTCGATTGAGTAGGGCTACCTTAAAGTAATACCGTATCGAGGAACTTGCGTGAACATGTATGATGATTTCGACGTTAAGACGTTTTGACTACATCTGCTGAGGTTCACGTAAGAATTCCCATTGTGTTAAAACCCTCTTGGTTCGATTGAGCGAGCATGATGATTTCGACGTTTAGACGTTTTGACTACATCTGCCTAGCCTCATACCAACCATGAGATCTTCCATTATTTAGAGTTCATACATAGCCCGGCTTTATTGTGGAGAGACTCTTCTCAGGGCGGGGTCGTCCCCACGTTCTGTTGCGGATCAATTCTCATTTTTGTAGTCACTTTTTCATTTCTTCCAAATTTGGAATATATTCAAATTTCCCTCTGTACACGTCCAAATAATCAGCATTGGCAGTACTAAATCCCAATTTAGTAATCCACCACACGCGCTAGCTCTCTTGAGAGGTGAGTTCAAGTGATCGAGCGCGAATCGGTTCTCTTTGCATGCTGTCGCCCTCTGATTGGGCGAAAACATTTTAGCATATTACCATATATGGTAATAAGTGAAGCAAAAATGCTTCGACGTGTGATCGCGGTGAAGTGTGGGTAGGTGAGATGAAGATGGGGAGTTGGATAAACGTGCTGACCGAGGACGGTCACGTTTTTTTTTGTTTAAATAATTAAAGTTTTCCTTTCATGGAACAATTGGCGTGTCTGCTGAAAGCTCAGCTCATGGGAAAATAGGTGCTTCAGCGTAGCTGCAAGCAACTGCTGAAAAATGTTTTCGTAACCTCATTTGTACGGCAGTGGAAAAATAAAAAGGTAACGACTGGAATATGATGATACATCCTGATGTGGGCTCGGTCCCGGATGTCTTTATAACGCTGTGATTTTGTGACGCGACCTGCTTTCCGAGAATAGGTAAGGTTTCTCGTCAGAGTTCTTGCATAAACAATTAGAAGCACCGTGGGTAAACTCGCGCAGTTCGTTGAAGCCGCTCAATGGGCTACAGAGCCCCCAAAAGTGCCTTTCGCGACCAGCCCTATTGTCACCGAAAGCTGTGTATGGGAGAGTTTGTGCTGATAACAACCACGGTTTGGTGCGCATTTGAACGCTTTATGGAAATATGGACAACAATAACAAATTGAAATAGCCCCACATATCTTTCCGTGGCCAATGCTGCAATAGTGCAGGGAAGTCCAAACGAAATCAACAACCAAACCGAGAGGATTAAGCGGACCCAACATCATGGCAGTTTGAGTTCAGAAACATCCTCCAATGCCTGTTTGAATGGCTCGAAAAGAAAATATAATAAGTGTTTAAATACTTTTGTCTCTTAAGCAGATAAGAAATTAAGTGAATATATATAAATATATATAAAAAAAAATATATATATAAACAAGTGAAAATAATATGAAGTGAGTTTTTTCATGGTTCTCCCCTCCTCAGCATGTGCGTGATTGGGTTTTGTCCGGTTCTTGACGTGTCCTTTTTATTTGTTTCAATGTGATTTTATTAGCCCACGACCCGGTGAGCTAGCCGGTTTTCCAAATTTTTTCTATGGTCGCCACTATGCGGCCACTGTCTTCCATGTTGCGTCCGAAGTGGCGGGGCACATGGAGGATGATTGGCTGGGAGGGAGGTGAATGAATGTGGGGCACGCAACAACGTCAACGAAAGTCTGCACTCAGGAATTCAGGAAACGTTCAACGCAATTAAAAACAAAATTTATTACCCCAAACTTTTAGAACTTGTAACAATTGTCATCTGGCAATGTGAAGTTCGTCAACAGGTGAAATATGACAGACAACCTATCAAGCCAAAATTCGAACTCACTGAAACAGCAACCGACATTAATCAAATAATTCATATTGATATTTACACCATCATGAAACACAATTTCCTAACGATTATCGATAAGTTTTCAAAATTCGGCGCAGCTTACTATATGCCAGAAAGAAATCACACAACTATAATCGAACGTTTCGAAGACCATTTTGCGAAAATAGGCAAACCAAGCAAAATAGTTGCAGGAAACGAATTTGACAGCGTTCTCGTGAAAGAGTTTCTACAACAAGAAAATGTTGCATTGCATTTAACAAAACCACATAGCCATACAGGCCTCGCTGACATAGAAAGATTCCATAGCTTTGTTCGAAAAGTTTAGAATCATATCCTTTAATAAAAAGAAAATTTCAACACGAAGAGTCTTACAACAAGCTGTAAGAAATTTCAATCAACGCTTTCACTCGACAATTAAGTGTACACCGTTAGAAGTTCAGACACACAAAGTAGATTTTAGAGTTATCAGAAAAAATTTGGCAGCTGCAAAAGAAAAATACATAGCCAAACGTAATGAAGACAGGGAAAACTACATCGAAACAAGGATCAGTAGTTTTATTAAAAACTATAGGGCAGTCAGACTTAAACAACTTCCTAAATTTAGAAAAGCTAAATTGAAAAATGTGCACCCTATCAATATCAAAAGGAAACTAAAATTCGCTGACATAAATAATGACGCTGAAATCCCTCTAACATACACTGAAAAATCTATTATTCAAAAAGTGACAAATCAAGGACCAGATAATTAAATTCTCGTTTCCAAATTCGGTATGAACACAACAAAACGCGATCTTAAGTCACTTGTTGGAGGCGCCTGGCTTAATGATCAGGTAATCAACTTCTATCTAAACCTTTTAGCTCTTCGCAGCGTAGAAGCAAGGTCAGTAAATCTACCTAAAGTTTACGCATTTGATACCTTCTTCACATTACGTCTATTGCAAAATGGCTATCAGGGCGTCCACCGATGGACAAGACACATTGATATTTTTTCTTACGATGTTATTTTAGTACCCGTTCATGTGAACCAAGTTCACTGCTGCATGTCTATAATTGACCTTAAAAACAGAATTATCAGATATTATGATCCATTAGGAAATGCAAATTCAAAATTGCTTAACACACTAGAAGAGTACATAAAAGCAGAAGTCATAGATAAACAGAATAAGAACTTTGAGATGAAAACATTCGTCAAAGAAAACATCATTGATGGTCCCCGGCAAAAGGGTAATAATGATAATAATAAAATGGAATACATAAAATTAGGCTTAACAACTTTCAAAAATAACTCGATAATATTTGCCATTAAAATTCCAACAGAATTCTCAGAGTAAAACTATGAATGATTGTGCCTATGCCAAATAAATCATATAAAGAAATTGATTTTGCTAAAGAAACTGTTCTTACGCATAATAATGTTACGTATAAATATGAAACTCTCAAAACTTTGAATGAAATGAATCTGAGTAAACATTGTATATATTCTTTGAAATGTCAATTAGTAAAAAACAATGATACGGAAATCATTGCAATCAATGATGAAACAATTATAATAAAAAAATGCAACTAAGTTAGAATTAACACAAAATTGTGATGACCGACAAATAATACTAAACGAAAATGTACTTATCCACTTTAATAATTGTAAGATCAAAATTAAAGACCATTATTTTTCCAATGTAAAAGATAAAATACAGGAACGATTCTATTATCCAACAAATAAAACATTCAAAAACTTCACCGACAAAATTACCTTAAAAGAAATTGTAATAAATAACGATAATAATATGAATAAAATAAAAGAATTACAGTTCCACAAGAACTTATCACAAGGATTCAATATATTTTGTACAATATCACTAGCAATACTAACAATAATAGGCGCATTAATGTACTGGAAAAAGAAAAAATCGATAAAAATAGAATTAGAGAACAGGATTCAGGAGAATCCTAATTGTAAGGAGGGAGAAGTTACATATGTTCCCACACTAGAACTATTAAATAAATACGATGCCTTGTTACAGATCGTAACGAAACACCTGCAACAAGCGCATTTGCAAAATCCCAAAGAAGGCCAGACGCGTGGTCAGCAATTTACGTAAAATCTCACCTTTGGTTTCCCACAGTTATGCTTTTGCATGATCAGCAAAGGTTAAAGATAAACGTGGGAACACAGGTCGCTTCGCCCCAGTCAATTTTAATAACTTAGCGGAATCGCTGTCGGTCGTCCCCGCGAAATTCAACTAGGATTAAAGATCATTTTGTGAGAAATAATAGCAAACGAATAATAAACATATTTCGGTGAAATTAATTGAACGAGTTTTATTTTTATTTGTTTGGGAATTTCGGTCAAGAAACCCATAACTAGCTCGTCTCTCCAGATATGCACATCCTGGCCTGGAAAAATTTAAATTCGAATTTCAACTTTCTCTTTCGCGTGCGAGCTTGGAAACGAAAGCCAGAGCGCTCTTTCTGATGGAGGGGCAATTTTGCCATGTTTTGTCTCAAGTCTGTTTTGACAGCTCAGAGTGTCAGTGCCATATATTTTTTTATGCTATGACGAGGTCTAGCCAGCTTCTTTGCCAACCGATGACGTCATTGTTTCACCGAGACGCGCAGCACCGCTTAAGGTGGGAAACCACATTAGACTGTTCAAAACATCGATTTTCTTATTGCAGAAATCAGACGTTAAGCTATTCAAGAGTATGCTTATGTTTTTGAAACAAGAAGCGAAGGGCGCCCAAGTATACTACACGGTCTGTTGAATGGAGCGATCGCAGACAAGCTGGGCGAGACCACGCAGCTGTCGTTCTTCGAATATATTTCACCTTGTGTGTATTGGAGCGGGTTTAACCAACAAAAATATGTTTTTCCTGGTATCCCTGTGTATATAGGAGTAATACACAAATAACGTCAATACTCAGTTTTTGATAATTTGTTTTTAAATACGTTTTTCTCGAAATGCGTTTTTTCGGTTGGCGTGCATTGTAACTCAGCAAATTTTTGACCGATCTTCAAATTTTTTTTTGGAATTCTTATTATATAAGCGTCTTAGTGGAATACCTGGAATATGGATAAACAATTTTAATATAGAGTTATATTGAAAAAAGCACGACAATAATTTAAGTTTTTTCTCAAACGTGTCTCAAATTATCAATGAAATTCAGGTTAATTTAATAATTATACATATATATATTTTATGATAATTTGCTTGGATTGCTTTTACATCAAAATTGTGGACCTCTTGATGTGAATTCCTCCTTTAAGCCTCGAACAAAGCCCAGTTTTGGACCTACCCCAGTCTAAGTCTGAACATACCCATCTTCTTATCAACTATAACGCTAACCGCAAGAAATTTGTATAGAAAATGTGCCAGATGCTCATATTCCAACAACTCCTACCAATGCTTGAAAGAAAAAAGGGTGCTAGCGAAATGTTGGCGAAGCGATTTCAGGGTTATGGAATGCCGTTTTTGCTTTTACGCTAAATGAAAAGGTTTTGTCGCGTGATGGTCGTTTTGAATAGTTGCGTCTCAAAGTTTTCATGGCTGCTGCATAATAGCTGAATCAGTACTTTTTCACCATTTTAAACAAACGAAACTAATAATTATTTGTTATTTTGTAGTTAATCGTGAAAAACATTCACAGTAAATATTCACTGTTTAATTATATGTATATGAGGGAGCAAATAATTGAAATCTTACGAACCCTAAAAAAATAAGCTACTAAACTACTAAAAACTACAATTTTTTTGATGAAAACTTTTTAAAGCACATGATCTTGAAAAGTATTGACTACGATTATATTTATTCTAATACATCATTTTACCTTGTAACCCTGATGATCATTTCTTATTTTAAAATTGATCATCAAACAACGCGTACTTCGCAGTAAAAGTTCGATGATAAAAAAATCTTACGAAAAAAAGAGTAAGAATTAATTGAAATGTTAAGCACCCTTACAATAAATGAACTCCAAACATTTGGCAAAAGGTTCTTGTATATTTAATGGACGGCGTTTTATACATTATACATATTCATTGTTTATTGTTTCTGCATGAATGCTTTTGGAAAGTATAAAAGAAACTCAGAATTTTTTTTTATGAGATCTAACAACATTTGATTTCGATGAGCAATGATTGACAGAACTTTAGACTAAATAGAATATACTTTTTTAGAAACCACCTCATTAGAGTAAGTAAAATTAGGTAATATGGTTTTTATCAACCTTTCTCATTATAAATATGAATAGTTTATTGTTTTTGTATTAATATGCTTTGCAATGGAAGATATCTTCATCTTCAAAACGTTTTACCATTAAAAACGTTGATTATCACAAATGCAAAACTGATTGCAAATAATTATTTTTCTTTTAAATTCTAAGCAGTTTTTCATGAAAATAATGACAGTATTTCGACGTTTTATTTGCAATTTATTTTTTACTTCATCATGAAGAAATGTTTACCAATTTTTTTACAAAAATTGTTTAGAGGTTAAAAAAATATTTTTTGGAAAAAACCGTAACTATGAGCATTTTTTTAATTAATTAAATTTCGGCTCCCATTTTGCTTTTAGCAATATGATGGAGCCACACAAATGTTAATACTAGTCGAATGAATGCAAATTCTATGTTAGGTTCGTAAAATGTGACGAAAATTATCTTGGAGAATTCAAAACAAAAAAAAACACCAGACCGAAATTTTCCAAAAACTAACCAGCTCTTCAATTTAAAACGGCACTTCGATTGACACCTCAACAAAGTCAACTTTTTTTACGTGAGTTATGCTCGTAAAAAAAACTGTCCACGAACGTTCGTACATACACACACGCACATATATATAGCGTATTTTCAGAAGCAACAACCCTTCATATTCGGCATCCATATGGGTGGTTAAAAAAAATCGCGTCAGTGAAGCAAAAATAGCGAATCTTTATCAACTATCGGAAGCCGAATAACTTCACAATTGATGACAAATATCCTATTGCAAACAAGGAAAATATTTTGGGTAAATTAGGTGAGGCCTAATTATTCAAGACGCTTGATATTGCCAAGGGATTCCACCAGATAGAGATAAGAAAAAGAATGCCGCATATAGTACTGATAGACTCTAGGCATTTTCGGTTTAAAGAATACTCCTGCCATAGTAGGAATTAAGATTGAAAATATTAACATTTACAGTTTGTTACAAAATTCCTACTTAAAGCATTTTTCAAAAACAAGTTACTAAAATTAAACATTATGCTCGAAGATATTAAAGACCAACATGAGCTCCAGAAACGAATATTGGATCAAAACAATAAAACGAACTACAGAGGCAGTAACGATGTATACCTCGAATTAAAGAACAAATTTTACTTCCCAAAATTCAAGCAGGAAACACAAGAAGTAATAAATAACTGTCGCATTTGCAACAATAAATATGAAAGGCACCCGTTTAAACTCTAATTAAAAACTACGGAAATCACAAGTGGACATCTACACAAAGTCCCTATGAGCGAATGGTTTACAAGTAAGGAATGTTCGTACTTAACAATCATTGATAAATTTTTGAAAAACTCACAAATTATACCCTTAAAATTTAGAAGTTGCCCAGGCTTAAAAAATGCTGCCCTGCAGAACATTGGTTAACTTGGGAATTCAAAAAGATCTTCACAGATCAAGAAAAAGCATTTAATATTTTAATGTTCATAAATTGTCTGAGAAACGAAGGGATAGACATACTTTCATTACCCGAACAACAATATTAAGAACGCCGATATAAAGCAAATTTCAAAACGCACTTAATGAACGCTTGAGGTTCGAAAAGAATCATGACCACCATTAGACGAAGATCCGAAACTCAGAAGTCTGAAAACATATAACGAACAGATCTATTTTGCTAGCGGCAAAAGACCAATAGCCTCCCTAAATAGAAAATCACCCCTGAGGAATACCTCTCAATACACCAAACGCTTCACAACAATAAGGAGAAAACAATAAAAATTTGTAGTTTTGGAAGACGCCAAGCCAAGCCAACCCTTCGGATTATCTTAAACGTAACTAAGCCACAAAACTACAACCATACCATCAAAAAGTCAATATCAGATAATCAAAAGACGAATATTTGAAAATTAATAAAGAAATCCTTCCTCACTACATTGATCAATCCAGAAGAAAGCTGAATACCAAAAATAACATAACCCTCTTTTGAGGAACCATTTATCTTTTACTTATATTGATAAAACTTTATGCCTTCACACAACCGTTTAAAAAGTCAACGAGATTTACTCCAGGAAGGGATATATTCTAATTAACTAATAAGAAATTAAGATAATCCAACGCTTTAACAGAATTATGCACATAATGGATCCGGTCCAATACAACTTCATGAGAAAACCCAAATATAAGCAATATCGCTTTATAATCTCAAACATTTGAAGAAATTAAAATACATTATAAAGTACTAGAGCAAAACAACACGAATGTTTTATAGAAATTGGACGAGCAACTTTCGATCAATAAACAAATTTCAGACCAGATAGAGAACCTTATAGTACAACGCAGTGCAAGAAAGATAACCACCAAAATATAAGAACTTGAAAACCATGTTGACAAAATTGATAATGAATTACAATTCTTTATAATCACAACCAAAATTCACGAAAATATCAATATTTTTTCAAATCAAATCTCCAACATTAAAGAAAGAGTATTGGCAAATGAGCTAGAAATTTTACCTAGAGGAATTTTTGTAGAAGAAATAAGATATAATAATATTACCATAAAATTTTTGTCTTACAAGGAGAGGCTCCGACCTGGTCGTCTCAGATTTGGATGAAATTCGGCACATAAGTAGGAGACGTCAAGGATATTCGATCCTTAAAATATTAGACCGCAACGCCCTTCCCTTTTTGAGAAAAACGTCTCTGAAGTTTTTTACGTCGCTTATAGATTAGTAGCATCTGCCAGAAGCAGTGCAGTGTAGGTAGCAGTGCTACTAGCTCGCGATCAAGGGGTCGAATAATTGTCGTCGTCAAGTTTTCGATCGCCGGTGGGAATTTGTTTTTTGAATAATTGTGGATGTAATTAGTTTAAGGTAAATCAGCAATGTTCAACTACAAATAAATTTATTTTTAGAAATCAGCAAATTTTTCGTTCATTTAGATATGTAAATCATACTGAATACTCATTGTTGAACGGTTGGAGAATGAAAAACGTTTGTAATCGAGCAATATCATAGTTGACTAGTTCCTAGAATCAATCCTGCGTCCTCTTCGTGTCTCATGGTCCGTCACGCGAAGTTTACTTTTTAATAAAATAAACTAACTATCTTTCTCAGCAGTTTGCAGGTGACAGGTGATCTTTCTGCGGTCGTTCATTGTTCGCAAATTTTGAGACGTGCATGCAAAAGGAGTTTACTTGAAATGCATCCTACAGTTTTTCCTAATATTCAAAAAAAAACTATGGTAATATTTAAGAATATATTTGTTATGTATCACTACAAATCTGTGAACAAAATCCTCTTTGTGACCTTACTCACATAATAAAAGAAGCATCTACCTCGGCTTGCTTGCTTAAACTATCGAAATTATGTTTAAACATAATATTGAGCTGCTGAGCATACTCTACAAAATCCTCAAATTGCCTTGAAGCTATATAGGTATCTGGAGTTGATTCCTCTGGATCGAAACTGTCAGTTTGTGGAGACCATCGAAATAATAAGCCTCAGAAGTACGAAAATGCGTGGTAATATTGATTTCAAACACTACCTGTTCAAGAACAGGAAGCGTGATGCTATTAGTGGCTATAAGGCGATTTTTTTGAACCTTGCCTCAAATTGGTGCGGCGTGGGAGTAAAGTTATTTCCACGACTTTTGCAAACGATCCCAAAAACATGATCTAGACTGCCGTGGTGATGATGTCTCCTAAAGTGGAAATGCACGCAATTATCGGTGTTAAGCGATGCGAAAAGCCGTTTCAAACTATTAATGGACACAAATCAGCCCTCCATGCATTTGATATTATTCGTTACATTTGTACTGCTCGCATCGTTAACTTACACAATTTCCAATACGTATTTTGTGAAATATAAATAGTTCCATTAACCTTGATTGCCATTATATGGTCTCCTAAGAATCTTGGCTTCTCGAAACTTGCTTGAAGGAACTTGACCATGTTGCGGGCATCTGATGTTTTAATCTTTGATTCAATGCTATGTAGCTGCAACTGCCTGACTGAAGACTTGCGTGGCAAGCTATACTTTAATTTTGGCAAGTCATACAAATATGTATATCTTTTGTAAGCTTATGTGCTACCCTATACTTCTTCTGCAAATCTGTTTTATTCAGCTGGATCACATGCACCCAGTTTGCTGGAAAGTCAAATCTGGGTTGCTATGTTGCTATGTTTATGTTACATCAAATTATTTCGCATAGACTATTATAGATGAGCGAATTGAAAATGAAAACAATTATTTCTGGCCAGCTCCAGCTCTAAAAAGTAAAAAAATCGATCTCTGGTCTCAAACTTCACCTTTTTGAATCAATTCAACATCCCTTAATTATCCAAAGCCCTCGGGTCTCTAACGAATTTTGTTGGGCAAGAGTGCTGAATAAATGCGTATTTAGCGGGATGCTTTTAATTGTGGGTTATTCTCCGTACTATTACTGTGATTACTGATTTCGCAACGAAATATGTTTGGATGTTCCAATCATCCTCTACTCCAACAATTTTGTCCACTTCCCTGTAATAAAAAAGGTAAGATTTAATGGCCATTACATCAATGCAAAAAACACTAAGTTTGTTCATAGATGCCATCAGATTCAATTTTGATTTTAAAAAGTCAATTTCCAGGCCACCTTACCAAACACTAGTGTATCGACGCAACGTTCCTTCGTGAGGCGAGCAAGTAAATTTTGAGAGAAATCTATACGCGAGAAGAGGAGCATGAAATACCGAAATTGATATCTGTTTCCCATTATTGGTGTGCCTCCGAACTTTTTTATGGCGTGATGAATTCTCTGCAACTACTATATTGGTAAGTTTTAGTGTCAAATAATTGTTATGGGCTTATGAAATCAAAACACTACTTTTCGTAAAACTTCTTTTATTTCTAACACTTTAAGGATTCTTTAACAATAGAACAGAGTGACTAAAACAGAGTGACTAAAACAGAGTGACTAAAACAGAGTGATTTTTAGGATGAGGGCCTCGGCCTTTTATACCAACTTATTGTTTACAATATAATTCTTAATTTCATAACTTAGCCTAATTGACGAATTCGCAGATTCAACTTTAAGTAAACATTTGTGTGACAATTTCGCGAATTCAATTAAGATAGTTTGTAAACATTCGCGTGACAAATTCGGGAATTCAATTAAGATATCTGTAAACATTTCGCGATTGACCATATCGATTTTATAAACATTTCGCGATTAATTTTAATGATCGAATGTGTCGCAGATTTGTTTATATTAAGATTTTGATCTCAAGTGGAATGATGATCTCAATCCTTTGTTTCGGAATCTTGGGAGTTTGGATATTTAGACCGGCAATATTCGTAGTAACATCATAATTCATATTTGCTGTTTTGTTTACGCAAGTGTTTTTGGAATTTGGCATCTTGTAAACAATTGAAGTCTATTAGTAAGATGACAACATGGATTGAGGGATTCGGGAATACTATTAAGTCATCGCTCGTAATAAGTATTTACGTGTTAAGAAAATCATACTGAATATGTAGGAGAGTGAAGGGCATGAGTGGTACATAACATATTGCCTAGTTTTGTCATTCACTTTTTAAGAAAAAAATGCTCGCTGGTTACTTCCAAGAAATGTAGAGTAAATACAATCTTTTCTGTTCCTGACGAAAGGAATGCATACATTACATGCACATTTTACCATATTTTGTCAATATTATGGCTGTCGACGTGCCAGGAGCTGCAGTCAAGTTTTTTTTTAAGAAATGGGATTGCGGTACGCTTCCCTCGTCTTCCACTGATGGTACACATAGTCGGATCGAAGTAAACGGCTCATATTTAGTGTCGCACAGATTTACATGCTTGGGGTCCGAAATGTGCAGTCACAAATCATATCCACAATATGAAAGATATTATCATCATATGCCAGAAAGTACTTTCGTTTATATGCGTAATGTAAAAACCACCGCTTCATGCTCACCCGCAACCATCAATCCACTCAACGGCTGAAATGAACCAGTTTTTCGCTTGTAGCTAAAGGAGGCGGTATCAATACTAGGTGCCTTGTTTAATAGTAACGCCGATTCAATCCAAGGTATATAAACTAGACATGGTAGTCTAATCCCGATTCCCAAATGCGTTAACTACTGCGCATGTACGTCACTGAAGCCAGTAGTCGCCGAAAAGTCCCCAGTAGGAATAGCATCAACACTTTTTGCAAAACATGTTCCGCCCAGTAGGAAAGGGAAAATAGCAAGTGATGTTGGAAATAGGTTTTATTGTTGCTGCTATTGCACCCACGCACCGAACAAGTCATCATCGTCACTGCACTTGTGTTTCTTTCACACGTTTCCCACGCAATGCACCGACTATCCGCCGCCGGTTTCTGCCATTTATACATTTTGAATTGTGGCGCCTCGTTTTCTTTCGCCTTGCCAGATGTGCACCCTATGTTTTGTTCATTTGGCAGCCCGAACATTTTGGGCAAAATGGTGCACGGAAAGCCTGCTGTGCGAGCGAGTCGGAAGAAAAGCTGCGCATGGGTTTAGCATGTCTAGTTTATATACCTTGGATTCAATCGATCTCAATAACACGCGATAGTATGATGCAAACTCTTCTACAGTGCATTGTGGAGCCAGAGCTCAGACAACATAAGAAAACTAAGAAGTTGCCCGAAAAACTATGAAATTTTTTCCCTGGGTATTAAAAACGGCGTAGAAAATACTTAAATCACATAAGCATAATTGTTTGCTCGTTACAAGGAACACCATTGCAAGAAGGACGAGCGCGTATTCTAGATGCAATTTTTTTGGATAAAATAGCGTGAAAGATTGAATATGTTGAATTTCTTCAATTGCGAATTGTGTGTGGTGGAACAGAGAACCAGCAAAAATTATTGCTGATTACGCATTGAAAAATTATGAAATTCTAGCCGTTATTAGATCAGGATCAAATTCAGCTGCTTGAAGACGATTACAGATTTCGAACACTTTTTATATTCTTTGATCACCGAACAGTTTTGAAGGAGTTCAAAATTTATGCGGCCAACCTGGTAGAATGAGCTGGAATGCTTATTCATAAGCCTAAGCCATAAGCGCCATAAGCGGGCTGAATTGAATTCGTGCTTGGACGAGAGGAGTTAATTGCTGAAAGAAGACAAAGCCGTTGGTTGTGGTGGTGGCCCTTTATCTCAAAAGATGACCCATTCAGGTGCATTGTGATGCCACAGAAAACTTGAATGGCACTCGAACTTGACTACGGGATAATGAGAATCATTGAGATTCTCGCATGAAGCTGGTTATGCAATTAATATTTAAATGAGTGACTTCCATGAGGTTATCCAGAAAGAGTGAGCCTAGAATTTTCATGCATTTTCTGAATAGAAGCAGAGAATGGTGGACCTTTTCTTCCTTTTATTTTGATCTACAGCTTCAGCAAAATCGTTGAAGGGAATATCCAATCTTTCCGCATGTCTGCCAATCAGACAGTGCCCGTCAGTACGTATATGATGAAACTGAAGGTTTTGCTGCTAGGTACGTTTTCGAGCTCAGGCCGTGCCAAGTTGGCCCGGTTGTCGTATAGGTTTCTTTCATTAGTCAAGGCTTATTTGCAGCCTTTTTGTAAAGCTGCTTGAACCCTCGTTTTATGGAAGCTAGAGGATGGCTGACTTGGCGTGGTAGTGTATAATCCTGGAGTTAAGTGTCATCTATCGCTAGGGCATTTGCTTTATATTTTCCGCTTTTATTCCATCAACCCGATACCCAGTAAAGCGTCACTTTATAGTGAAGCAAAACTTCGTTCAGTTGTGTACGACATTCCATTATAATTTTAGATGAGGTGTAAACGTTGGATATTGATTGAATAGCAGCTTGCTCTGGTTTCTCAACCCGTCTACTGCCCTATATACCACAATCACCTCGGTTTGAAAGACGTTACATTAGTCTGGAAACCGGAATGATGATTTTATGGCCTACCTCTTCTGAGAAAACACCACAGCCAACTTTTCCAGTCAATTTTCATCCATTAGTGTAGATGTCGACCGATTCCTGTTTCTCATTCTTTTCTTTGACCTAGTCATCCCTGCTCAAAATAACTGACTTGAAATCATAGTGAAAGCAAGGTCTATGTTCACTGGCGTTGGTCCATCCATCCGTAGTATGGTGGAGTGGTCAATATTGCTCTCATGCCATATATGTATGTCAGTGGAATTGCAGAGCACTTGGCCTGCTCAATCAAGAGCTAGGGTAAAAGCATAAACAATGTCTTTGTCGGGGTAGTGCGTAGACAATCATCGGTCATACGTTGAAATTAATTCAAAGACTGATTCACCTCGTTATTTTATGACGGTGCTGCCTTAAATCCGATTATGAGCATTGGCATCTCCCTTCATTATTATAAAATTGGTTAATCGCATTTTTATTTCAATTCTTAAAATTTACCCAGGTATCTGCGCAAGCGCCAAAGATAATAGCAAGCAGAAGCTGCCTATATTCTTAATACAGCGCAAGCGCCGCAATGAGCAAACAGAAAAAAACGATGCCGATGTAGGCAGTTCTCTTGAACGAATTTAATTTATTCATTCACCTTCGCTTCTTTTATACAAAAATCTTAGCCTAATTCGTATTTACAAATCATTTACTTACAACTATTTTTTCACGGTACCGATGCATATGGTTGCACTAAATCTTTAATCTAATTTCATTCTTTCATGCTTACACATGTGGCTGCAATAATTTGCCCTACCTCACACGTTGACCCATAATACATCTCAAGGATTTGTCAGGAACGGCAGAAGTTTTACAAATTAAAACACGACCGTCTTTATTAACGTCTCCAACCGGACTGACTTTATTCTACTTCAACTTAGAATAGTTTACATGTATTAGAAAGAGTATTGTTTATGTATGCGTCTTCCTGATCGATTCAGACTCGGCTCTTTCTCTGCTCCACGTCCCGTCGCCTGGAGTAATCGCAATCCAGTGCGAGGTTGCCATGTTGTTGTTGACAGTTCGGCCATCCTGGGTTGGGATCGTCTCGATTCCATTACTTTCGATATCTTCAAATTCATATCCGTCTAGATCTGGACTCAGCTGGCACCATGGTTTCATTTTATCGCTGGTGAAGACCGAGCTGAATTTACGCTGTCTTCCTCTCGTGGTTTCGAGACTTTCGACAATATATCGGTCATTTCTTAGGACCTTAGCTACAACATATGGTCCTCTATATTTCGGCTCAAGTTTCTGTGATTCTCCGGTAGAACGAGGAATGTTTTGAATTACAACCAAGTCGCTTTCCTTGTAGATTGTCGGTCTTTTGTGTTTGTCGTCGAATGTCTTTTTCCACCTTTCCTTTTCTTTCATTATACGGCTAGCAGCTTCTTTTCGAATTTCGGCTATCGGCAAACGTTCCTCATTGATTGTATTTGTTTGTAGAGCTTGTATTACACGGTTTTTTGTAACATCCCGCAGACGAAAATCGAATATAATTTGATTAGGTGAGAATCCGGTAGTTGAGTTCACTTGCGAATTTAGAGTCCACTGCATATCTGGCAATAAGTCGTCCCAGTTATTTGAGTATGTAGTAGAGCATCGTAGATACGAAAGTATGGTCTGGATTAGTCGTTCGACCTGACCATTTGCACGAGGTGTCCTTACTGGAACCTTAATATGTTTGATGTCGTACGTTTCGCAGAAGCTCTCAAACTCTTTCGAGGTATAGGCTGTTCCCCGGTCAGTGATGATTCGCGTGGGAAGCCCAAAATAGGACGTGATGTCTCTCAGCATCGTAATCACTGGTTTAGTATTAGTGGATCGCACTGCTCTAACCATCGTAAATTTGCTAAATGGATCGGATACGCCTATTAGGTACGAGTTGCCTCGGCGACTTTTTGGGAAAGGTCCTAGGTGATCCATGTGTAGGACTCTAAATGGGATCGGCTGAACTGATTCACAACATAGAATGCCTTCATGTTTACCGGTCGGTACTTTGTTGAGGCAGCACTCGGGGCATGATGCGATATAGGATTTCACGTATCGTCGCATTCGAGGGAACCAAAACAGTTCCTGAAGTCGGTTGATTGTCTTTTCGATGCCAAAGTGCCCCATGTCGTCATGGAAGCTTTTGACCATTCGCCATCGGACAGCTGAAGGGATCACAAATTTCTGACTTTCGTGATCTCGGCGCATCAGTCGGTCCTTTTCTATGACAAAGTCCGTTTTGATTTGAGCCAACTGAGCCGAGACTCGCTTTCCGGCCAGGAAATCGATAATTTCCATGATTTTCGGGTCCTGGCGCTGCATTGAACATATCCAGTCGATGGAGTCGGTCGCTATCGTCAGCACGTAGTCTGCTGCTGACTTCGGTTCGGATGATGATTCGTTGGGCTGGCGGCTCAACGCATCTACGTGCGGCATGTTCACCCCTGATCGCTGGGTGATTTCGAAGTCGAATTCCTGGAGTCGGAGCCACCATAGAGCGATGCGTCCCGTTAACGTAGTGGTCGGCCTTGTTGAAGATATAGCACGGCAGTCGGTTATTATTTTGAATCGCTTACCCAATAAAAAAAATCGAAATCGTTCTAGAGTTTCGATAACGGCCAATAGTTCCAACTCGTGGCTGCTATAGTTCGCTTCAGCTTCGGAGCATTTTCTGCTAAAATACGATACTGGTCGTAACGTTCCTCATTCATCTGCCTGCATTAGGACTCCAGACAACCCCTTTGTACTAGCGTCAATGTGCACTTCATGATTTGAGCGCGCGTCATAAAGAGCGAGTACGGGCGCGCTACAGAGTAGTACTTTTAGTCTTACGAAAGCAGCTTCGGCTTCTGCATTCCAAGAAAATCGTTGATTCTCGGTCGTTTTAAGCAGGTTCGTCATCGGTCGGGCGATAATCGCATAATCTTTTATAAATTTACGGAAAAACCCCGTCAATCCTAAGAATCTTCGGATGTCGGTGACGGTTTCGGGCTTCGAGAAATTCTTGATCGCTTCGCATTTGGTGTCGCCTGGCTTGATTCCGTCCCAATGAATTCGGTGACCAAGAAATGTAAGCTCTGTCACAAAAAATACGCACTTGGATGTTCGTAATGTCAGGCCCGCCTTTCGAAGAATTCCCAGGAAGCGTTCCAATAGGCTAAAACCTTCGGTTACCGTAACGCTTGCAATTATCACCTCGTCCATGTAGCTGATAATTTTGGTGGAGCCCATTTGGCGAACGAGGTCCACAATAACCTCCTGGAAAACCATCGGTGCATTCACCAAGCCAAACGGCATCACGTTATATTCGAAATGTCCGTGATGGGTCACAAAGGCGGTATACTGTCGTGACGATTCGTCCAGCGGGATTTGGTAATAGCCCGAAAATAGGTCTAAAGTCGTAAAATATTCGTTACCTGCCAGTTGTGACAATTGCTCTTCTACGATCGGCATATGAAAAGGCTTTTTCATAGTTTTTGCATTATTGGCGCGAAAATCCACGCAGAGGCGTTCCTCCCCGCTGGACTTTGGAACTAGCAGAATCGGCGAAGAATAAACGGATTCACTTCTACGAATGACACCGTGCGCCAACAATTCGTCGACCATATGTTCCACCTTCTCCCGTTTTGCCAAAGGTATTCGGTATGGACGAGCGTTGATCGGTGCTTCTGAGGTTAGGTCAATTTTCATTAATTTCGTCTTACAACGTCCCATCTCAGAAATGTCATTAGCAAAGCAGTCGTGATATTGACTCAGGATGCGTTTAAGCTCGATGTTTTCTCTTCGATTCAATGTTTCAACTTCTTCCGGAAAGGCAGGTTCTCTCGTCTCTAAACGGAACTGACCCGATTCAATTACCATGCGCTTCGTGTCATCGCCGAGCGCATCCAGACCCAATAGCACACTGTTCGGTATTTGATGGTCCGCTACCACATATAATGCGGTATGCAATATGATGTTGTCGATTTTTAGAGTAGTTTGCATTTTAAAAGTGCAAATCACGGAACCACCGGCAAACCCATTCAACAATACGGGAGTGCATCTCTCGAGATTATATGCGCGTGATTCCCGAATCAAGGATTTATCACTGCCAGAGTCTATAAAGGCATCTACAAGGACATCATCCATCAGAACCTTTTTCACAATTCGATTTGGAGTCTTAGAGGTCGTACTCTGCACACGGTGAACATTTCCGTCACCAGTCGGAGGGCAATAGCTAGGGCACGATTCGGAATTGTGTCCGACTTTTTGACAAATTTGACACCGATTTCTACGTTGCGGCAGTGGGCACTTCACGGAGAGGTGTCCTGGTTTCCAACAATTGTAACACACCCGTCCCGAAAAGTTAGTTTGTGTTAACCCGGTCGATGTCGATGCTTCGGTGCGAACCTTAGGAGCTATGAACGATTTGGACGGCACGGTTTCAATTTTCGTTAATGGCGGAACGGCACCCATATTTCGATTATCGTTTGCTTGTTTACGGGGGTTATACATAACATTTTGTTTACGATTGTTCGTCTGATAGCAATTCAGACACGTTAACAGTTCACTCACTGTTTCAAATGACAAGCACGCAATTGAGTTTTGTAAATGAACATTGTTCAGCCCTTCGCGTAGATATGTGATGATAGCGGCATCACTTAATCCAACGCGTCGGCCTTCGGCACATATTCGGTAGTAGTAATCTACTACAGGCTCGTCAATACGTCTATGGTTTGCTGACATACGAAAATGAATGTCGGCTTCGTTTTCGCGCGTCGCAAATTCTTTAGCGAGTTCGCTTGTAAGTTCGTTGAAGGTCGTAAACATGTGTGCTCTAGAATCCAGCCACAATCTCACGATTCCACGAACGTTGGCTTGTACAGCAAACAACACAAGTTTGTCACTCCACCCATACATGGACTGTAGTGATTCTACGCGTCGTATGAACTGTGCGGCGGTCGGAGACATGCTCGACGACGGGTCGAACTCCGGTAGAATTCCGATGACATCACGAAGACTATGATACGAACTATTGTCTACACACGGCGGGGAAACATTGGTTGATAAAAGCGGCGGATCAACAATGGCGGAAGACAACGCTGTTGCCTTTGGAGACGGCATGGCTACAAGATCTACTACGCAGCGTGGGTCGTGTACATTGGGCGGCTGACATTCGGCAACCCCTGTAGTCGGCATGATCGGTACTACATCGGCGGCACTCGGTAAATAAGATGGGGGAGATGTTTTCTCGGTCACGAACTTCTGTACCGTATCGTTCAATTCGCGCACCGTGAGAAATAGGTTTGTATGTTCTCGCGCATTTCGTCAATATCGTCCATCGTACACGAGCCCTCACTTGCGATTTCGATTTCATCGCTTTGAATATTTTCGGATAGACGCAAAACCATTGCACTTTTATTACCGGCCGTTGCGAGGTTTCGTTTTCGGAGCTCACGTTTTAGGGTGTTATTTGAAAGTGCGTCGATTCGAACGGTTGTCGACATTTTTGCACTGTTTGAAAATATTCACTGTTTTTTTAACGTTTTCTGCGATTCATCCCACTTCTGAACTGTCAGGAACGGCAGAAGTTTTACAAATTAAAACACGACCGTCTTTATTAACGTCTCCAACCGTACTGACTTTATTCTACTTCAACTTAGAATAGTTTACATGTATTAGAAAGAGTATTGTTTATGTATGCGTCTTCCTGATCGATTCAGACTCGGCTCTTTCTCTGCTCCACGTCCCGTCGCCTGGAGTAATCGCAATCCAGTGCGAGGTTGCCATGTTGTTGTTGACAGATTCAAACGCCTTGCAAGTGGTCATTAAAAGAGTGCCGTGCCCATTTGACACTATTCAATCAAATTTGGGTTGGCATAGCTCTGTATGTAATCCATACTAATTTACCCTTGTAAGTCATGTGTTTATGTTGTTCTTGGAGGGACATTTTGTGCATGCGTGGCATAATTGAAATGATTGCAGAGGAACGGGCATGCGTGGCATTTCCTTTTGATCTACTGTATGATATGCCATATAGCAGGTGATCGCCCAGTGTAATATACTTAAATCAATATACAAAACCATATGACTTCACCACCCTATGCACACGCCTAAGCTTATGCAATTCCTACGCTGTGAGTACTTACGGGAACTCAAGCTTTTCAATTAAATCAACTCATTCATAAAATTAGAAAATCATATCAAGCTTTTTAAATTGACTCAATCAAGTAAACAATCGTACAATGACCTAATTGAATTCGAGTGCATCAATTTGATGCAATATTGACTACTCAGCAAATTCACAGCGTGGGAATGCAAGGCAATCAATTAATCAATAAGTAAATAGAATTAGGGTAGGGATAAGATAGGTAATGGAATTAGTATTTAAGAAGAGGAATGGAATAAATGAAAACAGTTCTTTTGGAGACATAACCAGTGTATTTACTGTTTCATTAAACTGCCTTCTATCTTGGAAGCTAGGAACTCTTTTGCCTTCTATCGGCAATGAACTTAGAAATATCGGCAGCACGGACCATGGATAGTCCAGCGCCAATCTTGCGGCAGCCATCGAGCTGCCTGTAGGTATCATTAATTTCCATATCACCCAGTTAAACCAGATAATTACTATCACCAGCAATCACTCGAGGAAGATATCCCTGATCGAGTACAGGCAACGTAGGTATAACGCACTGTCTGCCAGCGAGCGTGCTTTACCTCACGGTTTCAATACAAATCCACCACATGGCGATCCTGCGACCCACGAACCTGCGACACACGAACCTGCAAGCCACGATCCTGCACTCTCGAAACCTGTATCAAAGCGATTCTGCCCATACGAAGCTGAAAGTTTTTTTTAATTGGAACAAAAATTTAAATTTGAACGTTGCCAACTAATACTGCGACCGAAAATGGAATTTAGACGTAAAATAATGGAGATGGAACTTCATCGAAAAATATGGAAGACAATTGCAACTAGGAAGAAGGCGAAGATGAAGACGAATTTGTTGCGTTATTTGCGAGTAAACTAAAAAATCAACTTAATAATGACTTAAGGATTAATCGGCAACGACCAGAAATTTACAATTCAACACTAACTATTTTAAGTCAAATTTTAATTTTATATATGTAAGGAAAGTATGATCTTTCCTTTTTGAATTCGGCGCGCGACTGGATCGGCAAGGTAGACCTTTAATTACCAACCAACTAAGATGGGTAGCACCGGTTGGAGCCACGCGTAGATCACTTCGCGAAGCAAGTGACAGTGACAGTGACAATGTGCGATCGGTACGCGAAGAGTGACTATAGACTTTGAATTTTGTTTCTTTTGGATATAGGTAATCTAGTTTAAAATATTCAAATTGTATTTTATTAATAAACAAACTTTTGGATATAGAGAAACACTTCAAGTTTTTATTCACCGTTAAAACAAAGTGAAACAAAAAATATAACCTCGCATCGTAAAACAAAATTCATGCTGAAATTCACAATGGACAAGCTACTGTTCTCATTTAAAGTACTTGGTGCTGCAGATGGCAAGACGAATGCACTGTGCATAACCTCAATTGGCACACCGAACGGACACAAGTACATTGTGCCAAATGAATATTTGGATGCACGCTGTCACGAAGCGCTCAAGAAAACTACAACATTCACCAAATTAAAAAAGACGCTGACTCAAAGAGGCCAAATGAGGAATATTTGGATTCCTCTCAACGAAGATTTGAAACAAACGTATTTAGATGAAGGTAACAACTTACAAATTAATGATGTATATTTAGAAGAAGAAATTGAAAAGAAAGACGGCACTAAGGAAGGAAGTTCTTCAGAACAATCGCTGATCCAATTATTAGAACAACTGCTCAAAAAAGTAATGAACAATCAGCAGTTAAGAATATAGGCAAAATAGCTAGAGAATTTACAATCGACAAATTTAATGAAAAAAATTCAAATGCGAATCAATGGATAGATAGCTTTGAAAAGGAATGCGAAAGATTTAATATAACAGAAAATGACAAAAAAATTGAAATCTTAAAGTCATTCATGGATAAAGGGGCTACAGATTGGTATAGCAGCACATTTTTGAAACTCACTATCGAAGGAAAATGGGAAGACTGGAAAACAAATTTTTGCTTTACATTTTCAAGCAAAGGCTGGTCTTTAATAAGATATGCAATGTCATTCAAATATCAATCAGGCTCTTTGCTTGATTATGCGCTAAGAAAAGAAAAACTTTTATTAGAAGTACGCAAATCCATTGATAATGGAACATTAATAGATTTAATCGCAACTAGCTTGCCAATTTTCATAGCTGATAAAATTGACAGAGAAAAAGTAAAGAAAACTGAAGACCTATATAATGAAATAGGTAAATTAGAACATTTATCATTTAAGAAAAATTCAGATACAAAAAAGTATAAAACCACAAAAGATTAAATTGAAGAAAAAAACCTGCGAAATCTGTAAGAATAAAAACAAAGGCACTAGATTCCACCCGGAAACCAAATGCTGGTTCAAGGATAAAGAAAGCAATGAAGTAAAAACAAGACAGATAAACAACTCCACACTTGAAGTAGAGTTGAGTGATAATGATCAAAAAACTACTAATCCCACCATTAATTAGACTGAAGGTGAAACTCAATGACATTTTAGAAGTAGTCGCCATTTATGACGCAGGCGCAAATGTCTCATTGATAAATTCAAAATTAATACACTTGAAAAAAAACAACGTTACAAAAATGATAAACTTGAGGACAATTAATGGTGTACACAAGTCGGATGGTATGATAACATTAAAAGTGAAAATATTCAATACAGAAGAAAATATGGATGTATTCATAGTCAATAATGAAAATTTCAAACACGACTTCCTAATAGGGCTGGATTGCATAAAAAAATTTAAACTGATACAAAATGAAAAACTAGAAATAGAACAAAAAACGGGTAATCTCACAGAAAACCAAGAAAGATATGAAATAAACTTCAACGAACATATAGATCAAGGAAATTTTGAAATCTTAACAAATTACTTAAGTTCTTATGAAGAAAAAATAATAGAAAAACTCATAGAGAAATATAAAAATATATTCGCAAAAGACAAATATGATATAGGAAGGGTAAAAGATTACGAAGCCAGAATAGATCTCGTGGTAGATAAATATTGCAGCAAAAGACCCTATAAATGTACAATAGACGATAAAAAGGAAATAGAGGAACAAGTTTCTAAATTATTACAAAGAAAACTAATCGAAGAATCATACAGCCCTTTTGCGACTCCAGTAACCTTAGCCTATAAGAAGGATGAAAACAAAAAATCGAGATTATGTGTAGATTTTAGGGACTTGAATAAGATAATAGTTCCTCAATCACAACCCTTTCCATTAATCGAGGACCTAGTAACAAAAACAAGAAATTGCAAATATTTTTCAAAACTTGATATAAATTCAGCGTTTTGGTCAATTCCCCTCAGAATAGAAGATAGAAGCAAAACGGCATTTGTAACCCAGGAGGGCCACTTCCAGTGGACTTGTTTGCCATTTGGACTAAAAACAGCACCAGCAATATTTCAAAGAATATTGAGCAACATAATGAGAAAACATAAATTATCAGATTTCGCAGTCAACTATATAGACGACATACTGATTTTTTCAAAAACCTTCGAAAAACATATTGATCATCTATCGAGATTACTAGAAGCAATAATAAATGAAGGATTTCGATTGAAGCTATCTAAATGTACATTTGCGTTGGAATCCATACAATACTTAGGACATAAAATAGGGTATAACTCAATTTCACCACTAAATGATAACCTAATCTCAATACGAAATTTTCCGGTTCCAAAAAATCAGAAAAATGTCCGACAATTTTTAGGGAAGATCAATTTTTATAATGAATATGTACCGAAGATTTCCATTATTCTGGAACCACTACATAACTTATTAAGGAAAGGTCAACAATTTACTTGGTCAACAGAATGTCAAAAAGCCTTCGAATACATGAAGAATTTCCTTTGTCAGCAGCCAGTACTAGCAGTTTTTGATCCTGAACTACCAGTACACATTTATACAGACGCGAGCTTACAAGGTAAAGGAGCTGTAATGAAACAACCACAACTGAATGACACAAAAAAAATAGAAAAACCAATAGCATACTTTTCAAAGAAACTGAATGAATCCCAAAAAAGGAAAAAAGCTATTTACCTCGAATGCCTAGCAATAAAAGAAGCAGTGAAGTATTGGCAACACTTCCTCATGGGAAAACGCTTCAAAGTATTTTCGGATCATAAGCCGCTAGAGAGAATGAATATTAAAGCCAGAACAGACGAGGAATTAGGGGATCTTACTTATTATTTATCACAATACGACTTTGAAATAATATACCGTCCGGGAAAGGAGAACCTGGAAGCAGATTGCTTAAGCAGAAACGCAGTACTAGAGTCTCAAGAAGTCGAAGAAGAAATATTAAAAATTGTTAATCTAATACAACTAGACGACATCATACAAGACCAAAAATTTAAAAAGAATTTAGAAAATAACAAAAATAATTTAATATTCGAGAATGATCTATATTATAGAAAAGAAAGAAAGAAGAAAAAAATCGTTTTGTCAGAAGAGTTTTGTCAGAAATTAATCGAGAATATCCATAGAAAATTTTGCCACATAGGGATAAGACAAATGCAGAGCAAAATACTGCCTTACTATACCGCAAAAAACATATCGAAGAATATTGAGAAAGCTTGTAAAAATTGCGAAACTTCCATACAGAACAAAACGAAAAAACATATTAAAATTGTTCTGATGTCACATCTCGGTCCAGCAGCAAAACCGTTTCAAATTGTTTCCATAGATACAATCGGTTAATTCGGCGGTTCACGATCCACTAAAAAATACTTGCATCTTCTAGTAGATCATTTTACTAGATTCGCATACATAACAAAACACAAAGCACGGGAGACTTCATTAAATTGACAGAAAATGTTTTGAAAGATCATAATATCGAAATATTTTTAACAGACCAATACCCAGGCATAAATTCAAAAGACTTCAAAAAGTTCGCAGAAAATAAAAATATCACAATGATCTTTACGGCGGTTAATTCACCATTCTCGAATGGGTTAAATGAAAGACTCAATCAAACTTTGGTCAATAAGATTAGGTGTAAAATAAACGAAGAAAATAAACAAAAAAATGGCATGGACAACCATAGCACATAACTGTGTCAATAAATACAACGAAACGGAGCATACAGTAACAGGGTTCAGTCCAAAATATTTATTAATAGGTGAAGATACATCGGTATTACCAAATGAACTGAAAAAAAAGAAGGATAGAAATTATCTAGATTATGATAGAGCAATAGTCTTTGAAAACAGCAAAAAAAACCATGACTACAATAAAAAGATATACGACAAAGACAGGATAAATTACAACTTCAAGATCGGAGAATTGGTATATGTTGAAAATGGTAACCGACTAAATCGAAAAAAACTAGACTTGTTGAGAATTGGACCCTATAGAATCCTGAACAAAGTATCGAACTCTATATACGAAGTTGACACAACACATAGAAAAGCAGAATCGAATTTTTTTCACATCTCCAAACTCATTCCTGCTCCAAATGCTTGAGATATGGAAACTACAATAGGCACCCAACCGATAAGGATTTTATGTATGTTTTGTAGTTTGTACAAAAAAAAACTTTATTCCAAAGTTTTATCGTGGGGAGGGGGAGATGTAAGGAAAGTATGATCTTTCCTTTTTGAATTCGGCACGCGACTGGATCGGCAAGGTAGACCTTTAATTACCAACCAACTAAGATGGGTAGCACCGGTTGGAGCCACGCGTAGATCACTTCGCGAAGCAAGTGACAGTGACAGTGACAATGTGCGATCGGTACGCGAAGAGTGACTATAGACTTTGAATTTTGTTTCTTTTGGATATAGGTAATCTAGTTTAAAATATTCAAATTGTATTTTATTAATAAACAAACTTTTGGATATAGAGAAACACTTCAAGTTTTTATTCACCGTTAAAACAAAGTGAAACAAAAAATATAACCTCGCATCATATATATAATATGGACTGGAAAAGAATATCATATTAATTTTGATTTTTCTAAACAAATCAGTAAAATTTTAAGGAAGCATAAAATCTTTATGAGAACTCTTATGAAAATTGTACCAAGATACACTTCATGTTAAAAAAAATTTAATAGATGATGTTGACAATATGATAAATTTATAGAATTAACTATTATGTAATTGTTAATTGGAGACGAGCACTGAAATAACACTTTAGTAAAATAAGTCATCGATCGTATAAATAGGTGAAATACTGAATTTAGAATTTGGTTTTACCTATTCAACAAACCGTTTGAGTCAACACAAAATGGTGGTAACACAAGTTGACATTACGCAAAAAAAGACAGCAATTATAACAGAATAAATACGACGCGAAAAAGAGATAACATAGATGAAAATATTAGCATTACGCGAGAAAACAATAATATCATTGTGTACTGTAACGATAAAATGGCCGAAAAATCCGTTTCCGTCAACAAGTTACAGGTAACAACTAGTAACATCGTCAGCTATGACACGAAATTAGTTTCGGTCATAAAGAAGTTATTAGGTTATCCACACAATAAAGGTATTAACGAGTTAGCTCTATCTACTGAAGATGATATATTCAAGTATGTTGAAAAAGATGAATTTAAAGAAATATTCAACGCGTCACAACAAGGAGCACATGAAAAATTAAAAATAATGCTGTATAAACCCCCCTCACAAGTTCATAGTGAAGAAAAGCAAAAAGAACTCATAAATGAGTATCACAATTCGCCACACGGAGGTCATGTAGGAGTACACAGAACATATCTAAAACTAAAACAAAGGTACTGCTGGAAAAATATGAATAAAATGGTAAAGGAATTCATAAACAAATGCGAAAAATGCAAAACGAATAAAATTATCAAACATACAAAAGAAAGAATGACGAAAATCGATACTCCGTCCACAAGCTTCGAAACAATCAGCGCAGACATCGTTGGTCCCTTGCGAATCTCGAATAATTACCGCTATATCCTTACAATACAATGTGAATTGACAAAATTTGTAACCGCGATACCTTTAGAAACTAAAGAAGCCGAAAGTGTAGCAAAAGCAAAAGTAAATAATTTCATATTAATATTTGGACATTTCAAATCATTAAAGACAGATTTAGGAACCGAATTCACTAATAACCTATTGAAAGAAATATGTGCACTTCTAGACATCAAACAAATATTTTCGACCCCATACCATCACGAAACTCTAGGAGTTGTAGAAAGGAATCATCGCGTCCTAAATGAATATCTATTGTCATTTGCTAATGACAATAATTGGCACGAATGGATCCCATTCTACACTTTTTCTTACAATACAACACCACATGTTGACACAAACTACACACCTTGCGAACTGGTTTTTGGCAAACTATCATACCTACCTAATGACATTATCGAGAGTACAGAAAAGCTATATGATCTAGATAACTATGCAAACGAGTTACGTCTTCGACTAAAATTTTCTCGAAATAAGGCCAAAGAGCTAATTGAAAACACAAAAATCGCGAGAACCAGAAAAGACTGCTACAACAAACCACTTGTTGCTAATATAGGTGACCTAGTTCTCTTAAAAGTAGAAAACAAACGCAAACATCAAAAACCTTACACAGGCCCTTATCAGGTGTTAGAAAGAAAAGACGTCAACACATTAATTAATGCTGATAACAAACCAAAATGGGTTCATAATAACAGACCCAAAATGTATACAAAATAAAATACAGGACAATAAATACATATCAAATATACTTCTTACATATTACAATCATACGTGTTATAATAAATTTTACAATAAATACATATTAAATATACTTCTTACAATCATACGTGTTGTACACTACATCTATCCATATATTGTAACCAATTTTATATTATAAGCAATTGTATATCATACTCATTAATAATCAATCTAATAACTACAATAAGCTCTGTACAGTCATTAGAAATCCACAAAATCTGCGTATGCACATGGGATGTGTTAGATATTCAGTTTGCAAATCTATTATGTATATTTTTAACTTAGGATAGGGGTGTAATATACTTAAATCAATATACAAAACCATATGACTTCACCACCCTATGCACACGCCTAAGCTTATGCAATTCCTACGCTGTGAGTACTTACGGGAACTCAAGCTTTTCAATTAAATCAACTCATTCACAAAATTAGAAAATCATATCAAGCTTTCTAAATTGACTCAATCAAGTAAACAATCGTACAATGACCTAATTGAATTCGAGTGCATCAATTTGATGCAATATTGACTACTCAGCAAATTCACAGCGTGGGAATGCAAGGCAATCAATTAATCAATAAGTAAATAGAATTAGGGTAGGGATAAGATAGGTAATGGAATTAGTATTTAAGAAGAGGAATGGAATAAATGAAAACAGTTCTTTTGGAGACATAACCAGTGTAGTTACTGTTTCATTAAACTGCCTTCTATCTTGGCAGCTAGGAACTCTTTTGCCTTTTATCGGCAATGAACTTAGAAATATCGGCAGCACGGACCATGGATAGTCCAGCGCCAATCTTGAGGCAGCCATCGAGCTGCCTGTAGGTATCATTAATTTCCATACTCCCCAGTTAAACCAGATAATTACTATCACCAGCAATCACTCGAGGAAGATATCCCTGATCGAGTACAGGCAACGTAGGTATAACGCACTGTCTGCCAGCGAGCGTGTTTCACCTCACGGTTTCAATACAAATCCACCACACCAGAGAGGTCTTGACTGCCTTTTAACTATGGTTTCCTGGTCACTGAAATAACACAAAGTAGAAATCTTCAAACATCCCGTTCTTAGTATAAAAGCTCAAAATTTACCTGTTTTGTTAAGGGTGCTGTCGTGTATCCCCTCAAGTTAAGCCCACAAACCTGGGCTGGGTGTTGAGACTTGAAAACTGTAGGAGTGATGAATTTTTTGCAATTAGTAAGACAGACAATTTCAGCCAGTTTTGCACTGCGTTCGATAGGGACAGATTGTACGCTTACACATGCACAAAGTATTGTAGTTCCAGGAGCAAAAGTGTGTTAACTTACCAAAGTGTGTTAACTCTGGGTAGCATTTTGTATAGAGATCCGGTTTTTTGCAATGGCCGGCCGGCTGTTTGCGAGTGTGCGAGCGTGTGTATTATATAATGGATCGTGAGCTGGGTTTTGGAGAGCGCTGACTGGCTGGTTTGAATATGAGGTAAGTCGTTTTGACATGGGATATGGTGAAGGGTGTGAAGAGCCCAAGTGTTGTGTTTGAATAGAGAGAAATGTCATTCTAGAAAGATCAAAAATCACTTGTTTTGAATGAAAGTGTTGAGAAAAAATCATGTGTTTAGGTCCATCGCGCAAAAGCGTAAACCAAATGAGTTTTTTCCATATGCGAAAGCACGTGCTCGCAAAGATGCAATTCTTCGAGTACAAAAGATGCAATAGAGTTGTTTTCATAAGCAAAAGCATGTGCTCGTGACGATACTGATTTTCGCGCTTTATGATCTAATGTACGGCGCACGATGGCTTTTGCTTAAAATGTTTTAGAAGAGTTTTAGCGGTGGCGTCTTGCCAGTATGCGGGACTAGATGTGAGTGCATGGTAAAACGTGTATTCAGATTTTCATGTTACGGAACCAACTGATGCTTCTTTATGCAATCTACAAACGTAGTCAAATATGTCTTCTGTTGTTGTTTTTTGTTCTTGAATGATGCGATTGCGGTAAAATGCTTGATAACTGCGTGTTTTGTTGGGAAGATGATTGAACTTTTCTATTGATGATGCGGAGTTTTGTGTGAAATACAATACATGTTTAAAGATCAATGTTGTTTACATATGCCAATAATGATGAATAAAAAACCGGTATTCGTGAAAATAATTTGTTTTTTTATTAATGAAAAAGTGTACATTCGTTCAATTCTGTTTTCTAGAATTAACATTACAGTAAAAACACGATAAGCTTTCAAGTGCATGTCAATTACTGTTTTTACTACTCCTATAAGCATATTCGCAGATGCGAAACGAGCATACTATGCAGAAGACATCGTAAAGATTGACGAATTCGATCATCAAAAGCGATATCAGAAATGTCAGTATGAAAATTTTCAGTATAGTAGAAAAAGATAGTACGTGGAATTTCTTTGTCTTTTTAAGTGGTTTATCAGACCACAAACTTCTTTACCGCTAGCAAACACACAATCTGGAAATAGGTTTAAATGTTCTGCTTCAATATCCGATGGAGAAGTGAAAGCACTCATTATCAGTGAGCAGAAGAAGCACTTGACGTTGTTCTTCAAGTTGGTGTGAAAGAAGCCGCTTTTCATAAGTTTAACTGCTCTCCCCTCTTCCAGATACAGATTCTTGAATGTCGTTAGACGATCGTATTCGTGCCTTAAGTGCAACTTATTGACTGAAAGTCCGAGTGTTTCGGAGCATCTTTTATATTACCTTCTTCGATGATATTACCTTGATAATCTTCAAGCAAGTATTTTCGTGGTTCTGTTTTTCTTACTTACTTCACCTTAAATATCTCTGCTGACCAGTTTGGGGTGTAACCTCTTTGAAAGACATGTTTGCGCTTGCTTATGCGAACATTATTACCAATTTTATATTTAGGTTTAGAAGTGACTTTTAGCTTCCTATATACTTTTGACGGTAAATAAACCTCATTTGATGAAATAATACGGGCAGGTTGCATGTTAATGGTGCGATGCCTTGTTGTATCATATCTATCCAACATTTACTGAGAATACTTAGCCAATGGTAATTTTATGCTGAACTCTTTCCACATTTTACATTTTTTCAGAGTGCGATTAAATCTCTCGACAATTGAAGATTGTAATGCACTGAATGAAAAATATTGGTTTATTTCATAGTATTCCATCATTTGACGGAATATTATAATAAAAAATTTTTTCCATCATCGGTTTGTAGATTTCTGGGTACACGTCTTTGTTTAAGAACTGAAGATCATTGGAATTTTTACTTTTGACGGACAGAGCCCAAGCGCACTTGAAAAATGTATCATATACTCGTATTGTCAATAGAAATTTATAGCTGCAATTTTTAGATGCATATGCAGTCATATCAATCAGATCTGCCTGACAAACATCACCAATACCCCCATAGCAATACCTCGTTATTTAAAGTTTTTTGTATGTGGATTTATGAAGTTCACCAACAGTTTGTCTTCTACTCATCTTGAAAAATGTATAAATAATAGTTCTGTAAGAGCTTTTATAAGAAGTTCTTCTATTCCAAACACAAAAAAAGCTGCAATTTAGACACCTTTTGACAATGATGGTAGCTGAACCGTCTGGTTGTGGGAAGACGGTCGCATCGCACCGTTTCTACGAATGAATGATGCAACCGTCAATGAAAAATAATATTTGGTGCAATGCCGAGAAGCATCCAATACCAACATAAATGCCCTATAAGAATAGATAATATATGAGCTTAATTCCTGAGAAATTTCCAAACAGTACAAATCAACCAATGCTGATTATACTGGACAACATGATGTTAAATGCATTTTCAAAACAGGTATGTGAGTTGTTTACAAAAGGATAGTATCATCGTAACCTTTCTGTCATTCTGGTTACTCCGAATGTTTCGCATGGAGGAAAATTTTGCTGAAATTTGCCGCTCAACTGTAAGTATCTAGTACGCTTCAAAAACTCACGAGATAAGAGTCAATTTTATCATTTCGCTAAACAGATATACCCTGAAAATAGTCGCAGCTCATGATAACATATAAAAAAATAACCTAACAGCTTCATAGCTATTAGTTAATAAAACTAACACAGGATATAAATGATACCTTTCGTTTTCGCATCGACATATGCTGTATGTTCTTAGAAATGCAAGTCCGAGTTTAAGAAAGGCTATACTGAAAACAGCCGATCCTAAAGTAATCAAAACTTTTTGTGAACTCACAAACGATTCATTGAAGGGTAACCATACACCATCTAGAAAGTTTTTCACACGACTGTGTAAATATAAAAAGAAAATGCGTGAACTTGCTGATGCAAAAAAATCTGTTCCGTGGCAGCGTCAAGTATTAGTTCAACAAGTCGGATTATTATCTGTATTACTAGAAAGTGTACTTTCAGGTGTGATAGATTCTTTAATTGAAAAATATGAATAACAACAGCAGTCTTAATAAAATGCTTCTTTTATCTCCGGAGGTATATGAACGCTTAACGGAGTCAATTGTGAGTTCTAGTACACAGTCTTCGTTAGACAAAAACATGATTAAGATACTGAATAACAAAAACCTCAATGATAAGGATGATATCAGTATAAATAAGTAGTTATCGAATTTTTAAACGCAAGATGAGCAAAAAATTCAGTTATGGAAATAAAAGCTGAAAATTTTTGTTTGGAAAACCACATGACGGGCTAAAAATATAAAAATCTGCGCGATAACACCACTCAATCCACGCAAAATTCATCTCTACGGGTGGAAGAGATATTCAAATCAAGAAATGAAACGACACCACTTATACTTTAAAGTGGCATTTGCCCGCAAGTGGAGTAACGAAAAGTCATAAACCAGCTTCCAAAATAAGACAAGTATAGCTGATTCATATGATGAGTCTGGCGAACACTATAAGATAATAGCCGCTGATGATGAGATTACAAAGTATACAGTTTCAACAGATATGAGTATTAATGAACTGGATGATGTTTTCAATGACGTGGATGAAGCAGATGATAAAGATGCTGTGGCGTCGGATTTCGAGTTACAGCATGAAGTTTCAAAAAAAACCTGAGAAACAATCTATATTAAGATACTCTCGTCCAAACCCTTTCCAATATGAGGTTGACTTTCACATAAGAAAACCCACACGATAAAGTGAACGATTAAGGTTAAGAAACGAGCGTAGTTCCAGCGTGTCAAACTTGAATTGGGAAAAGAATTATAATCGCTTGTAAACATCAGATTATGAGTTCTACGTGTGTCTTTTGAGTAACAATTCATTGGGTATCTACCCGAAAAACACTTTGCGATATTTTGAGAACATATTGCCGAACTCTTGTAAGCTTGGTGATGGGTGAAAATTCAGAATAACAGAAATCATGTTGTCAAAACGCGATCATCAGTATAGAACCTCTAAATGTTCCATATTTCCTGTAGTTATACCGTTCAACCATCACGAAAGAATCGAAAATTTATTTTCTACAAATAATAATTAAAGTATCAGAAATCTACCATTATTCACAATTGAAATGAAACAATGCAGACTTACGCAGAATAAGCTATACCAAAAATAAAAATGACATAAACTTTTCAACTTTTTATCGTCGTTTTATTCCTAGTAGTGAAACCCGATTGGTACACCTTTTGTCTGAATGATTTTAAAAACAAAATTTACAATCACATTGAGGATGATAGACATTATAGTAACATTCCTGATTTAAGTAAAATGAAGAGCGTGGGGGAGTTTTGTTTACATGTTGATCAAGAAGGAAAGGATGCTGATAAATTTTGTTTGTATTTAAACACAAAATTTGATACGCTTCGCGACTTCCTAAATTATATAAAAGGACAGATGCTACAAGGGAGTAGAAATCATGCAAAATTGCTGAGAATGATTGATGCATACATGCACACTGTGCATAGTACACGAATGGAAAGAGAGAAGGAGTAAGGAGTTAAACCCACCTTCTATACTTTTAACGTTAAAGATCATGGAGTGAAACTTAACGTTGAGCTTCCGATATCATCACCAATTAAGCTTAATAATTTTTCGATGAAGATGAGCTTAAAACTAACGAAAATCCTCTTAACTTGAATGTATACAACAGAGAACTAATTTTCAATAAAGTTAGCTGGGGGATTCGGAGTCCAATGGTGGGATATTACCATGTGTGTGGGCAAAAAAGGCTCAGATCAGATTTTAAATATATACCATACAGGAAAAATGATGAGTCATGGATGTTACTCAAGTATCAATTGAATTGTCAGAAACTGACGACGCTGTCGGTCTGTTTATTGATCGTTCCTTAAAACATCCGTTGACGCACGGGATTGATTGACGCTACAATAAAAGATTCGTGTAATATATCAATGATTCTGGAAAATATGAGCCAGCTGAAAAAATCCATTAATGCGTTGGAGAATAGGGTACGACGTGAAGTAGAGATGGGAAAGCTTGAGGCATCTACCAAAACATCTTTAATACACATTTACACAGATATGATCAAAGTGAAAATAGCGGGAGAAATTTTGATAAGGAATCTCCGAATCTCTCATTTGTAGCCAGACAACCGTGTTCACCGCAGCGAGGCGCTGTATGCAATTGTAGCAGACTACTGTGTTCACCGCTGTTTATCGTTTTAGCATTAGATTAGTTAGTCTTTAATGAATTGTAGTACAGAGCGATTCTGTAAATAATAGATAATCAGAAGGACCACATCGATTTCACTAAAACTGGTGATCCCGACGAAGCGTAAGAAGATAAGATAATCGCTGGCTGCGAATGGCATGTTTCCAACGAAAACTTACAGTACGTGAAATTAAATACAGTGCATATGATCGCGAATTACTTGCAATCTATGCAATTATTCGGCATTTTTGCCATTTCTTGGAAGATACTCAGTTCTCGATCAAAACAGATCACAAACCACTGATATATGCCTCTTCTTAGAAAGCAGACAAAGCTTTACCCTAACAGTTGTGACAATTTGCTTTTATTTCACATTTCTCAACTGAAATTCTTCACGATCCTTGAGAAACGAACAAAGTAACTGATTCATTATCTTGAATTGACGCTATTAGCATTCTAACAAGCAATGATACGGAATAGTTCATTGCCAAGCAAACGAAACACAGCGAGTTGAAAAAACTTTTGACTGAAAATTTATTGTCCTTAAAGTTAAAACATGTTGAAACTGTACAAACGCTAATATGCAATTGCGCGACAGCAGATATTAGACCTTTTGTATCAGTGCCTCTTCGCAAAAGTATATTCGACGCCTTTCACATTTGTTCTCAACCAAGTAATCGTGCCACGTTACGAGCTTTACAGAAAAAATCGTCTGGCCTGGTATGAGAAAAACTGTTAATATGTGGACTCGTATATGCATCAAGTGCCAAAAATAGAAGGTTGGGAGGCACACTAATAACAAATACCAACCTTACTCGATGCTGAGCAATCGCTTCCAACCAGGGCCCGATCTAGCTATTCAGCCGCAAAAATATTGTAAGTCATAATCATGTTTTGTGTATGAAATATTCACATATATCAGTCTATTATTTTGCCGATCTGGGCATTTGCCCGGCTGGCCCCCCCTTAGAGCGGGCCCTGCTTCCAACACATATATATTGATATTTTTAAACCTCTCGCACCTTCTCGAGGATTTCAGTATAGCCTCACGTTAATAGACAGGTTCTTACGTGACCTGAGCCTGCTCGATGACCGATCATTCGGCTGAATTAGTCGCCGATGCCTTATACACTAACAAGATTGCACGGTATGGTGCTTCCAGCATTCTAACATCGGACCAGGGCACACAATGTGAGTCTGCCGTTTTCAAAGCGCTGATGAAATTACTTGGTGCAAACGTAAGCGCACCAAATCCTATCGTCCAGCATCAAATGGAGTTATAGAACTTTTGCAACGATCATTCAAGGCTGTCATAATGTGTCACGAAGACAATGCTTATTAGATTGGTGTTTTACCGACTGTCCTTCTCGACCTTCGCAACAGCTTTAAAGAAGACTTGAATGCTTCACCAGCTGAAATGGTTTTCGGTACAACGCTCAAACTTCCCGGTGAGTGGTTTGCGCACGATAATTCAAATACGAACCCAAGCGCATTTTTAAATAGATTTCGTCAGCATTTGAGACAGTTTCGACCGCAGCAAGTCATGCATCGCAACAACATGACACCTTTTGTTCATAAAGAACTTGGCCCCTGTTCGCACGTCTTCGTTCAAGTAGATACTGTTAAAAAATCTCTCACTCAGTCATATACTGGTCTTTATCGCATCGTCAAACAAATTTCAGCTATCGTTTTCACGGTCGTCAATGTATCGACAGAACGGCTCAAGCCAGCATTTTTGCTTAACGACGTAGAACCTTCATCTCAGCTCGTCCATCCATCAGCAAATTCGCAACCTTGTACTGCAGTGCCATATTTACCTTCGCATCTGTCCAAAGACTTACATGAACGCGAGCACCAGATGAATCAAAAATCAAAAGACGTTGAATGGACAACGACAATCGATTCCAGCATTGAAGCGCATACCATCGTACAATGCTACTCCAATGTTTTTTATTTCAAATCTTTGGCTATAACTATTCATCCGCCAATAAATCCTCTATTTTTATATTCAACGCACGTATCCACCGAAACGTCAAAAATAACGATGAATTGACCATTTCTCTCAGAGAGGAGTTGTAAAGCAGGCAACCGTGTTCTCCGCAGTTAAGCGCTGTATGCAATTGTAGCAGACAACCGTGTTAACCGTAGCGAGACGCTGCATATAGTTTTAGCATTAGATTAGTTAGTCCTTAATGAATCGTAGTATAGAGCGATTGTGAAAATAAAGAATAATCAGAAGTAGCACATCGATTTCACTAAACACTTATGACAATGTGTACAAATTTCATCACGTTAAAAACTGTCTTGTAAAAAAACCTATACCCAAAGCATCACCATCAAGATTACAGACCATCATGGTGAACTGGTCAATTTCGAACCAAGCTTTGCATCCACCTATGTAGATAATGTTTCATTTTAAACGGTGGTAAAAAACTGTAAATATAACTCATTGAATATATCTGAATAGTGTTGATACGAGTCGAAAGCGACATTTTCTGTCCAGGCAATGAATACTTCTACTACTTTCAGACATTGGAGAGCTGTGTCGATCACCACTTGTATACAAGCGCGGAAGAGGAATCGGTAGTTTTTGTAGTGGATTGATTCGTTATCTACAACCACTGTTTGTTTCCGGTGCCAAAGTTTTAGAAAAACAGGCAGTGAATACAGAGAAATCAATACTGAAAGAAGTTGGGAATAAAACCAACAGGTAGATGTTAAACGAGCACGGGAAATCAGCAGAGAATGAATAAGCTTCAAAAACAATAGATGAGCTATATAACAAAATGTCAGGTGGCAAACATCGAAGGACTATAAAAAGAGCAAACCCATTCACTGGCCTACAGATGAAATCATATCTTAAGCGTAATCGACGTTCTGCAACAAAAATTATCATCAGTTAAAACTAAGAAAACCATAAAAAGTGAAGCTATTAAACAACTTAAACACTTTAAAAAACGCTTGTTAAATTTATATATATATCATAAAGAATGTATGAAGTATGAATTGGATTTATTCACCACAACGCCAGTTCAGAGTAATATTCTTAAAATAGCGGAGGTCTCATACAAAGTGTCATTGGATAATTCTTCAGTTCTGGAATTTGTATCTCTTGGTCATGGAGATACATATTGGGATTTATCCAGCGTTTACCTACACCTCAAAATGCAACCAGTAAAGTTAAAAAATGGTAAAGAAGAGAATTTTACAGGCGTTGCGACAATCAAGAAAGTGCTGCCAACAATCTGATGCATTGACTCTTCAGGCAATGTAATTTCGCGAAGACAGACAATAACTGTCATTATCGTGCACATATTGAGAATTTGCTGAATTGCGGCAAAGATGCAGCTTCAAAGCATTTCGAATCTACTGGCTAGTATTTGGATCAAAATGAAAAGGAGATGATTGAAAATAAAATGTCTATCGACCGATTTCCCCCATGGTAGATGCCTGTGGCTCAATGATCTGGATCACGAGGTTAGGATGTGGATTGGTATTCTGGATTCATACTACGGTAAGTATTTGCCTGGGTTTTGACTTAGCAATTTATTTTCTGCGGCATTGGTTGAACAAAATGTGCGCGTCCCTCTGAGCAACTTTTACATTGGCAAATTCAATTACTTTTTTCGAAATTTTCATATGGGATATGACTTTCCTGAAAGCTATTTAGAATCGTAGTGATTTTTTTATTGGATAGTATATTTAAAATGTTAACTTTAGCCAAACGTATTGATTCTTTTATGTTTAATAGCTTTTTCTTAAGAATTTTGATTATATATTGCATACTCCAGGCCAAAATGTTTGCGAATAAGTTATATCTTTTGGTTACATTTAGGATGTCATGAGTAAGATTGGTTTATTTTTTGTTCTATTTAGATATTCTAATATAGTAAATAAATTGCCAGTCATCAGAACGAGGTGATCCGGGTTACCAGTGATTCACTTTATGGCAGATCCAATGAAATCAAACTTATTATTTATATTTTGGATTTCAAATTCAAAGATTCAAATTCAAATTGCCTTATCCTCATTACTCTTTTCGTCAATTTTTTTTCACTCCCCGATTCCAGTATCGCTTAAATCTCCTTAAAAATCCCTTTAAAAAAGATATTTCTTGTTTGATTTCTTGTTTCCGAGGTGGTAACTGGTTTCTGTGCCAATTTTGAGCAATGAGCAGGTTCTGAACGCGTTGATTGGAGTTTCTATTGAAGAAATTCGATTGTGTGATGAACTTTCATCACTATGAGAATTGGTAGTCATTGAATTGATACTGGGGACTACTGGTTCCTTAGAAGGAGTGTCGGCTACCCCATTTGTTATGTCAGGGTTACATTGGAGCTCGCAATTGTACTCTTCCAATAAAGCCTGTCACTTCTTCATTTTGATGTTGGTGTTCCGATTACTTGGAGCATAAGTCAGTGGGATTCACAAAGGAAATTGCGCAGAGACTTCAATGTGCGAATGCTGGCCAGCATTTTCTTTTCCTTGGTTGCATAATTAACCTCATGCTATGAGTTTCCATCCTATGCTATTAAGGCAACAAGTGTATTTTGGGAGGCATCTGTAGTAAGGTTAAAATCTTTCGTAATGTGTGGTGTGCCAACATGACGTCTTGTGCCATAAGGTAATTAATTTTTGGAAGGCTTTCAGAGAACTCTGACCTTATTGGAAATATTGTGACACTAAGGGATTTGCCATTTTTTGAAGTTCTTTTGACGTGACAGGTGGGGAAAAGTCAGCTATAGGTTTGACGTCCTGAAGGTTGGGTTTGATGCCATCTTCAAAAACGATTAATCGAATAAACTAAACTTTGTTCTTTAAGAATTCACACTTATGCACCTGAAACAGACAGTAAGCCTTTTGCAGTATGTTAAACACAACATCCAATTGCGCCGAAGCTCGTCTTCATTTGGTCCAAACATGAAAATGTTATCTTTATAAGGTTAGCATCTGTACCGAATATGTTTTCTAAATACATCATCTCATTCTCCTTGAAATGTCACTGACCCGTTTTTCAGCCCAAATGCAAGGCGTGTGAATTCATATTTACCACGGTTAACGGAAAAATCCACCTTTTCTATATCTTTAGCTTTCATCGATATTCTGATGAAAGCCACTCTTTATAGAAATGATTGTCAAACACTTGATTCTGCTGCATGGAATAGGTATCCATGTCATAGCCACATTGAGTTTACGATAATATAGGGCGTGGTTTTTTGTGTCTGACGCATCTTGTTTCATTGGTACTACCCAATATGCCGGTTGTATGGAATGGATGAACAAATTTCATCATCCTTCAAAAGTGTTTGAATCTACTGGTCTACTATTGGTTTTACCGCCGCAGGGTAAGGATAGGACTTCGAATATGCAAACCTGTTTGTCATAATACGGATCTCACCTTCTTCTACTGTTGCGTACGCTAGTTTTTCAACTGGCTCACCAAAGAGCTTTTAATGCTTATTCAAAATTTTGAACAATTTATTTGCTTGCTCTTTTAAAAAGTGATCTGTATGTAATCCCAATTTTACTGCCTCAGCTGCTTGTTGTTTAGTAGGAATTTTCAACTTTCAATTCTTTCGAAGTATGTGCTGCATCGCGTTATTCCTTGAGACTGTCGTTTCCTAGGATACCATAGAAGGACCTTAAACAATTAGAATGACGAATTTTAGTCTTTACGTTGAGGGTCGTTACAGATTGATAAGAGACTGATGGGTAGTTTGGATGCTTCCACCTGCAGAGTTGGCTAGGAATGGTTTCTAATATGGAAAGCATGACCCAACATTCTGCTGTATTTAATTTTTGTTTGATCTGGTGTCTATTAAAATTTTCATTATCTTCCCGCTCTTCCTCCTGTACTCAAAGTAGCTAAATACTTTTAAATGTGTTTTATTCCCCGTACCATCACTGCGATTACTGATTTCGCAAAGGAGGCTGTGTGAATGTCCTCATCATCCACTACGCTAACAGTTTTTCTGCTTCCATGTAGTCAAAAAAGTGGGGCTATATGGTCAGTTGACTAATGCAAATAACACAAAGTTTGTTTATGAATACCATCAGATTTAATCTTGATTTTTAATAATCAAGGTAGACATCTTCAATTTCCGGATCGCTTGGCCAACTACTGGTGTATCGACACAACATTCTGTGAATCGAGCAAATTAATTTTGAGGGAAATTCTATACGCGAATGAAATACAGAAATTCATATCTGTTTCACATTATCGGCGTACCTCCGAACTTTTTGATGAAGTGCGGAATTTTCTGCAATTACCTTATCGGCTAGTTTTAGTGGCAAATAATACTTAGCTTTCTGTATAAACACATGCTTTGTGTTTTATTACCTTGAAAGGCGTTTGTTCACCTACCGTTCTACTTTGAGCTATGTTTCAAATCTCGTAATTTCATGCTGTAGATCCTTATGTCACTTTTTCGTTGGAATCAAAGATCTACCGTGCGTACATCGTTAGTTACATTCCTGGTTTCATCGTGGATAATACCAGCTTTATTTCCAATGAATAAAGAGTAAATACAATTCAGAATATTACTGAATTTTGCCAATACTATTGCTATCGACGTGCCAGGAACGGACGCTGCAGCCAAATTTGTTTCGATCGCGGTCTGCTTCAGTCGTTTTTCATTAAGGGTAAACAAAGTCGGTTCGTAGTGAACAGTGCAAAGTTAGTGGCACTTAGTAGACCGAGAGGCATGCTGGTAGGACAAAATGAGCAGCCATCCATCACGTCTGCAATATAAAAGACATTTTATCATAGGTTACGATTAATGGTACGTGAAGGAATATTTACAAGCAGAGAAATTGGATCTATTTTGATTGCATGCTTGAACGTGGTCAGTGGTAGAAGCAAGCATACCGTTTTTGGAAAAATACACAGTAGCAGCACAGGCACAGTTATCTACCGAAAACTGATTCTTTGCTTGCAAACATTCCACGTGCAAACCGAACGACCCTCATTCTCAAATTAGTACTGCATTTGAACTTATAAACATCACATAACTTCAGTTATCACTAATAATATGATTGTGAGTAAATTTTATCTCATAAATACAACATATCTGTAATTAACAAGGTTCATAGACATTTAATTGAACGCTGTAACTTATGCAGATCCGTTCAAAATGGCAAATAATGAATGGTAATACCGACATCCTAGAGCTGATTATGAGCTTCCAGCTCATTATGAGCTTGATTCGACATAGTGACAGACTACGTGTAGCTCATTGTGATTGTCAATTCGACTGTCACTACAACTTTTAAAATGTGACAAACAACTGTTTTCGGCACGGAGGTAAACCAATCACCTCCGTGCCGAAAACACCGAGTACATGCTTAAACAGACTGTAGTGTAATACAAGCCACAACAAACAAAACAACATTCAGACAAGTGAATTTGGACTGCCTTCATCGGCATCCTTTTCGTATTGATTGTTCATTGCGGCGCTCGCGCTGTGTTAGAAATATAGGCAGCTTACGCATGCCAACAGCTTTGGCAGGTGAATCCTTCCCTTCTTCTTAAAAAAACACAATGGCCCTTAACAAAGCGTATTTCATGGCGATCCTGCCACTGCCAACATATTTCATGGCGATCCTACCGACTCGAAACCTAAATCAAGGTGATTTTGCTCATTTGATGCTGAAAGTTTCTTATTAAAAATAAGAACAAAAATTTAAATATGTACGTCGACGACTAATGATGCGACCGAAAATGGAATTTCAGATAATGGAATTGAAACTTCAACCAAAAATATGTAAAACAATTGCAAATAGGAAGAAGGCGAAGATGTAGAAGAATTTGTTGCGTTATTTGCGAGTAAAGTAAATATTAATTAGGGATTTTTTTTTTAAACAAATCAGTAAAATTTTAAGAAAGTAAAAAATCACCACGTGAACTGAAAATTCCACTAAAATGCACCTAACGTTGAAAAAAAATAATAATAGATGATGTTTATAATGATGGATAAATGCATAGAATTAACAATTGGTAACGCGCACTAAAATAACACTTGACACTCTAGTTAAATTAGCCATCGATCGTAAAAATATTCGAAATATTGTATTTAGACTTTGGTTTTTATCTATTCAACAAACAGTTTGAGTCAACACAAAATAATAGTGAAACAAGTTGACATTACGTTTTAAAAAAATGAAAAATCACATTCTTTCTTTAGTTCGAAGCATTCGATAAATATGATAATTTTCAATAATACGGTATCGTCAATGCTTAAATAGGTTCTGCAGATTAGAAATCGTCACATTTTAATTATGGTAGATGCAAATTGGCAAATAAAATGACTGAGACATCAATATATCTTCGAATTTGACACATCAAATTGGAATATATGTATACCGCAGAAAATCATTTGGAAGAAACATTCCCAATAACTACAGATGAAATTATTGGCATAAATATTTTGAAAAAATTACGCGCTAGGCAAACACGACTTGAATAAGCCTACAGTTTGGAAAGAGTTACTTACGATAAACTTCTTCAGACCATATTTGTACGGCAGAAAATTCATTGTGGTTACTGACCACAGACCGCTAGTGTCATTATTTACTCACAAAAATCCGTCATCCAAATTGACGAGGATTAGATTAGATCTCTCCGATTATGATTTCGGGATTGTGTTCAAGCAAGGAAAAATAAATTGCAACGCGGTCGCATTGTCACGCATCAAGCTAGAGTCATATATTTTAAAAACAATGATTCGTCCAGAGAGAGACGAAAAAGTCAAAAAAGTGTTGCCAATAACAAGGGGTATGTCTGAAAAACAGAAAACAGACAATGTAATAAAAGATACTTCAATAGATGAGCCCGATGCACAAGTAAAGCCTGATCAACTTTACGTATGGGATTGCACATCAATATCAGAAGTAAGAAAAGTTATGAAGTTGAAATTTATATTGCGCAAAAATAATAAATTCGATATCGCCAGAACAAGCGACGAAGTCATTGTATACTGTAGTGATAAAGTTACCGAGAAATACGTTTCCGCTAACGAAAAGCTATCAGCGAGCTCAAATACAGTTAGATCGAATGTTAGAATCTGCAACGATAAGTCCAGTGCGATATACGTATTCACCATGGAAAAGTTGTTAGATGGAATTCTCGAGATGAATATATGTGAATTAGCGTTATCTAATAACGATGATATCTTCAAAATAATAAGTAAAGAAGATTTTAAAAATATAACAAATACGTTGCAGCGAAGTAAAAAATATGAAAGTCGCGCAAAATTATGCATAATTTTATATGGACCCCCAAAAAATCAATTGATACGAGAAGATTTAGGCATCTTTTTCTTCAAAAATATCTATTTGACAAAGCAAAACCTTTTTAATTACCATCTGTAACGTAAATATGTGCAAATGTTAACAGATTTTTTACCTTTTTATTTTTTCCATGTATCCTTTTTATTTTTTGCATATATGCCTTATAGTTTGCTTTTATCTTTTTTTTAATTTATAGTAAATGGCTTTTTATAGGATGACGGTGGAGAAAGGGGCTTTGTTTCATGACGCTTAGAATCTCTTCAGAATCGTTTTTAAATCAAAACAATAAAAAAACAAGTACAAGTAACGATTCATTTCATACCGTTCTAAATTCATAAATTTAAGTAACAGTTTCGCCACTTGACAAATCTCGGGATACTTTGTAAAACAAGAAAGAATGGGTGTGAATTTATTAGCAAAATTCGAATTACAGTATTCCATGAGAAAAAAATTATTTTTTCATTAAAATTATCAAATGGATTATATTTTTTATCTTTTTATGGTTATTCAGTCGTTCATTAATGAATATATATGACCTTGGTTGCCCGTGCTTGGCAAAATGATTGAGTATAAACATTTGATTTTCTCTTAAGTCGCAAATACTACAATAACGATCACGGGAAGGTCCTGCTCGTTTGACGTCTGAGTGTTTCAGCTTCCAATCTAGAAATCACAGAACGACACGTGATAGTTTCTATCATCAGTTTTTGCACTGTATTTCTGTAAAGCATTGATTTTTTGGTTGAAAACTGTCCCGCAAAGAATTTAGTCGTTCAATTTCATTTTGCAGCTTAATATATTCAAAACAGGACAATTAATTCACGATAAGTGCTCAATAACACTATATGCTTTCTGCGGTCTAACAATCAACTTTCGTAGATCAATCCATCGGCCAACGGTTCTTAAAAACTTTCCACCCGGATGGCCGGCACGAACAAGGTTCCATTTTTGTTCTCTCCACCAGCGACCCAACTTTTCGACCCGATAACGATAACCTTTCAAGAACAGGTCGTGCAGTTGCCAAATCAGCTTCCAGGGTATAAGCGCTACAAGCCTGTTTATCGAATCAACGTAATTAGTGCGAGATTGCCACTTTTGTGCGAAGCAAAAAAAAATTTTTAAAAATTGTAATGTATATTGAAAAAAGTACATATACATATACACACACACATATATGTGTATATATATATATATATATATATATATATATATATATATATATATTTGCCATTCCGTGCGCAATTACAACATGGGCATGAGGGTGAGTGTTTCAAGAGCTTTCATGCTTGAGAACCATCGATTGAAAAAACATATTTTACATTACTCATTTACTCAATCCGAATATGAAATGACGAGAGATGAAAGAACAACGTTAATCTAAGCACTGTAGGAAAATGACTTACGTGCTACCAGCAAATCAAAAAAAAACATATGATAAACTGTATCGATAAAATATTGTAAAAAAGTTGTAAGTGGTACCATAAAAAATTTCAATGAAGAAGAGTAGTTTGATTTCAGTTTGCCTCTATTTAAAATAAATTGAAAAAAATATAGAAAAAAAGTTAATGGTCCCATGTCTGCTCTTCAACATTCTACGTACATTTTCAAAACTATATACAAATCACCTACGAAAAAATGAAACTATATCAGAAACAACATGAAAGAAATTGAATCGAATCCCAAACTTAACAAAACAAACACCCATGTTGAGTGTCGTTTTACGTTCTTCGAGAGTTACACGTTTTTCCTCGTTCAGACTAATGGTAAAAGATCCCTAGCTGAGCAGTTGGCGTCCATTAAACTTTATGTTCTAGCGTAATGTAAAGAAATTGTGGATGAAGCGAACGATATCGCGACAAAAATTCAAGTCAACAAAACTTTCGGCTCGTTGGCCTCGTGACGTTCAGTGCCAGGCACGAGGCAACGAACTGTACAAACCTGTACCGCATTAAAAATTATAGATAGCTACCAATACACACAGGCAAGTTACAGGTTGAGTCTCTCACGAGACCAATCACGGTAGGTTTTATCCACGCAGTTGGTTACTCTCAAGCGAAAGAGACGACCCTCCGAATTTTTTTTGCGAATCAAAAAAAAATCTTGAAAGAAAGTTGGATGGCTTGTGCTTCTAAGAAAATATTAACGTGAGCTATTCCACACAAAGGCCAACATCTCTGTTTTGTGGGTAACCCCATTCGAAAACCCTGGATAGAAAGGATCAATTTTTTAGTCAGCATCTGACTGGTAATAAGCTGTTTGGAGATGTTTGTGAAGATACTAAAAAAAATTAAGATGATGTTCGTGGTCGAATAGAAAACCAGAGTGCAACAAACAATGACTATTTCTTCCAAATATACTGAATTTCTATGAGAAAGCAATTTTCAGTAAAACTCCCTCCCAATAGCAAAGAATCCAAGTAAAATGCACGTGTCGTACTCGTGAATTGTGCTGGAAAATGGTTTGCTAGTAGAATGATTATGTGGTGAAAACTTGTACTGTGCTGTGTCTGCAAAATCTGTCCAATTGATATTTCTGGTGTTTTTTCACCAGCCAAATGCATTGCGGTTTGAAGACATTGGAAAGCGCACCGATGGCCTAGCAACGAGTGGAAGACGATGGCGTTTTCGGGCTGTCGTTCACGATGAGAAATTAAGGACAATCGAGATTTTCATGTAGGATGAACAAAAAAAAAATGGATGTTGAAGTAAAAATGTCGCTCTAATCGAAGAGAAAGAAAACGCAAATTGACTGACCGTAGCTCGTTCGGCTGACACTGATAGAAAATGTGATAAAATATGTTTCACCTCCTCCAGAAGGTATGCATTGAAAGCAATCCTGCCAGCACCAAACTTGATATTTCGTTAGAGGGAAAGAAGTTAATTTCATCGGATCGTTGCATCAAGTCGAGAAAGCAGAAAGAATAGATAAAACTAAAGCCGGAAGGGGTCCCGTCAAGAGAAATACCACATGTCCGCACCGGTAGTGAAATATAATGAAGAAGATGACGATCGTAGAATGACGTCGCTACGTGACGTCAAACCGTTAAGAAAGAAGTCAATCCGCAACTCCAGTTGTATCAGAGTCGCCACTTGCTCGTTAAGTGGACAATGAAAATATTCCATCACTGACCGTAGTTTAACCACCTTTTGTTGTGAAAACTTCTCCTGTAGAACACCCACCAATCCTTTTATAAATATCAAAGAGCACATCGCGATTAGCTAGTACCAACAGTGAGAAAATATTAAAAACTCCTGGTCATGAACTTCCCGCATTAGTCCTCATTGCGGAGTCCACAGTGCTTCCCGCAAGGGAGCCAACTTCTGATCTCATGGAGGAGCTTCTGAGAAATCAAGCTTTACGGATTTTTCTGAAACGACATGATTTGAAAGAAACCGCCTGTATGCCGGTTGTGGCTATAGATGAAATTTAAACAAAGGAGCCTGCCAAGGCATATCCGCTTGAAAAGCAGCAACCGGAAAAGCATTAAAGCTTAAAGATTGTCATCAAAACAAGTGTACAAAAAAAAGTCGAACGAAAAGAACGCAAAAGCAAGCGGCAACACAAAACCATTTCTCGTCACAAAGTTATCGATCGCACCTTTAAAACGGCGTCATCTCAGGCTGAAACCGAAAACTACGGTCTGTATCGCATATAAACCAGTTCGCCACCAAAATGTGATTTCGATTCACAAAGCTAAACCCAGCCGTTACTGTTCCATTTCTTGACGAAAAATCTCAACCAGGTGCCTTTCTGCGGTGCACCTCATGTTAAAATGTATTATTCAAGCGTTCCGAATGCACGTTTGCACGCACGGAAGTTCAACCAAATATGATCAAAAACGAGCATAGGGAAAGTTTTTTAGAAAGCCTCGAACCTGGTGATAACAACTTCGGGCGAGTATCCAAATACCTCAGTAGAAAAACCAAGCATCCCATACAACCGATCCATTGTCTGCAAGGTCTTCGGATACTCTGAAGCAACAGAGGCACATGTTCACAGGACTTATAAATGTCTTCTGACAAATTGAGCTCCAAATAACTCCCCACTGGAGACAAATCTTGGGGATTGGAGGAGCCCTGTGATGAGACTAATTCTGCGCAAATCACCTGGGTGGGATGGCAGTATGAATAAATGCCTGAGATACATACCAGTCAACATGCTACAATCAACTACTGTCATCAAAAATGTAATTTCTCAATTTCGCTGGTATCCTGAGGCTTGGAAGCGAGCAACAATTAAAGCCTCCCAAACATAGTAAAACCTTCACTGATTAGTTTTCTTCTTACCATTGCCAAAATCAAAGAGCAAATCATTCTCTCTTGCCCTAAGCGATGAAGTTTCAGATAGGTCTATTATTCCGGAAGAGCGGTTGACTTTAAACCCCAACAATCTTGCAAACTTAAGCTTGCAAAAGTAGGCCAACATATAAGACGCGAGGGAATATGATCCAGTAAATAGGACTTGTGATGTTCGATGTAGTCAAAGCCTTTTTCATGGTCTTGCATGCAGAACTTATAAACAAACTGCATCAGTTTAAAATATTCATCCCACTTATTCAAATAGTTGTCGGTTTTTTGAGAAGCAAAAAAATCTGCGTCAAGATTGGTAATCATCTCTCCAACGAGATATCCATAGATGCTGGAGTCCTGCAAATTTCACGTATCATAATTAGCGATCGTCTTCATTGTTCCAAAAAACCACATTATGGAACTCTTTTGGAAGTGGAAAATTCACTTCAGTCCCGATAAAACATAGCCGGTATTCGTAACTTGGAAACCAGGACAAACACCTTACAATCTTACGGAGGAAGGACATACGGTACCATGAACGCAGTCCGCCAAATGCCTAGGACTAAAAAATGACCACCGTCTAACATGAACACCTCACATTCAAAACATACCGACTGCCTGCATGGTAATTATCCAATTCCTTCTCCCTACCCTCAAAATTAGACGAATGAACATGAACAACAGAGTACTGATCTACAAACAGATCACAGGAACAACACTTCTTTACGTCAGTACTATATACGCATAAACAAGCCAAAATCTTGCACTTCGAAAGATTGTACAAATTCCATGTTATATAAGTATAAGAAATACCCACATGCATAAAGACTTAAGAATAGAGACCATTGACAAATATAAACGTGGCAAAGCACTCAAACTATTCGAAAAAATTTACGAGCATCCAATGCAAGATTTAAAAATTTCAACAGACTTACGGAACCCTAAGACAACTAACGGATTAACGAAACTGGGAAGAACCCAGTTCTACGACGACAAATTGACCATATAAAAGCACACTATCAAGTATGGTCAGCGATCCTACGGTTCATAATCTTCTCCTTCTTACACACGTATTTGATTTTCTGTCTCGCATTGAAAACGCAAAAATTATCTCTTAATTTCCTGTTTTTGTTTCTTTTCTATTTCTATTGTATACACTGTGGTGTAAACGTTTATTAAACTGTTTTTTCCTGTTTGTTTTGTGTTTCAAACACAGTATATGTAAGCAGAGCTACTAATCGGCTACATAAAAGCACACCAAAAATTGTGGCTCGTGTACAGTATATGAAGACCCAGTAGATAAACCTTCATATGATGGCTTCCTATGGACAAGCGTTCCATACAATCCGTGGTACCACGGATATCGTGAATGCTGTGAATAAGTATGTGGTTATTATGTGTGATTGATATTCAACTTTAAAAATTTGTCAGAATTCTACTCTTTAAGTAAGCACTTTACATTTAAATAATAATATACGGCAACACTCATATTGATTTTTAAAATTTCAAAACCACCCTCTTCCGCTGATAACCGGACTTGGTGATAACCGGAATTATGGCTATCGCACACATGGAATTTGAATTTATTGACAAAATTCATCCCGTGACATTAATCTATGATGCGCCACTGATGCGCGATAGAACCCAATTTCGAGAAACGTCATTCGTATTATTCGCTATTTGAGTGAAAATGAAAATATGAAATCTTTAATTAAAACTGCTTTTCAAGTCACTCAATCATTACACATCATGACACAGGGCATGTAGTATTTCATTAAAGTATGGATTCATTCATTTCGCAAATAAGATGTTTATTCACAAATGACAATCACGCACTTTATCTCAAATAATTCTTCATGTTCAATGTCGATCGCGTCAATTCATCAATACCATCTTCTTGAGACTGCAATATTCGAGCTTTTCACTCATATTTGGCCTGTAGCATTTTGAAATAAGGTCAGAATTCGACTAAACCACTAAATTTTGATGAATAAGCGTTTTGATTTCTATTTGAAGTGAGCTGTCAACAGAAGCTGTTTGACGTTTTGTCTCCTTTGACATCTTGTTTCTGCACGAATTGATACTACTCACATATACGCTTCTATACGAATATCACCATTCCTCTTTTAACCAGGCTTGTTCCACGAGTTCGGACGTCAATAGCACAGTATATGGAACCCCAATAAATGAAATTTCATCTGATGGCTTCCTATTGATAAGCATTTCATACAATCCGTGGTACTACGGACGAAGCGCACATGGTTTTCCATATGATGTCTGTCTTTCGTCATATGATGAGTCGGCTTACGTGCTACAGTGCTGCCATTGTTTGTGGATATTATTTTCGATTATCGTGTGTGAAAATACTTTACAATATGGGGAATTCAAACATTAAATGTCGGAAAAATAGTTGATTATTCAGTTGGCCAATTAAAAACTACCATATAACAGTTAAATTATTATTATAGCTAAAATTCCAAAAACGAAAACTTAGTTGGCCCATTCGTTTAGTTGTAAAGTGAGCCTATACTGTGAGTTTTTTTTAACCATTTGTTTTTAGATGTACCTTAGACTATTTCTGAGAAATGCGGCATGATTAGTTGTTAGTTATGTTTTCTGTGTTTTTCTCGAAAGATTTCTCTCAAAATTGCATAGTTAAACACGCATAACACTGCCTTCCTCTAATATGGTTCTGGATTAACAATTTGCAAAAAGTCCGCCAAAATTCTTTATTTTCTGTACAGCTGGCAGTACGTAAGAAACGTCAATTTTCGGGAGTATTCGGCAGATGCTTCGGGTAAAATTTGCTCCCGAAGGCCTAGTTTGGCTACTGCTAATTCTGTATACTGTGGTCAATTAATAGAGGTAACTATGGAGTGGAACATCAACATAATTTGTGGTAGCAGTTTCACTATGTGTTTGAGAAACCTTCATGTAGTGGTTGGTTGTCATTGGCGGACGACATCGAAAATTTGAGGGACCAAAATTTTGGCCCAAGATTTCAAAAATTTTACATATCGAAACATTATTCAAGAATATATTACGGCAATTTTAGACCTCCAATGAAAAGAGTTTGCATGAACATCAAATAGAAACCGAAATCAATTATGCATGTTAGGCTACAGCTGACTCACTTAACGTTTAGATTCTGAACATATCGGATGAGTTCTCAAATACTTGTAACATTAATAATTTTAGTTTCAAACACAGCAAAAAACATTAAAATCATATGTCTTCGAGACTTATTATAAGATGATTTTCTACGGTTTATGTTAAACTTTAAAAATCCCGTCAATATTGCAGTAAACCACTCAATATTTAATATTAACAGTAAAAACCGGGAAAACTCGACTTAATTTGTTAAACTTTCAAGCCACCCTCTTCCTTTTACAACCAGGCTTGGGACCGGCTTGGGCAGAATTATGGCTGTTACCAACATCAAATTTGAAATAAATAATTGATAAAATTCATTTCGTCTTATAAATCTCTGAAACGCCACTGATTGTCAATTGAACACAATTTTGGGAAATGTCATTCTTTGTATTGGATATTTCACAGCACATAAAAGTATTAAATTTTCAATTAAAACAGCTTTTAAAAGCACTCAATCTTTTAAACAGATAAGAACGTGTATATTTACTGCACTTAAGTACGAAAATGCACTCCTTTATCTCAAAAATATGATGTATTTTCACAACCATGAATTTTGCACTTCATATCGCAAATTCTTGAATTTCACTAACTGTCTCGTCAATTTATTAACACCGATATCTTTGGGCAACTACATCCGAGGTTATCACTTGTTTTTGTCACATAGTACTACGAAACAAGGTCAGGATTTGTAAAAAAACCACTAAATTTCGATGAATACGCGTTTTGCTTTCTTTTTGTTAAGACCTGTCAATGAAAGCCGTTCTACATTTATGCACCTTTGACTCTTATGAACAGTGCTCTATTGATACCACACACGTATAGGCGTTTATTCAGTTCGTTCCGTTCCTGTTAGTTTCCTGTTCCAAGGGTCAATTGGTCTGACCCAAAGAGGTAATAAACAGAGGAGTGGCAGTTCAACAAATTTCATGGGCCAACTTTTATGAGTGGAGTTGTGAACACTAACACGAACATGTTGACATCAGCGGCGTACAGCGCATGATAAACAAAATGGGCAAAAATATGGCGGGAATTTCAGATTCATTTGAAATTCCGCGAGTATTGTATGGAAACATCATAAAGAAAATATAATTGATGTTCAGAATAAAAGCTAATGTCGATAGTAACTTATTCGGATATGCTTAAATAATGAGCTTATTGTCAGCCATAATATTAAATGAGCATAAGCGAGAAATGAATTCGCACTGCAATCGATTATCATTATTAACATCCACCCGAGAAAGACTCGAATAATATACAGAAAGGATGATCCGATGGATTGGCATATTTTGTAGGACATTCATTGTTGCAAAGGCATTTAGATATCAACAAATTTATAAGATTACTCCAATTGTTTTGAGTTGCCCTAGAAGGACTGAGATTATTTTAAATTAATTATAAGAGTAAAATTGCAATCTTATCATACGATTGCACACTACAAGCTTATATATAAGCTTGTATTTAAAACAGGAAACCTTAATAAAGTATGAATTTCAGCTATCTACGCATGCACCTATAAGATTAAGAGAGGAAATTTTTTAGTCTGATCATTAGTAAACTGTAACGTTTGCTAGCTACTGGATGTATTATTGGGAACAACGGATATTTTAAATACGCAAATACTGCCTAGTAGCATAATTTTTGTTCGAAAAAATATGCTGATGCTACACAAATGATCAAGCAATTGAAATTTACAATTCAACATAATGTTTAATAATTTTCATAGATATTAACATTAACAAAACTCATACTTTGAACTTAAGTATGCTAAATATATTTGATTTAAAATTTTGGCCTCCCTCTTTCTTTTTCAACCGGGCTTGGGACCAGCTTTGGCGGAATTACGGCGACACTCACACCGTATATGCTATAGTTTTATAAATAAGTTAAATATAAGTAATGGATGTTTATGTGTTAATCGAACAAATTATTTACATGCCTTTAAAATGAATGATTTTATTCAATCGTTGCCTGATGGAATTTTTTTCGGATTGGGTTTTTGCAATGAAATGGTATCGTGTCTGTAGGTAGACTTTGATTACAGCTTTAATGAGCAGACTGTAATGCTGCGTTTCAACCATATGCCTAAAATATCCTTCAAAAAGGTTTTCTCCGATGCAGTCAGACAATACGCTGGTGGATATGGCTTGAAATATTCGAGATTTTAAAATGTTTCCATCCCTGCCAAGCTGATATCTTCGGATTTGCCGTTCTGTTTTCTGGCAAACGAGTGTTACGCTTTTTGAAGGTATTTTTTAGCAGTCCTCTGGTTTTGTACAATATCAGAGATGACGGCATAATATCTCCTTGTATTGCAGATAGGCACACATCACATCGAAGAGTCTTGTTTATTTTAAAGACAACAAAGCCCGCTATATAGTCTATAACACAAACCGCATATTCTGATAGTCTACCTGGATCCGTAGCGTAGCTGTGTTCTTCTATAAATGTTTGGTCGTAAATAGTTATGTCGATCATTTGTTCATCTTCGAGCATAGAAGGTCTGGATGTCGTCAAATTTATGGCTTGCATAGGGCATGATTGACTGGCATTAAGAATGGAAATGTCCTCCAATGGAATACAATTTCCTAAGCCACCATCACGAAGTTGACTTCTGAAAAGAAGTTTTTTATAGCGTGCTATAAATTGTCTGACTGTTGGGTTATTATTATATCCCAGGCCAGTGCGTATCGATGAGAAGAAGAGTTCAATGTGATCCTGATTTATCTTGTATAGCGGCAAAAACTTAAGTTTTTTCGACTCTATAAATCTTTCATATATAACTCTTATATTACGCAGACCTGCGATCAGACCTCTAAATCCTACATTTCTTTTTGATGCAATTAGAAGAACACCAGAGGGAAGGTACAATCCCTCTATGTATTTTATTGCCGCTGCAGCTATTGTTTGAACATCGTGAAAATTACTTTCAGATAGAGCTCTTTTCGCATATTCAAATTCAGATATTTTACGACTGTTCAACACGTCGAAAACATCATTGAAGGTTTTTACAAACTCGGATGTTGCTTCACTTCCTTCAAAATCGTTTAGATGAAGAACATCGCGACAGAAGTCTAGAGCATCCGCTACGGACCTACTCAAAGTCTGCACAGCTAATCGAACTTTCATTTTCTGATTTTGAAAATAAATGTGGGCTCTTCGCAGTTTTGTGCCTAAATGTAAGCCTTCTTTTTCTTGCAGCTTCTGTAGTGCCTTAAAATAGTCCCACTTAATCGACCGACAATCCAAGAACACACCCAAATCGGCTAAGGCATTCCGTACCAACTGTGGCACGGATCAGGATGGAGAATGTGGTTTCCTTGAATTCCTTCGAATTCAACGTACCCTTGCAAATCTGTATTGCGAACGTCAGATCCTAGCAAATTCGTCATCGTTAGATTGGCTGCAGCTCCATCAAAAGTAATTCCGACTATTTCTACGCCGGTGTCTTTTAAATGCTTCATGCATAAAGATACAATATTGGTTTTTTGCTCTGCGTTTATACTAGCAATAGGAAAAAATGCAACGGGTATCTTCCATGATTTGTTTATACATACAACAAGCAGCACTAATATCTGTGTTGCTACAGTGTCACTATTGCCACCATCACCAATGTCTACAAAACCATACGATTGCACTCCATCCCATTCCGTTTGCTGCCGAATGTTTATCTCGTCGAAAACCAAATTTAGATAGCCGATAGTTATAAAAAATAACTTACAATTAGTAGTTCGTTACGAGTTACTCTTTGAAAGGCAACCTAAAATAATTATGTTATTCGTGGTTATGCAGCAATTTGTATTTCTTACATTGCCTGTTATCGTTTTTGCATTTTGTAGCTTAAGTGGCTCCCTCTTTTTCTGTATATCAACATTCTAATTAATGAAGAAGTTAGCGAAATATCTGTATTTTATTGTCAATATTTAACAAATCGTTTAAAGTCATTGTCGAAGGTTCCGTGGCGCATTTCTTCTGCATTGGAATTTCTTTTGAAAAAAAATTGTCTTCATCCAACTGAAAAGTGATAGTAATTCTAACGAATTTGAAATTTCTTTTGCAAACTCACAGTAATTGAAGCTCGTTTATTGCTTTCACCAACGTCAAACGCACTTTCTTGCACTGATTCAAGAAAGCTACTCGTTGGAGGAGCCTGTAATATCACGTTAGTTAATTAGTATTAGAACTTTTTATTATCGATATACATCGTTTGAGACGTATTAACTTTATACATTAATAATAGCGAAACATATTTTACAAGGATGGTGCGAGCACCGTCGAAAATATACAGAAAATATTACTTACCATCGGCAAAAAAGAAGCAACATGCATTTTCGCTGATGTTGTCGGCGCATGTGACATGCGGTCGAAAGATGTCTGCAAAAGTTAATGATGTAAATGTTTCGTACAATGAGTTATGCAATATAAACGTACCTCGACTTCGGATACTAAATTGTATCTCGGGATCGCTCCTGCCACAAGGAAAGTTTTTCTCCCAATTTTCAGAAATTCGCTTTTATCGAAATGATTCGAACATACGACCGAATTGCTTTTGACTTCCGCTCCTAACAATCCAATAGATCTCAGCCATTGCTGCCGTAACGAGTCATTTGCAGGAAGTCTGGAAAAATATGCACACTAAATTACACAATTATCAATCTTCATGCTCAGATTCTCTAAAAAAATTCTTTCAACATTGCCTTTTGTCGCGCCGCTGAGTCGTGACGAAGCTAATTTAGAGAACTGTCATACATTATGTTGATTTTTTAAGTGAGCATTGAAATGCTAGATTTTTAACTGAAATCTTTTTTTAATGGTACTCTCCTTCGCACTAAAGATGTATCAAAGCACTTACCTATGAAATGAGACTGATTCCTTCGGGAAATTCGCAGTATTTCCACATGCCGCGATCACGCACTTCATCTTGTCAATTGACTACTTTAATAGTCTTTTCTGTTTATTTGTCAATTAACTATTTCACAGTCTTTCACGCACAATATTTAGGCACTGTTTGGGCAACAAAACCGCACTGTTGAACACGCGATTCACAATAAATCACTAGTTTTGAAGTAAATTCGAGATGTTTACTTCTTCCGATGACTTCTCGATGACAGTTCGTTTTGAAGTATTGTTCTATTTGGCTCTACTTGACGTTTTGTTCTGGAGCCCACACACGTATACGCTTCTACACGGATACTACCATTCCTGTAGTTTTTCTGTTCCATGGTCTGACCAGAATTGACGTACGAACCCGGGAGTCGAGCTAGTCAAATTGACTTGCGGTAGGCTAAGTAGCTGTCAAAATATGGTCAAAGCTTGATCCATAGCGAAAAGAATATAAAGCGCAGACACTCCGAGCTGTCAAAGTAGACTTAAGACAAAACACGCGTAAATTACCCCTCCTATCAGAGAGAGCGCTGCGGTTTTCATTTCCAAGCTTGCGCGAGTTATATTTCTTTTATGTTATGTCTGCATAAACAATGAGAGGATGCAGCTGTATAAACATTCTGTAGAAGTTATGAACCATAATGGATGCAGGTGTGTAAACAATTAGTGGAATTTATGGGTCATAATGAAGTTATGATTTCAGATAGTTTATATTAACGAATGATATTGACTTTAGCAAACGGATATTTAGAAGAAACGTAAGCGGTTTGCTTGTTTATCTATTGTAACTCATCCATCCTTAAGTTCTTTGTTGTCCTCAACAATTTTTATTACAGGTAATTCGATATTTTCGTTCGGTTTGCTTACATTAATATGAACTGTTTTTTCGATTCTTACAGTATTAAGAATACAAATATATTGAAGATAAGACAATTACTGTTGATATTAGTAACGTTATGAGTGATCCAGAAATGATTGAATTTCTTCGATATTGAAATTGTATTCCATCGATTCGTTTCAAATTGTTTATATTATTCAAATGTGGATTTTCTATTTTTAATTGATAATTATAATTTGAAATATTTTGAATTGATTCGAACGTTAATTGTTTTGAAACTCTTTTATTTCATTTGTATATAAATTTTCATTAATTTCAATTTTACAGTTAGTAAATCGTTTTACATATGTTCCACTTAATTCATATGTTTTTTCGTCACAATTTTGGTTTATTATATTATTTACACTTGTTAACAAAAAAAGACCTTTCTTTATTTCTTCAATCTTAGTTTTATTTCCCATTTGAATAATACAATTTTTAGTTTTACATTTTAATTGCTTTTTTTAGTAGATATGCATATTTTTCGGTTTCATAGTAATTTACATTATGTAATACAACATTTTTAATTTTTATATCTAAATTTTCTGACTTTATATTTGGTGTTTGTCTGACATTATATGATAACAAAGGCTGAGTAAGTATTGGGATATTGATCACAAATACATTTTTTTCGTTTTTAGTTAAAACATTTATTGATATTTCTCGAAGCTCGTCAAAGGATAAATTAAAGAAATCTATTTCGTCGTAAGTGAAAAGGGACCTGGTCATTATTCCAGTTTTTGCAGAGTTTACATTATCGATTAATTTTTCTAACCCATCTTTTATTAGATCCAAATTATGATTTGATTAGTAGTATTAATGATGTTATCAGTTTGATTAATGTTTTGTATTATTTTGTTAATATTATTTTGAAATACATACATGATTGATTCGTATTTGTTTATTCATTGATTTTATGATTGCATGGTTATTACTGTCAATTATTTTCATATGTTCTGTAATTTCTTGATAATCGTCATTTTTCATAAATCCAAACAACCGTTTATAAACGTTACCAATTGGATTGATGAGACTTCTTTTTTTTTAGTTAAGTTTTTGAATTTATTATTTTCAAAAGATTGATTTTTATCAATAGATGATAGCACTGTTTTTTGTTGTATTTTAAATTTTATAGAATTTTTTTTTGATGTTTCATGATTAAAATGTAATATTTTAAATTTTTAACTTCCCAGTTCCCTATGGGAAGTTATTGTAATGGGGTCGATTTTACGAATCCCAAATTTTGACATATCTTCACGTTTTAAGGTCTCTAAAATTCAAATCCATCGTTTTTAGAAAGATGTCTGTGTGTGTGTATGTACGTATGTGCGGATGCGCGGATGTGCGTATGTGCGTTCGGAATTATTTTTCGTCTCGATTATCTCGAGAACCAAACATTGCATTGACGTGGGACTGGTTAAATTGAACGCGTAATTACGTAACTTAAAACTGAATGACTTTTCAGCCAAATCGGTGAAGCCGTTTTTTATTTAGGATGCAAAAAACTGAAAAAACGATTAAAAATTTCGTATATTGAAACTGTTGAAACGCAATATTAATTCGTGCAGATCCCAAATAGCTTCATAGTAATATTATTATTATTGTATGTTTTAGTAAAAGTTTGATCAATGTGGTAAAAAATGTTATTTAAAAACAAATCAAGATTAATTTATAGAACTCCAAACTTATATTATGGGGTTTGTCATGTGTGACGCTAGTGCAGATAATAATTGGATATTGTTATAAATAATTTAATATTGTTAATAACAATCAAATATTATTAGTTGTAATTTGATATTGTAAATATGAACACAATTATAACTGTTTAGTAACGATCAAACAGTCTTAATAACGAATGATTTTTATTAATAATAATTAGTTACCCCTCAATAATGATTGTGAATTCCGAGGCCGAGATGGAGAACGAGGTTGAGGACGAAGAGGATGACAAGCAGGATGACGAGGACGAGGTTGCTGCGGCTTTGATAGAGGATGAACAGTTGGTGGAGATGTCTTCCTCTACCAAAGCTTTTATGGTTAGGTAAAAAATTCATAAAAATAATAAAAGTAATTATATTAATTTAGAATAATAATGTTTAATAATAGTAATTATTAATAATAGTAATTAATAATAAAAACAAATTATAGCTTTTTATTCACCCCACTAGGAAGTTAGTCGTGTGGGCCTCAAGGGTCGCACTTAGACCAAATTATCCGTTGATATTTTTTATACGTTCGATTGTATATTGGATGGTATTATTTGTTGCAATGTTGCAAATTTTTTGATTCGCTTTATGCTGGACTGATGGATTTTATTTGCGGGTTTTTTATTTTTTATTAGTATTAAATCATTATTTTTATTTTCGTTTATTTCGACTTTGCGGAATTTGAGTTGTTCCTTATGTCTTTCGTGCTCATAATCTTTTATGTAGACTTCTTGTTGAGTAATTTCTTGTGGAAGTTCTCGTTTTTTGTTATGATACTGTAATGTACTTGAATCAACAATATGTAAAATGTACCAAAACCACATGACTTCATCCATTCTATGCACACGCCTAAGCTTATGCAATTCCTACGCTTTGAGTATGTGGCAGCACCATTGAACGATCGTCCAAATATAGACTATTGTGAATATGTATTTTTGACATTCTTGAAAATAAAGATCACTTCTGTCTTAGACACCAACTCGTGCAGTTGTCACTCGATAGGAAAGCTAAATTATTATATGTGCTCCCCGGCACAGCCGGAGCAGCCATATTGGTGACCCCGACTTCTCAACAAAAAAGCAATTTGAGAACCCCGAATTCGCAGAAAAACACGACTTCAGACCCGCTTCTTCAAGTGCTGCGATCCAGGCATCCACAGGAGCCATTTTGCGGATCCAACGTTGCCGAGGCCAACGTGGTTTTCTGAATTTCGGACGTATCAAATTTCAAGTAAGTTTTCTTCGTATTCAAAATGTCTGACAGCGAGGATCACGGCATTGGCGCAAGCACGGCACAGCCTACGAAAAGCTCGCCATCAGCCGAAACTCCATACATTGCTGGTATAAACGACATCGCACAAATAAAATTACCGCCATTTTGGCGTACGCGACCATCGTTATGGTTCGCACGCATCGAAGCGCAAATACGTCTGTGTAGAATTCGCACGGACGCTGCAAAGTTTGACAAAGTAGTTGCTGAGCTTGACTGCGCTACACTCGAGGCAGTCGCCGACATCGTTGAAGCCCCTCCACTAGAGGGTAAATACGACGCTTTAAAAGCCCGAATATTGAGCGTTTTTTCCCTGTCGGACGACGCACAAATCCGAAACCTTCTGACTGGTTTGGAGCTGGGTGCCAGCAAACCATCGCAGCTCCTGCGGAGCATGACCCAAGCCACCGGCACCAGAGTTAGCGATAGGTTTTTGAAATATTTGTGGATGTCGCTGTCTCAGAGACAACGAATCTCACTAAGCTGGCAGAGATGGCAGATCAAATCGCGGAAGTAAAGGATCCACACGAAATTCGTGAGGTTTCCCAAGTCAGTCGCGAACAAACTGCGGATACTACAGCCAGCTTAGAAACACAAGTTAACGAGATTAGAAGGGTGCTTAGTCGCCTGGAACGCAACGTGGCGGAAAGGACTCAGCCCAATCGCACGGCAGACCACGCCCGACGTATCTGTTTCTACCACAAAAAATTCGGCCACGCCGCACGCACATGTAAACCTCCATGTGATTTCATTCAACAACAGGTACAGGGAAACGAATAGGGTCGCTGTCTGACCAGACGCCAAACAGCGACATGAGCCTTAGCCGTCTATTTGTTTACGATAAGCTAACGAGCACACGATTCCTTGTGGACACAGGTGCCGATATTTCGGTCATTCCTCGCCCACCTCTCGCGAACTTCAAACCGTCTAGCCTGAAACTTTTCGCGGCAAACAAAACGCGCATCAACACTTACGGCGACAAACTCCTTACCATCAACCTTGGTCTACGCCGTTCATTCACATGGCGTTTTCGCATCGCGGATGTCAATCAAGCAATCCTAGGAGCTGACTTCCTCAGACAGTTTAAACTACTCGTCGATCTGAACAGCAGAGGACTCATCGACACCAATAACAAATCGTCAACTCGTGGACATATCTCTACTCTTCCTATACCGTCCATAAACACAGTGAGCGATGACTCCCCGTACAACACTCTACTCAAACAGTTCCCGCAAGTGACAAATCCTTCTGTAGCAAAGAGTGCACCGCACGGAATCAAGCACCACATACAGACCGAGGGACCCGCGGTTTTTGAGCGTCCTAGGAGGCTCTCCCCGGAAAAACTTGACATAGCCAAGAAAGAGTTTCAATACCTGATTGATAAAGGGTATTGTCGGCAGTCAGCCAGCTCATGGGCAAGTCCTCTGCACCTTACACGGAAGAAAGATAATTCTTGGCGTCCATGTGGCGACTACCGTAAGCTAAACAAAATAACGAGGCTGGATAGGTATCCAATTAGACACATGCAGGACATCACTGCAGGCCTACAAGGAAAGCAAATCTTTTCAAAAATTGATCTGGTACGAGCTTTCCACCAGATACCAATAGCGAAAGAGGACGTACCCAAAACGGCCATAACCACGCCTGGGCTATATGAATTTACAGTGATGACATTCGGGTTGAGGAACGCTGCCCAATCGTTCCAGAGATTCATGGACCAAGTTCTGAGAGGGCTCGATTTTTGTGCGTGTTATATAGATGACATACTCGTCATGTTGCAAACACCAGAGCCGCATATGGATCACTTACGAACCGTATTCAATCGCCTTAGCAAATATGGAGTCGTAATCAACGTGGACAAGTGTGAATTCGGAGTCACGGAAACCGAATACCTAGGACACAAAATTACAGCGAAGGGTGTTCAACCACCAGAATCTCGTGTGCAGGCTATACGCAACTTTAAAAAACCTGAACGCATCAAAGATCTGCAAAGATTCCTTGGTGTTATTAACTTTTACCGTAGATTCATCAAGAGTGCGGCGGATTTGCAGACGCCGTTACATGAACTACTACGTGGAACTAAAACGAAAAATGACATCATAGTATGGACTCAGCGAACCAAAAATGCGTTTGAGGCCTGTCGAGAAAGCATCGCCAACGCTACGTTGCTCGTACACTTTCAACATGGAAAACCATTGAAGCTCGTCACCGACGCAACTGACAAAGCGGTGGGCGCGGTACTAGAGCAACTTCAATCGGAGCAATGGTTGCCACTAGCTTATTTCCAGAGGAAGCTGTCTATCACTGAAACACGATACAGTACATACGACAGGGAACTCCTCGCAATATATAGTAGCATTAAACACTTCCGTCATCTCTTAGAGGGCTCAGACTTTACGATCGTAACCGATCACAAGCCTTTGATTTACGCGTTCAGCCAACGGACTGACAAGGCCTCGCCTCGCCAACTACGTCAACTAAACTTCATCTCTGAATTCTCGACTAACATTGTTCATATTCGAGGCGATCCGAATGTTGTTGCGGACGCACTCTCACGAGTATACGAAATCACTACTTCTGCGGCATTTTCCGTAGAACAGCTGATTGAGGAACAGCAGAAGGACTCGGAACTCAATCAACTTTTGCAAAACAATACGACATCACTGAAATTGCAGTCCATCGCATTCAACGGCCACGGAACCCTCTGTTGCGACACGTCAACGGCAGACGTACGCCCATACTTACCCAAGTCGCTGCGAGAGGAAATCTTTGCGATATATCACAACCCAGCACATCCAAGCGGTCACGCAACTAGCCGAGAGATAAGCCGTAAATTCCTGTGGCCCAGCATGAACAAAGACATCGCTGAAATGGCACGAACCAGGCACACTCACAGCCCCGTGCAGGAATTCGTGAGTACAGACAAAAGGTTTCAGCATATACACGTCGACATTGTCGGACCACTGCGACCATATCAAGGATTCAAGTACTGTCTCACGGTAGTCGACCGTGTCTCCCGCTGGCCCGAGGCATTTCCAATGGTGGATCAAACCGCCGAATCGGCAGCAAAAATATTGTATGCAAACTGGATCTCCAGGTTTAGAACACCACATACTATAACAACCGATCAAGGTACTCAGTTCGAGTCCTCCTTGTTTAAAGCACTGTGCAGACTACTCGGGAGCCATAGAGTCCGGATGACGCCGTATCACCCCGCAGCAAACGGAATGGTGGAGCGCTGGCACCGCTCGCTCAAAGCAGCGATCATGTGCCATGAAAACGACAACTGGATGGATACCTTACCCACTGTACTTCTCGGTCTCCGCAACGCCTTCAAAGAGGACCTGAAAGGATCATGCGCGGAGATGGTCTATGGCACGACCCTGCATATTCCGGGTGACATATTCATGAACAGCAATCATGATTGCAATGCGCCACTCCTTGTAGATCAGCTGCGAGAGAAAATGCGAGACTTACGTCCGCAACCCGCATCGAACCATTCGTCCAGAGCCAGCTTCGTCCACGAAGATATGCAGAAATGCAGCCACGTTTTCGTGCGCAGGGATGGAGTACGGAAATCCTTAACGCAACCTTATTCCGGTCCCCACCGAGTGCTGCAACGAATTTCAAACACCGTTTTCACCGTCGAAGTCAATGGGAAACGAACTAACGTTTCCACCAATTGCCTGAAACCAGCGTATGTCGTCCAAGATCATCGAAGCGAACACGATCCCACTTCGCTAGTCTCAACGCGTAGAGCTTTAGCAGCGGAGGCATCCCACAGCAGCCAACGACCAGTCATTCGGCAGCCAATCAATCCGCTACCTCAATCCATAACAAAAGTCTACCCACCAGCAAGTCGGCGAAACGTCAACACTTGACGTTATTGAAGAGGGAGTACTGTGGCAGCACCATTGAACGATCGTCCAAATATAGACTATTGTGAATATGTATTTTTGACATTCTTGAAAATAAAGATCACTTCTGTCGTAGACACCAACTCGTGCAGTTGTCACTCGATAGGAAAGCTAAATTAGTATATGTGCTCCCCGGCACAGCCGGAGCAGCCATAAGTATATACACGAACTCATATCAAGCTTTTTGATTGAATTGGCTTATTAAAGAAAGCAAGCGTACAACCTTTAGTTCACTTTGCTAATGACCTAATTATCTAATACTCGAGTGCATCGGAATAATTACTCGGCAAATTCACAGCATGGGAATGCAAGGCAATCGAATAATCGATAGCAAAATAGAATTAGATTATGGATAAGATATGTTATGGAAATAGTAGTTAAAAAGAGTAATCGAATAAAAGAAAACAGTTTTTAGTTGCAACCAGAAAAATTGTTTTCTTAGTAAGAAAACTCCCTTTTCTTTCGGCAGCGGTACTTACGGTACTTAAAAAAATATCGGCAGCACGGACCATGGATGGACCAGCGCCAATCTTGTGGCAGCCATTGAGCTGCCTGTAGGTATCCCTGATTTCCCTTTTCCTCATTTGATTATAACCAACTAGAGCTCGCAATCATTCGAAGAAGATTTCGCTAATCAAATATAGGCAACGGAAACACTGCACACCGTCTGCAAGCGTACATGTTCCACATCACAGCGACAATTTTAAAACACGACATGGCGATCCTGCACTTTACGAGCCTGCGAACGAGCAACTAGAAGACGGAGAAATACAACAACTTTAAACACAAGACGATTTAGACAAAGTTTTCAACAGATGTCTCATCCTCACGGAGAAATCTCCTCATACAATAGACACGAGTAGGCAAGAGTATACCATCGAGCCAAATCTACAAGCTCCACATTATCGGCCAACACCACTACCTGGACCAAGATCTAGGCATCTAGAAGAGTTCATGAAGAAAAGAACGATCAAGGAACCCACACATCATCAACACGTACGAAGGAAGAGATGCGACAAAGCGTTCAAAGCGAGGAAAGAAAAAGCACTTCTGCATCGCATAGTAAGCATATCGATCGGTGAGCAACGAAGATTATTAGAGCAGAAATTAAGGAGCTATTGTTATTGAATTTAAACATAAATAGCCATAAGACAACATACTTTGTAATACATTTAATCAACACGTCCCCATAAACAAATCTTTCCTTTCTACACAACAATGGGAAACAATTGTAGCACGGTGTAAAACAATTTCTTAGTCGAATATAACCAGCTAATTAGCACTTTGGTCTTTTTTGTAGTGATTATCATTGCTATATACGCATACGACAACATACAAAAGAAATACGCTCGGAAGGTAGTACACGGAAATATTGTCCAAAACAGAAACAATGTTTAAACACTTTAAAAACCCAAAAACCCATCACAAATGTCCGTGGAAGAGCTAGGGACATTGATAGCAGAGCTGAAAACTATCTTAACTAATATAAAAAAGACTAAGAACTACACGGTCAAAACCTTAAAAGAAAAGCTCGAACAGGCTACAACACTTTAAAAAAAAGCCGCGAGATGCGACCCTTGAGGTCCACACGGTCAACTTCCCAGTAATATTTACATAAATATTATAATAATTATAAAAATATGCTACATTATCAACTGGAGAATAAGCTTCATTATCAACTGGAGAAAATGAATGAACCCGACTACAGCTGCGTCATCGAAAGCGAGCTAGAAATACATGACATCCAATCATTGAATAGTGTGGTTTGTAGTAATGACATTAATATTTTATACATAAATATACGTGGCTTAAAAACAAATTTTAAACACCTACAAGTGTATATTGAAATGCTCAACACTAAACCGGATATTATAATATGTTCTGAATCTTGATACTTAGAATATTATGAATTTTATAACATCCCGAATTATAAAATTTATAACAACCATAGTAAAATTAATAAAGCTGATGGAGTTTTCATTTAAATTAATAACAAAATTAGGGAAAATACTACGATAGAAGTAATAAACAATGTTACATTCTTGAACTCAAATTTAACCACTAGCAATGGAAATAATATTAGTTTAACATCATTATATAGAAGTCATGACATTGACAAGATGGATTTTGTTAACTCAGCAAACGGATTTATAAAAACCAATAAGCAATTGAAAAATCATCTTGTTATAGGTGATTTAAATATTGATTTAAAAAGTGATGTTATTGTATCAAATACATTTTGAAACAATTTTTTGCAATCTGGGTTCTTACCGCTATTGACAGGAATTACAAGACCCAGCAATAATGATGTTTCTTTAGGTTCTTGTATTGATATCATATTTGTAAAAACTAGGGATATAAAAACAAAAGCCTATAAACTCATGAATTGTTTTACCGATCACTACCCTCTTTATGTTTCTTTATCGGTTGAAAAATTTCAAGAAAATCTAGCTGCAAACATTCAATTTATAGATTATAAAAACATGAATGTAAAAAAATAGATTGGGATCTTTTTAATGATCTTAAGGATCCAGAACATGCCCTAGATCTATAAATTAAGTGCACACAAAACATAGCTTCCACATCATTGAAACATAAAAATAATAAGAAAAATATGTCAAGAAGCCCATGGATAACCAAAGGTTTAATACAATCTTGTTTATCCAAAGAATATCTATATAATAAATTAAAAAACAATCGAAACGACAAGATACTTGAAATACGATATAAAAGCCATATGAAAATCTTGAATAAAGTAATTTCTCGTGCTGAATATGCGTATGAAGTAAATCTAGTCCAAAAAATCAATTCAAATAGTAAAAAGTTATGGAGTTTCATTAAGAAAAAACTTAGTAAAAATACAAATGTAAATAATAATATTGATTACTTAGAAGAAAATGGCGAAAAAAATTCTAATGCTAATGATATAGCTAATAGTTTCAATAGTTTTTTTTGCAATATTGGACCTGCACAAGCAAGTAAAATCAATAAACCGAATAATGCTCATTTTAAAGAGGCTAACTCTAATAGTAGAACAATTTATTTAAAACCAACGAATACCTTTGAAATTGAAAAAAAATATTATCTGATATGGACAACAAAGCTGGTGGAGTAGATGGAATAAGCGTTAAAATACTTAAATTGACTGCAAGCTACATTAAAAAACCTTTAGCTGATATATTTAACTTATGTATTACTAAAGGTATCTTGCCCAAATCATTGAAAACTGCAGAAGTAATACCAACATTTAAATCAGGTAGTAATCATCTTCCTACAAATTATAGGCCAATTTCTTTAATTTCAAATATTGCAAAATTATCAGAAAAAATTATACAAAAAAGATTCGTAACGTTCTTTAATAGATTTAAAATTATATCATCTAGCCAATTTGGCTTTAGGAAGAATAGAGGCACAAAAGAAGCATTAGCATTTATTTCCCAATTTATTTACAATAACCTTAACAAAAGCTTGCCAACAATTGCAACCTTCCTTGATTTAGCCAATACTTTTGATCATAGAAAATTACTAGAAAAGTTAGAAAACTATGGTATAAGGGAAATAGCGTTAAGTTTAATTGAAAATTGTCTTTCTAATAGAGGAAAAATAGTTAAAATTGCTGGTTATAAAATCAAGAGTCGTCTAATAAGTATGGGTGTCCCACAAGGAACGGTCCTAGGACCCTTATTATTTATTATTTATGTAAACGACTTCCTAAGTATAGTGCCAGAAAACTGTATAGTGTCATATGCTGATGATACATTCTTAGTTCTGATAATACCTGGCAAAAAATTGAAGAAAAAATTAACAAATATCTACATGATGTTAGTACTTGGATTGCGTTAAATGATTTATCTTTGAACGTAACTAAACCGGTTTATATGGCTTTTGGTATTTATTGTAACAGCGTACCACAAAATTTAAATGTCTTTATTAATGATAAAAAAAGGGAGATCGGATGAAACAGCTCTTCACTCGCTCACCAGCTACATTGAAAAGTCGCTAAGCGTCAAAGGATACACGCAAGCGGTTTTTATAGACATCGAAGGGGCTTTCGACAATATCAGCCACAAGGCTATTGAGAAGGCACTCGTGGAAAACAATGTGGATGGTAACCTGATTAGGTTTATCGTACAACTGCTAAGCAGCAGGAGCATTAACTCCACACTAGGAGACAGTATCCTAAGAAGGAGGACGTACAGAGGCACCCCGCAAGGTGTAGTGCTATCACCCCTTCTATGGAACTCAGTGGTGGACAAACTCCTGTCAACAATAGAAGCGACTGGGTGCAAAGTCATAGCCTATGCAGACGATGTTGCAATAGCAATATCGGGCAAATTCGTAAACACCGTATCTGAAAGACTTAACTTTGCCCTGAGTATTCTTACCCAGTGGGGCAAAGAGTACAGTCTAAAGATAAATCCACAGAAAACGGAATTTGTGTTGTTCACAAAAAGGTACAAAATTCCACGATTTCTCCCACCCAAACTCGATGAGATAAGCCTCATACCGTCTCATCAAGTTAAGTATTTGGGTCTAATTCTGGACTCCAAGCTCGCGTGGAAAGCGAACATAGAAGAAAGAACGCGAAAAGCGGCATGCGGAATCTACTGCTGCAAAAGAGCCATTGGGAAGAATGGGGATTGAAACCCAAAATCGTAGCATGGCTCTATACGGCGATAGTGGAACCAATACTTCTGTATGGCGCAGTTTTTTGGTGGCCAGCTATTGCAAAAACATCCAATGCAAACCTGCTAAACAGGGTCAGAAGGATTGCAGCTATTGCAATTACCGGGGCCTTACGCACTACCCCGACAAAGGCACTGTTTATACTATTGAATTGGCTCCCGACGGAGCTGCTTACGAAACAGCAGGCCAAGTGCTCTGCGATTCGATTAAAAGCACTACATTTCTGGCAAGAGGGAAATGTTGGCCACTCCACCATACTTCGGAGGGATGGACCAACGCCAGGGGAAGTAGACCTTGCGCCCCCGATTCCCTGCTTTCATCATAGTTTCAGGTCAGTCATCCTAAGCAGGGATGACTGGGCAATAGAAAGAGGTGGGATGCAGGAATCGGTCGACATCTACACTGATGGCTCCAAAATGGACGGAAAAGTTGGCTGTGGCGATTTCTTAGCATAGCTAGGCCTGAAACTATCCTTCCGGCTTCCAGACCACTGCAGTGTTTTTCAGGCAGAGGTCATTGCGATATACAAGGCAGTAGACTGGCTGAGAAATCAGCTGAACGTGATGTCACTTCACTGTGAAGTGACTCTACACTGGGTACCGGGACATAGTGATATACCGGGAAATTGCGAAGCGGATGCCTTAGCGAGAGCTGGCACTGAGCTCCAGGAGTATACACTCACACCCCAAGTTGGTCAACCTCTCGCTTCTATAAAGCTAGGATTTAAGCAACATTACATCAAAGCTGCAAATAGAGCCTGGTTATTGGAGGAAACCTGCAGGACAACCAGGCAAATTTGGCGTGCACTGAGTTCCAGACGCACCAAGCAGCTCCTGAACACGAGTCGAGAAACCTTGAGTTCTATCGTGTCCATACTGACGGGGCACTGTCTAATTGGCAGGCACGCAGAAAGGTTGGGCGTTCCTCTCAACGATTTCTGCCGGAGTTGCAGATCGGAAGAAGAGGAAGAGACAGTCCAACACTTTCTGTATGAATGCCCGGCACTGTCCAGGAAACGCATGAAAACCTTAAGCTCACCATTCCTGGACAGCCTCACGGAAGTAGCTGATTTGAATATCGGCTGCATAGCCGGCTTCATACGAGAATCGAAATGGTTCTCGTCATCTCACAGGTTCTAGTGCCACCCTCGTCTCTTTGTGGTATTACAATGGGCCTATCTTGGCCTAAGTGAGCCATCTTTTTGACAAAGAGGGCTGCCACTACAACCAACCATTAATGATAAAGAAATTAAGAAGGTCTATGCGACTAAACATTCAGAAGTAATTTTTGACCCACTTATGAAGTGGGATAATCATATATCATACCTAGTTAATAAAACAAAATATTTACTTTTTATATTCGCCAAACTTGTAAAAATCATGAACACAAAATCTTTAATGACTATGTACTATGCATTTTTCCACAGCTTAGCCAGCTATGGAATCAAAGCTTGGGTGGTGCTTATATTAATGTACTTAGCTTATCAGAATCTTTGCAACAGAAAATACTTAAAATTGTTATTAAAAATGACCAGGAACCAGTTAGGCCTTTAGCAATTAAAGAATCATATGACAATGAATGTTTATTAAATCATTTCACTGAATTGCAAAAAAGATATAATGACTCAAGTAGTAGGAATAGGAAGGAAGGAATACAGTACTGAACAAGCCTAAAGTATTTTAATCTGTTTATTTCAAAAATTTGTGGGTGGATAGCAACAAAACTATTTAATACCCTATCCAGCAAATTGAAAATCTTGAATTAGAAAAAAAGGAGTAAAAAGAAATTTGTACTTTGGTACAGAAACCGTTGAATATGTGAGAAAAACAAGTTTTTTTTGTCAAAATTCACGTTCAGATAGTTATAATAAGGAAATGGCTAATAAGGGACTGCATGCAATTTAGTTTTTAAGAATATCCGGACCTATGTACAGGTAACTTAGTTTACCTCTATAGGATGTTAGTTTTATCGATTTTATTATTGTTTAATTTGATGTAAACTTTCATGTATGTATTTATACTCTGATTAAATAAATAAATAAATAAAAACTACTTTAAATAATAATAATTTACCTCTCATAACAGTAATTGGAATGACTTAATATTAATCGTATCATCTACGGGAGCGTCAATTGATTACGTAGGTAAGGGGGATGATTAAATATTTACGCTGATTAATCGGGAGGAAGGGCAGGTTACAAAGCCTATTGTACGTTATTTGTTATTTGCATATCAATGAAAGCTTTTTAAGGCATATGATCTAGCAAAGTATTGACTACACAACATTTTACCTTTCAAAGCGTTCATTACCACAAATGGAAATTTGATTAATTTTTTTTTCATTTTCAAAATTTAAGCAGTTTTTATATTAAAATTACAACACGGTACTGTAAAAACTCTTCAAAATTTGTTTAAACTATGCAAATATTAATAAACTTTGATTGGCTTAACAACAATGTCAGAATTAGACATATTTTTCACAATAGCCAAACTCCTTGAAAAAAAATTATCACCAGAGAGTAAAACTGAGCTGCTAGATTTTATAATACATGTAAAGCTACTTCCAAATGTTCGCAAGTCATTAAATAAAGCGTCAATCAAAACCATAGCAGAGCTAGAGACGGAATTAAAAATCAAGTACACGAATTCAAAAACAATCCCCCAAATGCATACTGAGCTAGCTAATATAACACAAAAGATGTTACCGGTCAAGAGAATAAGAGTAGTCACGTAAAATCATTCATATGAACACTTTTTACATGGCGACTTTGAATGATTTTTTATTTTTAATTTAATTTTTTAGACATCATGAAAAAAGGTTTTGTTGGTTTGCCTCCAAAAATTGATAAGGATTTATAAATTTTATAAACATTTATTACCGTGTTGTGCAAATCTGGTTAAAAAAAAATTATGAAAAAATCATAATTTTTTGCATTATTTTTGTTAATTTAAAAAACGGCTCCAACGAAATTTTTGTAAATACAAAAACATAACAAAAATGTTAATATACGTCGATTGACATCTTAATGATGCAAACATTATATCTGGTTCGTGAGATATAGTCTATAACAGAAATGACCTTGAAATCATGATGTCTTCTAATGATTTTTTATTTTAAATTTCATTTTTTGTAATGATGAGAAAAAGTTTTGTTGATTTTTGCACAAAAACTGTTTGAAGTATATAAATTTTATAAATCTTGAAAACTGTGTTTCGCAAATCAGGTTAATAATTTATTGTTTATGAAAAAAGCCTAATTTTTTGCACTTTTTTCCTTAAATTAAAAAACGGCTCCAACGGTGTTTTTTTCTTTTGAAAATTTGACAGATTCACAAAAATTTTAATACGTGTTGATTGACACCCTAACAATTCAAATCGTATGTTTGGTTCGCGAGATATAGTGCATGACAGAAATGACCTTCATAGGGGCGAACCAACAAACCCCCCCGACCGAAGCATCCCACAGCAGCCAACGACCAGTCATTCGGCAGCCAATCAATCCGCTACCTCAATCCATAACAAAAGTCTACCCACCAGCAAGTCGGCGAAACATCAACACTTGACGTTATTGAAGAGGGAGTACTGTGGCAGCACCATTGAACGATCGTCCAAATATAGACTATTGTGAATATGTATTTTTGACATTCTTGAAAATAAAGATCACTTCTGTCGTAGACACCAACTCGTGCAGTTGTCACTCGATAGGAAAGCTAAATTAGTATATGTGCTCCCCGGCACAGCCGGAGCAGCCATAAGTATATACGCGAACTCATATCAAGCTTTTTGATTGAATTGGCTTTTTAAAGAAAGCAAGCGTACAACCTTTAGTTCACTTTGCTAATGACCTAATTATCTAATACTCGAGTGCATCGGAATAATTACTCGGCAAATTCACAGCATGGGAATGCAAGGCAATCGAATAATCGATAGCAAAATAGAATTAGATTATGGATAAGATATGTTATGGAAATAGTAGTTAAGAAGAGTAATCGAATAAAAGAAAACAGTTTTTAGTTACAACCAGAAAAATTGTTTTCTTAGTAAGAAAACTCCCTTTTCTTTCGGCAGCGGTACTATAAACTCGTTTGCCTGTTAAGCTCGGCAACTTAAAAAAATATCGGCAGCACGGACCATGGATGGACCAGCGCCAATCTTGCGGTAGCCATTGAGCTGCCTGTAGGTATCCCTGATTTTCCTTTTCCTCAGGCAATCATTTGATTATAACCAACTAGAGCCAGCAATCATTCGAAGAAGATTTCGCTAATCGAATATAGGCAACGGAAGCACTGCACACCGTCTGCAAGCGTACATGTTCCACATCACAGCGACAATTTTAAAACACGACATGGCGATCCTGCACTTTACGAGCCTGCGAACGAGCAACTAGAAGACGGAGAAATACAACAACTTTAAACACAAGACGATTTCGACAAAGTTTTCAACAGATGTCTCATCCTCACGGAGAAATCTCCTCATACAATAGACACGAGTAGGCAAGAGTATACCATCGAGCCAAATCTACAAGCTCCACATTATCGGCCAACACCACTACCTGGACCAAGATCTAGGCATCTAGAAGAGTTCATGAAGAAAAGAACGATCAAGGAACCCACACATCATCAACACGTACGAAGGAAGAGATGCGACAAAGCGTTCAAAGCGAGGAAAGAAAAAGCACTTCTGCATCGCATAGTAAGCATATCGATATATCGAATATAGGCAACGGAAGCACTGCACACCGTCTGCCAGCGAACATGTTCCACATCACAGCGACAATTTTAAAACACGACATACTCTATCCAGTTTTATACTGGTGAGGTGTTAAAATATGTCAGATTTGTTTTTAATACCCTGCTGTATTTCTAGTGGTTTAGATTGAGTTACAGAATGAATTGTATTGTTGTAATATTCGGTTGCTTTGAGAACCTTTTCTTCGAAGTCCAATTCTGGTTAACGTTAATAATATTTTAATTTTTTTAAGTAAGGGTCTATGACAACTGTTCATATCTGCGTTAACTGTGTGAGGCTTAGGTGAGGTGAAATGAGTTTCGATATTCTCCTTTCTCAGATAATCTTTTACGTTCATCATGTTAAATTCATCAGCGATTATTTTGTAAAGTTTGTAATAGCGCAGGGCATGGAAAAAAATATCGTTGGTTCCCTCAGGAGCCGTAACCCCGCACCCCATCCATGTTGTCACGAAAACCAGCTTACAGCGTTCGAACCAGGGAATCAGGTTTGGCAACTACCCGACCGGTTCTTGCGAGAGAAACGTTATCGGATCGGGAGTAAAATCGCTGAAGATAGACAGAAAAGGGAGTCTAGTTCATGTCGGTCACCCGAACGGAAAGTTTTGAAGAATGAATTGACCATTCGAGGTGAAGGCAACACTGAAAAAGGAGATTTGCAAACAATTCATCAAGATGTGTGTTAAGTTTCCGGAAAATAAGGGTTCGCGTGAGTCCCGATGAAGAGTGAAAGTGTGCTTCGAGTCAAACAATTGATTTTCTATTCGCTTCGAAAAAAACTTGAAATGTGGAAAGGCGTAGAGTTTGCCCCTGATTGATCCCGCGATTTTCGGCTTTTGTGATTGGACTTCATAGCATCGTTTTATATGCTGAATTTTTGCGAACAATCAGTTCCAAGTGTGGTTGTGGCTGAACACGTGAAAACTGAAACATTTCGACGTGACCATGTGAAAAATGTATGGAGGCGTAGATTACGAGCTCTGCTTGAGAACCAGAGGGGATGACAGGGTCAGCTGAAATTAAGCTAGTTTGTCAAGTGATTTTTAAATTGAACTTTGAACCCGTCCATTACTTCCAGCTGATGAAGATTTTCACCGAAAATTGTGGGAATGAGAGCGATATATTGTGGGTAACTAATGAACAAACCATCGAGCAGTTCGGGAAGTATCTTAATTAACTTATGAAGTGAAAGCATTACGCGTCCTGAAATAGTTGATTTGGCATATCATCTAAACAAAAAATCATCCTTCGCTATTTTATTATAATAAATTTCAATCGCTAGTAAATATAACACACAACATTGCATAAAAAAGCAATATATGAAAAAATACTTCACTCTTCAAAATTAATTTAAAGGCTAAATTCTAAGGTAGATACTAGATGAAGAGTTCTTCATGAACAAGTTGAAGAACAATCACGAAAAATAAGATTCAGTAAATAGTTAGAAATAATTTATAAGTTTCAAAAATATAGAATAAGCCGAAAAGTGGAACCAAAAAAAATTAACAAACCGTGAATATATGTAGTCTAAATACAAATACATAGGCTCGTTACAATAATTTACAAATATTATGTAACCCAAGGGAAGATATAACGAAACGGAATGGAGACAGAAATACATAAGTAAAAATATAAATAATTAAATATACTGAAATGATTATTTACTGTGCATTAATTGAAAAAAATGTAAAGGTTGAGTAGTAGTCATAGAAGTCTAACTTTTCTTTCTTGTCTAGCCAAATCGATGCTATAAATTTGTCACGGTTCGAATCGTGGTACCACCATTGAACAGGGAACTAGAGGAAAGGTGAAATCCGTGTGGATGCGTATATGTGAGTTGGCCGACTTTCTGCTGCTGCTGCCTAATCGTTGAATGTCAATAATTTCTTAAAAGTCTGTCACTGTCACTTTGACTGTACAAAAAACGTCGTGAGTTTTGAGAAATTTGCATTCGGCGCAAATATTTTGCGTTTATTTATTCTTGATAGAATTATTTAAGTGATAATATTGTGTGTTTTGAACTAGTGAGAAGTGTTACTGTTGACGAAAAGTGTAGGAAGCAATTTTAAAGCTGTGAATTAACTGCTATAAACGATGAAGTGTGTTGCATCTTATTGTGCGAATAGCTCGTTTTCTCGGCCGGAAGAAGTATCTTTTCATGTGTGAGTCTATCCGGAATTTACGTATTTTAAGTTTCCGCAAGTTAACCGAGTGTTTTTCAGTGACAAATGATTCATTTGGTTGCATTGAATTTTCTTGTAATAATTTCTGACAATTGCGCTGATACTGTCAAAACTTGAACAGTGGCGTAGTCGGTCTGGGCACAAATTAGTTTGTTTAATTAAATTAACTGAATCAAAAATCTAAATTTGATTCTTTTTATTGGACTTATTTATGAAACCATAGCATGTAAGATATGAGTGTCACCGTAATTCCACCGAAGCCAGTCCCAAGCCCGTTTGAAAAAGGAAGAGGGAGGCTGAAAGATTATTTTTTTATATACAATATATGGTAATTATTTTTGACTGTTGTATGTATAAATTTAACAATGTATGCGTCTAAATTTGGTGTATTCACATTGTTTCAAACATAACATGCAACAGTTGGCGAATATTGGACTAAATGAATACTTAACCTAGATATTTCCCCGCTTAATCTTATAGGAGAATGAAATTTGACCCCAGATCGCAAAAATGAATCTTTTGCTAATGCTTCCTGTTTTATGTACACGTAAAATCAACAAATTTACTGTGCTATTGTATGATGAGTATGTCACTTTATTCTTAATTTTAAAGTATTTCTTTCTTGGAATACAACGTCAAAGCTACTGAGAATGCTATTTTTCATTTTGTTTTTATCTGAATACCAAATCTCAAGTTTGTATTTTGATCAATATGTTTGAAATGTTGCTCTGTTAAACCTTGTTTGGGAAATTTTTCCATTTTCCATGCTTCTCCTTAAATCTTTGAATGTCTTGTCAAGTTTGTCAATTCTTCTGATTATTTTGCATACAGTATTGAGTTATTTCATTGCTTCATGTTGGAATTGATAATCAATTACAGTGCGAACCAATCATATAGGCTCCATTAATGATGTAGCTGCTATCATCCCGTTATTTAAAGCTTTCAAATGTTACGCTCTATATAAGCTTTTATTCTGGACAGTAAAATTTCAAATAAACCTTGAACTTCCGCCTTTTATTTTTCCATTTTCACTCGCATGCGATGTACGCCCCTAACTTAAGCAAGTTTAGTGTTAGTGTCACAACCACACTCATAAAAGTTAGCCCACCAAATTTGATGATTTTCCTCTCCTGTGTTTATTACCTCTTTGGGTACCACCACCACACACTCACTTAAGTAGCCACCACTTTTTAGTTTAATTTAATCTAGTTTAGAATAGTTTGGTCAGGGCTTGACACAACCGCCTTGTGTCATGTACTCTGCGGACTGGCGTCGAGCCGTGTGAAAGGAACAGTGGACGAAGTCAGCGCCTGGGGACACGCCTCCAACAACTCACCGCCCACGCAAACCTGCACTTCCATCGAGGCGAAAAGCTTGCGGGCGGTGACCTATAGAAAGCACACAGGCTCGTGCACCCACTCCCTCGCCCGAGGCCAACGACCGCGAACAAAGAGCCCGGTTCGCCGTTGGTTGCGGGAACGGGCCAAGCCAAAACAAAATGACAAAATTCGTGAATACGAAGATCTTTGAAAGGCATCGGAAAAGGTGCAACGAAAATCCAAGTCGCGTGAACGGTTTGAGTAGCAAAAAAGTGGTCGTCACAGTTTACCGAAAAGTATAGACAACTCGGTGGCATAGTGATCCGAAGATAAAAGGCCATCGATCGTTAAGGACAACTCCATTCAAAATCAACGTCTTTGTCCCGTATAGTCTTATCGCCACAAGCTCCATTAAGAAACCAGCGAGAAGACATCGCCACAAGCGCCATTCAAGAAACCAGCGAGGAGACATCGCCGCAAGCTCCCGTTCAAGAAACCAGCGAGGAGACATCACCGCAAGTTCCGGCACATAGAAGCAAGCAGCGAGCCGTCGCTGCCAGCTCGAGTTCAACGAAGCGTCGCATCGCTAAGGAGACCCCCGGCGCAGCGCAGCTTAGCAGAGGTTAGACAGTAGTAAGTGTAGACTTTAGAAAATTAAGTACATATTACCACTATAGCTTTTAGATTTATAACAGTGAGTGAGTGGCCGATAGGGACACGCGGTGTGAAAACATTTATTTTGTGTCCATGGGGTATAAGAAGGAAATATTATTCGTTGTCAATAAAAGTGGTGAGACCGACAGTCATTATTCTTATTTTACTTTCCTTTTGCATTGTTGTGGGCCGGAGACAAATTTCGCGGGAACATCGGTGAGCCGGACTCTCGTCCGACGTCCGAGGTCCATTGGGGTGGGTCTCCAACCAAACGAAGGCCTTGACCGATCAGTCAGAACCCAACTTAGGTCCTTCCCCGAAAGGTAACGGTGACATTTGACGCCTAATGTGGGGCCACATAATAGCGCCAGTTTGCCGTGACCGCCATTTTTGGCCCTTAAGCAATCGTAGTGGTGAAAGTGAAATGATTAGTGAAATTTTTTTAGGGAAAAGTGCGCCCTCCCGGAACCAAGCGGCGAAGGAATTTGCATCCAGCTCCACATTGTGGTTGATCATCGCAATAGTGCCATAATTGAATTGTAATTTAATCAAGACGGGTTACCGAATACAGTGAGTTTTCTTTTCAATTTTGTTTTTCGATAGAACAGTGAAAGTAGCAAGTAAATATTGAGTTTAGGGATAATGGCGAAGGCAGCCAAGATCCTCATCGACCGGCTCAGCAAAGATGAGTTGGCGTATGAATTGTGTATTCGTGACCAGCCAGGAGGAAGTGTGGACGAAATGCGCCGTACTCTTCGAGCGGTGTAGAGGGCGGAGCAGGCGCTCGATGCATTGATGGTGGAAGCCGGTTATCATCCATATACTCCAAAAGAAGACCTGGAAGCGATACGGGGGAAATCTCCGAAATCCAAGCTCTCGTCAAGAAATTTGATGGTGAAGTAGAGAGTGGGGAGTTTTTAAAGATCAAAACCAAGATCAAATTCGGTTTGAGGCGGTTGGCGAACATCCAACTCGATGAGTTGAAACACGAAAAGGAGGTCTGCAAACTCAGGGGAGAACTGATAATTGCAATGGGGGAAGTCCTAGTTAAAGCAGAGGGCGACGAGGAGGAAGAAAAAGCGTGCGTGACTGCTCCGGGGAGGGCTCCGGCTATACTGCCGGAAGCTAGCGATCTGCCCGGACCAATCTTTTCCACACATCGAACCGAGAAGGGACCTGAGAAGTCGCAGGACGTGTCTAAGTGGAGAGTAAAATTTTCAAGTGACACCCCCGAATCCGTCAATGCATTCTTGGATCGCGTGGAGGAGTTGCGGGTGGCAAAAGGGGTAACCAAGACTCAACTGTTCCGACTCGTTACCGAATTGTTTAAATACGAGGCCTAAATATGATATCGGTCGATAAGAGCACGCGTTGGAAGTTGGGAGAAACTTTGCCGGGAGTTGCGGGACGAATTCCTACCACCCGACTACAATATACGACTGTGAGAAGGGATTCGGCACCGAACGCAGGGCAGAAACGAAACGATAGTGGTATACGTCATCGTGATGGACAGACTTTTCCGCTGTCTTACGGAACCTTGTCCGGAGTCCGAGAAATTGGGAATTTTGAGGAGAAACATTACGCAATTCTACCAGACAAGTCCATCGATTCCGTGGCAGACCTCATACGGCTAGGTCGCAAACTGGAGGTCACCAGGGTGTCTGTAGAGGCTTATGTGCCTCCGCCGACCCGGAGGCAAGCTCGAATACTAGAGCCCAACCTCGCCTATGTGAAAGCCTATGCTGTGAATGCAGTTTCATATTCAAATCCCACCGGTCGCACCACCTGCTGGAACTGCCGGAGTATGGATCATTTCGCCCGCGAATGCCGGGAACCTAGGCGTTGTTTCGGATGCGGCCAGTTACGCCGATCTCGTTTTCCCGACGTGCTTATCTGAAAGATCGCAGCGGCCTGGTCAGGAAGCGTCCGGTCGAGCTGCAAGACAATCGGGTAACGGACAAGGTGCTTGCTAAGTGGCGAGTTTGGCACTGGGGTCTCCGACTGTACGGATGCCGCAAATTTTCAACCCAGTACAGAAAATGTCCGTCCGTATTATACCGTGGAGATTATGGGAAAGGTAATAAGAGGGCTGGTAGATTCTGGTGCATCCTGCACTATAGTGGGGAAGGAAGGGTGAAAACAGTTGGAGGATATTGGGGTGGATTTATTGCTATTGAAACGCCCCGTGGTGAGAATGGCTAACAACCAGCAGTGCGAGATTGAAGGGCAGGCACGGCTACCTTTTCGACTTCAGGGGCGAAGTAAATGGATAGAGATCCTGGTGGTACCGTCTCTTCCGCACACTTTGATTTTGATTCGGTATTCGCGAGTTAAAGGATCTACGTTATCCTTTTGAAAAACTACAATAAAACACGACTTTTTCTTTAAAATTCAAAATTATTCATTGAAATTCCAACCGATGCTTCCGCTTGCGCTTACAAAATTGAACTCATCATTTCTACTTCTAATTGTGTATTTATATTCTGAAAAAGATTCTCACGCCGAAACGTGTGAAAATTGGTTTATGTTTAGTCTACGTTAACTATTGCACTTGAATCACTTATCAATTAATTTTGGACAAAATTGGAATTTGTTTAGTCTACAATAACTATTGCACTTGAAGCACTTATCATTTAATGTTGGACAAAATTGGAATTTGTTTAGTCTATGATAACGTGGCTATAAGACATAAGACATAGTACACATAAGTGTATGGTGGACGGCTATGGTGTAGCCGTAACTTCTCCCCCTTGGTTGGGAGCGTCGGCCAGGTGAACTCTATTTTCGGGGGTTCGCTGCCAGGTGCTACGATAGTTCGGCTAATATGGGATATTCTCGATGTCCTCAGCTTCTGGTACAGTTTCGATGACAGGATTATTAGGTTTTTGAATTCGACGTGGATACTCTTCGAATCGGTGATGTTAATTACGTCCCAGTGAGTAGAGTTGCTGCAACTATATGTGACATCGTTGATTGATATGTCACAATCGATGAAGTGGACCAATATGCTGCCTTTGACCTTGATTTTCTTTGGACCGCAAGTTGTGAGTATTGTAGATTCTGGGATGCTGATCAACAGTAGGTGGTTAAGCTCGGGTTGAAAGATCTCCATGTTGTATTCTTGGTCGTATAGTTGACAGTACTCTAGTTGGTTCGACATGAATGAGATGCAGGTGGAATGGGAGGTTTTCGTCAAGTTTTTTGGTTGGAGGCAGTAGAAGATTTTCTCTATATTGCGGCATTTTTCGTCGAAGCTATATGTTTTCGGGATTCATCAACAGGTAGGGTTTGGTTAGGATGGTCTTTGTTTTATTAATGGGTAGTGGGATTAAGTGGTAAAAGGAATAATAATCTTTTAAATAAATGGGAATTCGCATATTAAAAATTATGTTGGATCCATTCGTATAGGCTTAAAGGTCTAAAAGTTCATAAATATTCTCATTAGATATAATTTCAATAGCTTGTTTTGTAAAGATAGCGTATAATTCTGTCAGTTCGTTTGGACTGCGAATTAGTTTAGAAATTACGTTAAGTCTCGCAAGCATCGCATATTATATTTCATCTGGGCCAAAAATTGGAAATATGTTATTTTACAAATGTGCCATCGTTCCTAATCTGATTTTGAAAGTTTTCCTATATATGTTTTATATAATTTGTTATGCTCTTTCTTTTTGTCAATAATGTAATTAGTTATATTTTCAAACCTTTCGATCATTTGCTTATGAGTTCTGGATTGTTGACTTACTTCTAAATTAAGATTGTTTTCGTTTTGTAAGATTTTGCTGATTTTTTTTTTATTGATTTCGATCGCATCGTTAACGTCTAGGTTGCTTGTTATACTTTTAATAACTGTTGCGAAACCATTGATAAGACCACGTTTCGTTCTCTTCCTTGGCATCAGAGAGATTAAGTTATTATCAGCCTCCTGCAAATTCGTCCTACTTATGTCCAAGGAATCTATATTTCTTAAGGTTGTGAGTGTCTCATTTATTTGTTCCATGTTTCGTCGGTATTTTTCTAGCTGAAAAATATGAAGTAGATTGTTGTGAGATTCAATTAATTTAGCATCGCCAAGTCTCATCGGTAGAAGTCCTTGTCTGTTGGTCAGGTCTTGTATGTCCATCTTCTGTCCTTGTCCTAACCGGATAAGCTTGAAATTTACGTTTTCTTTTGATTTTAGATTTATGTAGTTTCTGATCTTTATCTGTTATAACTGTGATAAAATTAATTTTCTTAACTTTATGTTTTGTAAATCTTCGTGCTATTTCATTTCTTCTACACTCCCTTCTGAATATAATTGATCCTTCCTTATTACATTCAGGATCCTCTCGGTTGAGATTAAGTTTTTCTGTTATTTTCATTACTTGTTTCTCTAAATGTGATTTTATGTGTGGAAATAACTTTGTCTGAAATTCCTTTAGTTTTTCTAAATATTCATGTACGTTACTTTGTTGCAAATTATTGTTAAATTTGTATGTTTTACCATAGAAAACTTCGTAGGGGGTATAGCTTGTGGAAAAGTGAATGGCGTTGTTGTAAGTGATTATTGTTTCGTTTAGTATGTCTTCATGATCTTTATCGCGTTGTTTGTCATGTATGATTCTGTATATTTCATTCAATGTGGAATGTAGTCTTTCTACGGGTCCGTTACTACTTGTCTGCTGATAGGATGTAATGCAGTGCTTGATATCGAATTGCCTACAGAAATTCTTAAATAGTGTTGAAGTAAACTCACTTCCTTGATCTGAAACTAGCGTGCAAACGGATTTGGGTATGCCGTGTAGGCTAATGTAATGCTTGAGCGATTTTATTATTGAAATACTATTGTGATTGTTCAACGTGTAGGCTGCTACAAATTTAGAAAATTTATCAAATATTTTAAGAATATATCTTTTATTTACTGTGTAAATATCGACATGAAGTGTATCAAGCGGTTTCTCAGGAGTTTCTGGAATTTGATAATTAGGCATCTGGGGATTTCTTTCGTACTTCATAGTTTGGCATGTATCGCAATTGTTAATAACTTGCGTTATTTTGTTTTGTTTATAACTTGCGTTATTTTGTTTTTGAGAAAAGGGAAATAATAGCTTCTTTTTAGATGTGAAAGTGTCTCATTTATGCCTCGGTGGTTATTCTTTGCGTGATAATCATTTATAAGAGTGTCTTGCTCGTCAGAGTCAGTAACATCTTGTAGAATCTCTACACAACAGATTATTTTATACCTCTTTGATTGCGAGAAGTGATCGGAATATACTTTTTGAATAATATTGAAAATCTCGTCATTGGCATGAACTGCTATTAAACGATTGGGCGTAAAGTATTTTTTAAATACATCGATTAAACTATCTTCAGAGAATTGCGTTTTTCTGATTGTGCGACGTTGTTTATAACGGAAGGGTACTTCCAAGACTGTTTCTGGTTTTCTTTAAGAATTCTTTAAAATAAACTGTAGTGAAAATTCGTTCAGTGGTCTTTCTAAAATGGGGATACCGGTGTTCCAATCTTCATTTGCGGAATGAATTGTTGTACCAACGGTACTCTGAGTGGATATGTTTGGAACGGATGTATTCGTTTTGTTAGCATGAATTTCAACTAGGAATTTTCTTGGTAACTTAATTCTGCTCAGATCATCAGCATTACTATTTTGTTTCCCCTTTTTGCAGACTACATTGCAGTCATATTCTTCTAGTTTTAAACGCCATCCAATGAGTCTGGAGTCAGGGTCTTTTAAATTCATCATCCAAATCAAGGGTTTGTGATCTGTAAACATCTTAAATTTCCTGCCAAACAAGTATGGCCTGAAATATTTAGTAGCCCATACAATGGCTAAGAACTCCTTCTCGATGGTAGAATAATTAACCTCTTTGTCAGTCAATGTTCTACTGGCGAAGCAAATTGGTTTATCACTACAGATTAGGCCTTGTGATAATACTGCGCCAATTGCGAAGTTACTCGCATCGGTTGCTAGGACGAAGTTTTTGCTAAAATCTGGATATTGTAGGATAGGGTCATTCATTAAAAACTCCTTGCAGCTATTGAAACATTGGACGTAGCGATCGTTCAGATCAATTGTTCTTCCCTTCTTCAAGCACTCAGTCATTGGCTTGGTGAGTTTTGCAATATCTCGAATGAATTTGCGGTAATACCCAAGTAGTCCAAGGAAAGATTTAATTTCTTTCTGAGTTTTGGGTACAAGGAAATCCCTGATCGCCTGGACCTTGTCTGGATTAGGCTTTACTCCTTTAGTAGTCACGATGTGACCTAGAAATGAAATTTCTTTCCGCACAAATTCGGATTTGTCCAATTGGACTTTGAGGTTTGCTTGTCTTAACCTTTGGAATACTTTCCAGATCCCGGTTGTTAAACGTTCGCATAATTGATTGAAAAGATTACTTTCAACTGTTCCTTTAAAACGTTATTTTTATTTTGAGTTATTTTACATATACGTATTTCGGGAGTAATTGTTCGCCCTTCTTCAGTGTATAAAACTAACTTTTGTACAAGAAAAACCCTAACTTATATATTGAAACGTCCAAGCTAATACCAAACACACGAATAAACATATCTCCTAATAATTTCCCAAAAGGATAACCTGATTGGTTTCGGGTAATAAGCCGTAAAAGGGAAGACTGGCAATTACCCGTGTCCTCGTTCAACCTCAGCTTTTCCGGCTGCCTCAATATCCACATCGACTCATAAGCGTCTAATCTACTTGTCCCTGCTACCTCCTTCAACACTTCGAGGTCATCCCATATTATGTTGTGTCCTTCACTTTTGATGTGTCTAGCTACTGTGGATTTCAACGTTTCCGTTTTCTTATATCTGCCTAGTTGTGCTTCTCGTGTGTGTTCGTTGAATCTCGTCCATCGGACAAACAAAACGATCGGTGAGGACGAGATTCAACGAACACATACGAGAAGCACAACTAGGCAGATATAAGAAAACGGAAACGTTGAAATCCACAGTAGCTAGACACATCAAAAGTGAAGGACACAACATAATATGGGATGACCTCGAAGTGTTGAAGGAGGTAGCAGGGACAAGTAGATTAGACGCTTATGAGTCGATGTGGATATTGAGGCAGCCGGAAAAGCTGAGGTTGTACGAGGACACGGGTAATTGCCAGTCTACCCTTTTACGGCTTATTACCTGAAACCAATCAGGTTATCCTTTTGGGAAATTATTAGGAGATATGTTTATTCGTGTGTTTGGTATTAGCTTATACGTTTCAATATATAAGTTAGGGTTTTTCTTGTACAAAAGTTAGTTTTATACACTGAAGAAGGGTGAACAATTACTCCCGAAATACGTATATGTAAAATAACTCAAAATAAAAATAACGTTTTAAAGGAACAGTTAAAAGTAATCTTTTTAATCAACTTTGGAATACTCTTTTCAGATTTTCTACATGTTCTAAGAGGGAAGTAGAGAACACGATTATATCGTCCAGATAGACTTAGCAAATTGTTCCTTGAAGCTATTTAAGAACATTGCCCATAACCCTTTGGAACGTGGGCGGTGTGTTTTCAAGGCCGAATGGCATCCACACATATTCGTAATGTCCACCTTCGACCGTAAAAGCGGTTTTGCTAACATGAAGGTCAAGTGTAGAATAGCACATTGACTTGCCAAGTTTGTCAAGGATGTCATTGATATTCGGAAATGGGTATCTATCAGTTATCGTTTTTTCGTTTAGTTTTCGATAGTCGATAACTAATCTCCATTTCCGTTTTCCGCTGGTATCCAACTTCTTTGGAACTATCCACACTGGGGAGCTCCATGGTAAGTAGCTTGGGCGGATTATACCTTGGTTGAGCAGGTCAGTTATTTGCCTACGAACTTCATCCTTATGAACGAAAGGGTATCTATAAGATTTTGTGTATATAGGCGCATCATCCATAGTTTTAATATGATGTTTAATTTGATTTGTAAAACTAAGGTTTTGCCCTTCTCGGAAGAAGATGTCGTCGTATTCGTGGCATATTTGGAGGAGCTGTTTTCGTTCTTCGTCGTTTAAATGGGACGTTCGACGAATTTCGGACATTTCTTTTAGTGATGGAGGGAGTGGTTGACCGTCGTCGTATGTTATGTCGTAATTGTGAAGCTGATGATAGTGAGAGATGAGCTGTTGAACTTTTAGAGGTTATTCAACAAAGAGTGTTCCATCTGAAGGTGAATGATTCAGGACTTCGATTAAGGCAAACCAATCTTTCGCTGCGTATATTCCTTCCGAAATAGTAATGTTAGGCGTGATGTGCACAGACTTGACATAAATTTCACCATTTTCGATGTCGATCGGCAATTTAACAATGGATTTACTTTTCCCTGAAATTGTGTATTTTGCAGATATGAAATTTGGTTTGAAGTTTAAGGCTAAGGCTGCGCTGTTGGTAACAAGGACTTTGTTGCCAAGATTGACTTTTGCTCCAAGGGTACTTAGTGCATCTATGCTTAGAAGTACATCAAAATACCCGTGGAATCGGAACACTAGAAATTGTGTTTCTCCCGGTTGATTGAATTCAATGAAGTTGGGGAGCATGATTTCTTGTTCTATTTTATGTTTAGCCAAGACAGTTGTGATAAAGGTGGGTCTAATTTTTTTTATGTCAGAGGGACTTACGAATTCGGGATTAATAAAAGAAGATGAAGCTCCAGTATCTATTAAAAATTTCAATGGACGACCAAATGGGGAAAAAATGTTAATATATGGCAGGATAAATCCGTGCTTATTAACGGCTAGGTATCCGATTGGTTTGTTGAGGCATATTGCCGAAAATTCGAGTCATCTATTACAGGTTCTGCTACGAAATCTTCTGCCTCCTGTTCTTGTGGTTGACTATTGTAATCGTATAAAGGAAAGTTATGGAGCTCGTATCGGTGAAACAGATATTTGCTATCATCTCTACAATTATATGGGTCGTATTGGTCAGAGCATGTAAGGATAATTCGTAAGGTTTCCCTCCATATTAGTATAAGGGTTGGATTCGTCGACATTAGGAAGCGCTCTGTTGCCAAAATTGTTATAGAAAGGCCTCATCTGGGGTTTTGTCATTCTTGACATTGCTGTGCTTGTACCCATGAGCTCCGGTTTTGATCCTGTCTGATTATTTGCCTGGTTAGAGCCAAATCTTTGGATGTTATGATTATTAAACTGGTTTAAACGCGGAAGGACAAATCCGTTTGTTTGTGGCTGTCGTTGTTGGTAAAATTCATTTGGGAGCGATTTTGTTGAAACGGTGAAAAATGTGGAACATATTGGTGTTGAACAAAGGGTTAATGCAGAAAAGGCCGTCGTTGAACAGAAGATTGATGTTGGAATGGGGGACGAAAGCTTTGTGGTTGTGGCCTAAAGATATTGAATGCCCTAAAATTGGTTTGATGATTATTTTGTGGAACAATTTGGGGTGTTTTGACGTTCAAAGCATTTACATTTCTTTTGTTTTCCACTTTAGTATAGTTTATGTTTAGTTCTTGGACACAATATGAAAAAGCAATAGCAAGTGCTACTGGTTTCATTGCTCGTATCATGGAACCAAGAGGTTCATTTAGCTCGGAAGAAAACGCGTTCAAACACATTTCAGGAAATAATTTCCTTTTTGCCGCAATAACGTTTAAATCTGTTTCATGCATGTTGGCGTGATTATTCATGCTGGATAGAGTTTCGATCACTTCACTATAAAATTCTTCCGTTAATCGGTTTCTCTGTTTAAGGCCGTGCAGGTCTTTTATGAGGGAAGTTTCATTCCTCTTGTCTGCATAATGTAAAATAAGGTTTTCCTTAATGTGATCCCAATTTAATGTGGTGCCATACATGTTAAGCACTTCATTGGCGGGTCCTACAATTTTATTTCGGATTGCTCTCATTAGAAGCTGCCTATAGGGAGTACCACTCGTGGGTCTTATCAACTCAAGAATTTCGTTGACGTTATCGATGAAATCAAATAGTAATCTGGGATTTCCTTCAAAGCGAGGAAGATCTTTTATTGCGTCAGGCACTCGAAGAGCCGTGAACATATCGATGCTAGCCGGATGGGTAGTGGTAGTCATATTATTAATATATAAATCACTAATCAATTTATAGCTATATAAGTCACTTTCACTTCTATTTTTCTACGCGAACGATTCGGTTTCAATCGAACTAACTTTAATTTTATTTGGTTTAAATATTTTTTTAATTTTTTCAAGGCTAAATGATCGCTTTGTATTATTTGGCACTGCGTCACTATTATTATTAAGTTTATTATTTCTTACAAATACTAAGTTTTCGGAGTCTGCAAGCCTACGCCTTGGGGGTATAGAGTACGGTTTGGAGGAGGAAGGCTTAAGTTTGGTGGGAAACATATACAATATTTGGAAAAAATTGCCGACTTACATGTATATTAAGTTTTCTGCAATCGTTTCCACGTTGTTCTGTCTTCCTTCTAGACAATTTTCCTTCGTCGCTGTCTGGGTCGGCACTTTACAGCGATATTCCTTCGCTGCTGTATTTTCACACACACGACACCTTTTCTGTCAATTTACTATTTCGAATCGTGTTATTTCACGCTACAAATAACCCGTCGATAACTCCGATTTAGAATTTGACTTTTCCGAACGTACGCCTTTCGCCTTTAAGTCGACTGTCGCCAGTTAAAGGATCTACGTTATCATTTTGAAAAACTACAATAAAACACGACTTTTTCTTTAAAATTCAAAATTATTTATTGAAATTCCAACCGATGCTTCCGCTTACGCTTACAAAATTGAACTCATCATTTTTACTTCTAATTGTGTATTTATATTCTGAAAAAGATTCTCACGCCGAAACGCGTGAAAATTGGATCATGTTTAGTCTACGTTAACTATTGCACTTGAATCACTTATCATTTAATTTTGGACAAAATTGGAATTTGTTTAGTCTACGATAACGTGGCTATAAGACATAAGACAAAGTACACATAAGTGTATGGTGGACGGCTATGGTGTAGCCGTAACTCGTGCGAGAATTCTTTGGTAAAGTAACGTAGAAGGTGAAGCCTCACTAGATGTATGGTGTGTTTTTCTTTTGTAGATTTTTTTGTCGGTATGTAATCGGGCAAATTGATGGCTGAATCTCTGAGTATGAGACTCGGGACTGATGCTAGAAAACGCACCCACGACATTACGCAACGAGCTGAGCTGGCCTGGTAGCAGCGATCACTTCTTTAGCTACGTAGAGGCCGAACCTGAATTCATCTGAACGACACAAGGGTTTGTTGCCTCGTCCCCGGAACTTAACGTCCATTGAGGACAACGAGACGAAAGTCTTGTTGCCTTGAAATTTCGTAGCGATATCGTTCGCCAACTGTTCATTCCATTATAGGTTTACCAATAATTGCCTCTCTTTCTCTCAAAAGGCTAATGAATGTAATTGCATTTGAATCTAGTGTTTCCTTAGTGTAGAGGTGTTTAGAAAATTTAACGATAGCTGTGATGAATTGTGTTTTGCCACGAGGGAATATATGAATATTAGTGATGTGCAAAACGATTACTTTCGAGTAACGAATAGTTACTGAGTACTTTGATTTGAGTATTCGTTACTTTGTATTTGTTACTTGGTATTCGTTACTCTGCTACTTGTTGATGATTGAAAGCGCAATGTGTTACAAATGGGCTCAGTAAAGTGATTGTGCAATTGAACAATTAAACTAATTTTGTGCGAATACAATACACATTTCCAGAAACCTAAAGCACAATGAAACGAATTCCGAGCAAATATAAAATGAAAACATACATACAGACATATGTACATGCATGGCCATATCGACTCAGCCAATTGTCAGCAACTCATCGATCTATGCGAAAAGCGAATCCAAACCAAGCAACTTGAGACTAAAAACGTGCATTCATGGGAATGGGTACCCATCACGTATGCGAGTGGTATCTATTCGTTGGTGGCTATTTTCGGATTTGGGTAGCAGTAATGACTACTTTTCAAAATGAGTATTCGTTACTCAGTCATCATTTAAAGTAACGAATACTTTGTAACGAATGATTACTTTTTGCACATCACTAATGAATATGTTTTTTTTTAATATCATTAGGTATTTCGGAAAGTTTAAATTTTAGTTTTACTGGATTTTGATCATATTTAGCACGATTACATATTTCACAATTATTTAAGAATTTATTTATTAATTTCATTAATCCATTGTAATGATATTTATTTTTAATTTCTTCATAGTTTTCAAGTATACCACGATGATTGCATTTTGTATGTATTTCTTCTATTTTTTGAAAACATTGATCTTCACCTAGTCGATCAAAGCATGATTGCTATATTTTATAAAAATTAAATTATTATTGTAAGAGTACAAGCTGGTAATTATTAATTGAACTTTGATCCATTTAGAATCGTTTAGTTCACAAAATATACCTACATTTCTTTTTTCTGGAATGTATCTCCTTAAAATGTCAATGATTGAATTTTCGCTATTTAAGTCTGTTTCGTCGATGTATATTTTTCTTTATTTTTGTTTAACATTTTAAGTTCTTTTTGTTTTTTCTGACGATTATTATTTGGTTTTTATAAATATTTACGATGCCTTTTTTAATAGGTATAAGATCTTTATGATCTTCTCCTGAATGTATTGTTGCAATTTCACTTATGTTTCCGTAATCCATATTTGTAGTTAATGCATTTATTTGATAATTGTCTGCATCTATGCGACTTAGGAAATCTGCGACTTTATTGTCTTTACCTTTAACGTATTCTATGTTAAAGATATATTCATTTAGCTGTATTTTCCATCGTTGAAGTTTAGGCTCTTTTAAGTTTTTAAACCAAACTAAAGGCCTATGGTCAGTTTTAATATCAAATTTTACTCCGAATAAGTATGGTCTGAAATATTTTGTTGCCCAGACTACAGATAAGAGTTCCTTTTCTATAGTTGAGTAATTTCTCTCATGTTCATTAAGTGTTCGACTTGCAAAGGAAAGAGGATGTCCATTTTGGGATAAAACTGCTCCTACTGCTTTATCAGATGCGTCAGTTGTTACAATGAATTTTGGATTAAAATCAGGATAATAAAGAATTGGGTAATTAATAATTATGTTTTTTAGTTTGTCAAAAGCTGCATTGTATTTAGGATCTGCAGTATTGATTGTTTATCCTTTTTTGAATTTACCAGTTATTGGAAGGGTGATTTTTTCATAGTCCTTGATGAATTTTCGGTATGATCCGGTTATAGCTAAAAATTACTTTATTTTTTTCGTTGTATCCGATATTTGAAGATTTTTTATAATTTTGATTTTATTTGGGTTTGGTTTAATACGCTCCATTGATAGAATATGTCTTAGATATTCTGTTTGTTTGGAAAAGAAATTACATTTGTCAACTTGTATCTTTAATTGATATTTTCTCAATGTATTAAATATTTTTCTTAAATATTATCCTCCATTTCCTGGAATGAAGTGGCGAAAATTAGTATATCGTCTAGATATACGATACAAATTTTATTGATGTGTTCTCTAAGTACTTCGTTTATCATTCTCTGAAATGTTTAAGGGGTGTTTTTGAGTCCGAAGGGCATTCGAATAAACTCGTAGTGTCCTAGTGGAGTTGAAAAGAATGTTTTATGTCGGTCATATTCGCTGACTTCGATTTGATGAAAGCCTTTCGCCAAGTCCAAAGTAGGGAAATACTGAGATTTTCCTAGTTTATCAAACATTTCTTCAATGTTTGGAATAGGAAATTTGTCATTGAGTTTCTTATAATCGATTACGATTCTCCACTTGGGTTTACCAGAGTTGTCCATTTTTTCGGCATAACCTATATTAGAACATTGTAGGGGGATGTTGAAGGTTGAATTATGCCTTGTTTGAGCATATCGTTTATTTGGGTGTTGATTTCTTTTTCATGCATGTGAGGAAACCGATAAATTTTTGCATTAACGGTTTGTTAGATTTGGTTACTATTTTGTGTTTTCTACATGTTAAAGTTTCTCCTTCTTTGTAAAACAAATCATCATTTTTTCTGATGATGTTGTTCAAAGCGGAAACTTCTTCTTGGTTCAATCCTTTGAAGATTTTATCCTTAATGGTTCTAGTTTGTATTGAAGATTAATTTCTTTAGGAATGGCATATGAAAAAAGTAAACGCTTTCCGTTTATTTCTATACTACCTTCATCTAGAATAAGTTTTGCATTTAGCGGATGTTACAAGTTTTGTACAATCAAAGCTTTGGAATTTTTATTTTGAAAGTCATTATGTTTCAAAGTATTTTATGAGTCAAATTCATTAGGCATATTTGTTTTACTTTTTTCAGTTATTTGATATTCTCTACTCAATCCCTCAAATGATATTGGTTTATTTAGTGTGATTTTAGGAGTTTCAGGAAAAAAGTTTTTGTCTATACTAGAGACGGTGATTAAGGCAGGAATAATTTTGTTACTAATTGAAATATTTATTATTGGTAAATGACTTTTTCCGAGGCAATTTGATGAAAATGTATGTTCATTGCCTCTGGTTTTTGGTTTTGGTTGTTAAATCGTTGTCTAAACCTATCGGGTTTTTCATGCATGTGAGGAAACCGATAAATTTTTGCATTAACGGTTTGTTAGATTTGGTTACTATTTTGTGTTTTCTACATGTTAAAGTTTCTCCTTCTTTGTAAAACAAATCATCATTTTTTCTGATGATGTTGTTCAAAGCGGAAACTTCTTCTTGGTTCAATCCTTTGAAGATTTTATCCTTAATGGTTCTAGTTTGTATTGAAGATTAATTTCTTTAGGAATGGCATATGAAAAAAGTAAACGCTTTCCGTTTATTTCTATACTACCTTCATCTAGAATAAGTTTTGCATTTAGCGGATGTTACAAGTTTTGTACAATCAAAGCTTTGGAATTTTTATTTTGAAAGTCATTATGTTTCAAAGTATTTTATGAGTCAAATTCATTAGGCATATTTGTTTTACTTTTTTCAGTTATTTGATATTCTCTACTCAATCCCTCAAATGATATTGGTTTATTTAGTGTGATTTTAGGAGTTTCAGGAAAAAAGTTTTTGTCTATACTAGAGACGGTGATTAAGGCAGGAATAATTTTGTTACTAATTGAAATATTTATTATTGGTAAATGACTTTTTCCGAGGCAATTTGATGAAAATGTATGTTCATTGCCTCTGGTTTTTGGTTTTGGTTGTTAAATCGTTGTCTAAACCTATCGGAATTTTTTTTTCATTGGCTCTGGACAATTATATTGTTGTTGATACTAATATTTGAATATCGGTTGTTGTTAAAATTTCTATTATTATAGTTAGAATTATTGTTATATCGAATATTGTTATACCGATTGTTGTTATACCGATTGTTAAAATTGTTGTTTTGATTAGGATTATTATTATATTTGTTATTGTACTGTTTATGTGCAATATTTTGGGTTATATAATTATTTTTATTACGTTGGTATGAGTTATTATGTTTAACGGCATAATGTTCTCTATCATCGTATGTTTGTTTTATTTCCGTTAGTATTTTGTAAGTTCACTTAATGTGCTGCAGTTTTTCATTTCTAATAGATATGATTTATGTTCTGGTAAAGTAAATTTAAATTTGTTTTGAACAAGATTCTCGTTTCTAATCGGAGAAAATTTTGAGGATCCTGAATATATGTTCTATTTAACTTATTTAGTAAGTTATTTAATGAATTGTATATGTCATCAATATTTTTATCATGACTATTTATTCTATGGATGTTGAAGACAATACTATTATAACTATCGTTCATGCCAAAAGTAAAAATGAGAAGAGTTTTTACAGTAACCCAATTGGGATTGGTGAGTTTTTGCACGGCTGCTCTTGCAGGACCTTGGAGTCTGTGTAGAATTAGTCTGCATATAAACGTTTGCTGGTTTCCTTGGGCTAGGGTATGAAGAGTGTCTGCCTCCTTTATCCATGTGTTGAAATCATACTCGCAATTGGTTCCTTTGTATATTGGAAGACGACGAACTTCTCTGATAAGCTTCTGAAAGGACAGTTCCAGGGGGTTTGGTTGATATTGGCTCTCCTCGTTTGCCATTTTTAGAATATTTTTAAATGTTACTTACTGCGTTGTCTGAAGGATACAATTTGTAAGGATACTTTATTGTTTCCAATTTTTTCATAGCACTTCACTTTTATTGATGCAATTATTTAAATAATTAGTATTATTTTATACTTGTTCGTTTTTTGGTTATTATGGTTTTAGTTTTTACTTGAATTCAGTTTTCAATTAATTGTTTTAAAAATTACTTCCTTGAATTCATGACACCTAAACGAGATTTTTTTTGATCATATGAATTTTCTTCATATGATAGAGTTATTAGTTTTTCACTAAGCACTTTGTTTTTAGCAATCAATTCAGTTTTGGTTCGTTATATTCAAAGGGGATTTCTCCCACCTAAGAATAGCGACTACACCAGTTATATTTCTTGCTAGATTAAATTACAAAAAATATATAATTATCACACTTGGTTTTCAAATGAAACACTGTATTTAATATTGATTGTGAACACTTTTTTTCACTGTTGCTAAGGCCAACTGACTTGTCTAATTAATAATAACTATCGACGACTGACAAATGATTGGCTTGTGATCTGATTTATAACTGAATAATAACTTATGGCAACGACTCTTGACGATTGAATAATAACTAATTTGATCTAGATGATCAATACGTATTTATATGGTTGAAGACAAAGAACCCAAAATTGCTAAGTTGCAATTTTATCTGTGGGAAATATAAGATAAGCTGATCAGCATTTAATGAAGTTAAATACGCAAGCTATGTCAGCATAAACAATGCGAAGGTGCAGCTGTATGAACATTCAGTAGAAGTTATGAATCACATTGGATGCAGCTTGTTTAAACGGTGGAATTTATGAGTCATAATGAAATTATAATTTCAGATAGTTTATGTTAACGAATGATATTGTCTTTAGCAAACGGATGTTTAGAAGAAACGTAAGCTGTTTGATTTTTTATTTATTGTAACTCGCATGAAGGAATAGGCTAAAATTCGTTTTCAAATTTTTAAAGGTCAGGTTGTGCATATATAGAGAGGTGAGCCGGCCATGTTATATCTGTTAACCGTGTTTGCCTACATACCAAAATCGGCTGATTTAACGCAAGTGTGCGTAATATCAAACATTGCGGGGAGTACCCGATGCAAATGCGCGACTGATCATGGTATTTGGGGCTGTCCAATCAACAGGAACAACGAAATTACTTGGCATTGTGATTTTGAATAGATATAAATTTTATTGGGAAAATTTGTATATAAATATTGAGAATGAAAATATTGAACGGGAAGTCTTCCACTAGAATTAAGCCCGGCTATTTATACCTGCACATGTTCACTAGCAAGGAGTTTTCATTAATTCTGTGCTGTTGATCCAAGGAAATTGAATCCCTTCTTCGCTGCTCTATATTTCTAAATAAATAGAACACCGAAGGAGGAACTTTATTTAGTTTTTGTAGACCATCAGACACTTTTCCACACTGTTCGAAGTTACGGCTATAAAACACTTTTCCGATAATTACACGTTGCTCAGTGGAGCACCGAAGATCACATATTAAGAACGTGTGATTCTCTCGCACTTGTCGCTATTATTCGTTTCCACTTTCATTGAAAAAATCTAAAAAAATTATTACACCCGATATTCTGATCCCAGATTGTCAAATACACAATGACATTTCTCGCTGACAGTTGGCATTTAACGAATTAACGAAACTAGCTTCTATGTGCATCTCTGTCTTTCGTGCGCGAACCATTCACATCCAATTTGCTTATTTTGTTACTCATGCTAGGGTACACGGATATGCATTTACCTATACTTAGGCACAACCTGGCCACTTTGGTTGTATAACAGATATGTGGCAAATCGGCTGCAATGTCCCTGCTATGTATTCTTCATGCAATGGCCATAGCATAAAGAATATATACCACTCACACTCTGAGCTGTCAAAACAGACAAAACATGGCAAAATTACCCCTCCATCAGAAAGAGCACTCTGGCTTTCGTTTCCAAGATCGCGCGAGTTACAATAGATAAACAAGCAAACAGCTTACGTTTCTTCTAAACATACGTTTGCTAAGGTCAATATCATTCGTCAACATAAATTATCCGAAATTATAATTGCATTATGACTCTTAAATTCCACTAATTGTTTACAAAGATGCATCCATTATGACTCATAACTTCTACTGAATGTTTATACAGCTGCATCCTCTCATTGTTTATGCTGCCATAGCTCTCGAATCCAATTTCATTGAATGCTGATCAGCTTATGTTATATTTCACACAGACAAAATTGCAACTAAGCAATTTTGGGTTCTGTGTCTTCAACCATATAAATACGTATTGATCATCTTGATCAAGTTAGTTATTATTCAGTTATTCATCACATCACAAGTCAATCAGTTATCAGTCATCAATAGTTTTTTTTATTAAATTGGGACACCCACAAAGTTTCCTTTTATTCTACTTTATTTTGAAAAAATTTCAAACAAATTGTTTCGTCCTTTACTTGAGGATTTCATCAGTGATGAATGGGCTCATTTCCTAGTTCTACCCCGAGATATTTATACAAACATTATCTAAACACTGCAGATGTAAATACATCTCCTAATGAGTTTAAGGGTTGCGGACAGGTTGCGGATTAACTTAATTACTATGCTCGCGTTTAAACAATTTAAGCAACCAAGTAGAGCCGTTATCTAAATCGGCGTTCAGCAGGTCTTCCCTTCTTCGTTTGAAAATTTCCACACTTTCGGCCATGTCGAACTTCCTATTGTCCGCTGTCATTCTGACGATGTCCACATCCGCTGTCTAAATTTTATGGTCCTCTTGCACCATGTGTTTTGCTACTCTTGACCTGAAATGATTTATTTCACCCTTCTTTCTCATATTACTTGCTTCCTTTATGTGCTCACTGAAACGAATTCCCAAAGATATTTTCGCCTGTCCGATGTAGTTCTTATCGCATTGAGAGCATGATATATTGTAAATTCCGCTTTTGCCCATCGTATCTAAAGGATCCTTTGTCGAACCTAAGAAATTTTCCAGTTTTGTTGTTCTGCTCATGTAAATAAGATCGATGTTGTGCTTCATCATCACGTTTCTCATTTTCGCCGTTATTTGTGAGTCATCTTTTGCCACTAAACGTTTGTTGGGGGGTTGTTCCGCTACCAGGTTGGATAGATTTCGTCGTGTTTTTTCTCAAGCTCTTTTCTTTATTAGGCTTTCGACTTGATTTCTTGGAAAATGATATAGCTGCTCATTCAATGATAAAGCTGCTATTTTGCTCGTTATTTAGTGTTTTCAAATTAGGTTACGCTCAATATAAGCTTTTATTTTAAACAGCAGTTAAATTTTTCTGTATCATTTTACAAACGACATAAAATTTCAAATAAATCTTGAACTCCCGCCTTTTATATGCCCATTTTTACTTGCATGTGATGTACGCCCTTAACGTCAGCAAGTTAGTGTTGGTGTCAAAACCTCCTTCATAAAAGTAAGCCCACCAAATTTGATAATTTTCCTCTCCTGTGTTTACTACCTCTTTGTGTTCAGTCAAAGTAGAGATCGCTTCGATAGAGCTTACGTCGAAGTTGATATCTTCGTTAAGCTTGAGTTTCTTGGTTCCGGACCCGTCGGCTGAGGTGCTGAAAGTGAGGTTAGTGTTCACTCGAAATGAGAAGAAAGCGAGTTTTAAAAATGAAGGACTGTGAACTGTAACTGAGGCAATTTTATGAATTCGGTAGATTAATAAATGAAATGAGTGAAATCAATCGAAGCCAAAAATCGTGCAGTGTCCAAACAATTTTTCACGATCGAAATATTATCAAGGTAGATTTCTACAGATGCGGAACGATCAGCTTTTCGAATTAAATTTTTTGAATTGCAACGGTAGCTGTCACCGATGCAGTGAAGCCGTGTTAGCGACTTTGTCACTAGGTCTAGCGGAATTTTGTTGTATTTAGCGACATTATTAGACTGTTTAGCGACTTAATAAAATCTAACGACTTTTGGGGACTTTTCCAGTTTTAGATTTTTGTCTACATTATATGTTATGTAATACAATGAAAATTCACAATTGGAGATGATTTTAACTTTAATATTGACATTTCATTTTGAAGTTTATCACATATCGTTACCTCTGTCGTGATTGTCTATCATTCATTATTACGTCACTATCAGTAGCTTAAACTAATTACAAAGATTTCTCGGGAATTTCCCTATCATGTTGACATTGTATCTCGAAGTTGGTTCCACATTGTCACGGCATTCTATTGTTTATTGCATAAGTCGGAATTCACCCACTGGCCGGGTCACAATCTTAATCCTACGGCGCGTTTTTCGCGTTTATTGTGGTATATAAAATAACGTTACAGCTAATAATTATCGCATCGAATCTTTGAGTTAATGTTCATATTATTATTAGGCGTTTCAAATGGATATTCTCCTTAAGAAGAAGGCATACGCTCAAAAATATAGACCGAAATGGGAGCAACAAAGAGAATTTAAAAAGTGGCTGACACCTGTGACGGATGATGCAGCAAAAGCATTTTGTTCATTTTGTCATAGTGTAATTTTCGTGAAGTTGAACTATTTAAGAAAGCATGCAGATACCCGAAAACATAAGCAGAAATGCGAAATGCTTTCGAAAAATCGACAAATTTGTTTCACACTAGGCACTAAAGTAAACAGAAGTATTCAGAAAGCTGAAGGAAAGCTCGCTCGCTGCAGAATATAGTGCCATATCTCAAATAGATCACCTGACAGATCTCTGCAAATATGTGTTCGCGGACTCAAAATCCACAGATCTAAAATTACATAGAACTAAATGTACACAGATTATCAATCAAGTTCTTGCGCCACATTTCAGAGAAAACCTTATTAAAGACATTGGTAGCCACAAATATAGCGTCATAATAGATGAATCTACTGACATTAGTATCGCCTAATATATGGGAATTATTGTAAGGTATTTCAGTGAGGCACATCAGACTACTGTGTTTGCGTTTCTATCACTAGGGCCTGTTGAACGTACTGATGCAAATGGCCTCGTATCCTGTTTGGTACAATCTCTAATAGCTCATAATTTACCTCTATATAATTCTTGGAACAGAAACTAACAGGAACGGAACGAACTGAATAAACGCCTATACGTGTGTGGTATCAATAGGGCGCTGTTCATAAGTGTCAAAGGTGCATAAGTGTCAAACGACTTTCATTGACAGGTCTTACCAAAAAAGAAGCAAAACGCGTATTCATCGAAATTTAGTGGTTTTTTCACAAATCCTGACCTTATTTCGAAGTACTTTGTGACAAAAACAAGTGTTAACCTCGGGTGTAGCAGCCCAAAGAAAACAGTCTTGATAAAGTGACGCGACAGTTAGGGAATTTCAAGAATTTGTGATATATAGTGCAAAATTTATGTTTCATCATATTTTCGAAATAAAGGACTGCATTTTCGTACTTAAGTGCAGTAAATATACACGTTCTTATCTGTTTAAAAGATTGAGTGCTTTTAAAAGCTGTTTTAATTGAAAATTTAATACTTTTATGTGCTGTGAAATATCCAATACAAAGAATGACATTTCCCAAAATTGTGTTCAATTGACAATCAGTGGCGTTTCAGAGATTTATAAGACGAAATGAATTTTATCAATTATTTATTTCAAATTTGATGTTGGTAACAGCCATAATTCTGCCCAAGCCGGTCCCAAGCCTGGTTGTAAAAGGAAGAGGGTGGCTTGAAAGTTTAACAAATTAAGTCGAGTTTTCCCGGTTTTTACTGTTAATATTGAATATTGAGTGGTTTACTGCAATATTGACGGGATTTTTAAAGTTTAACATAAACCGTAGAAAATCATCTTATAATAAGTCTCGAAGACATATGATTTTAATGTTTTTTGCTGTGTTTGAAACTAAAATTATTAATGTTACAAGTATTTGAGAACTCATCCGATATGTTCAGAATCTAAACGTTAAGTGAGTGGGCTGTAGCCTAACATGCATAATTGATTTCGGTTCCTATTTGATATTTTTGCAAATTGTTTTCATTGGAGGTCTAAAATTGCCGTAATATATTCTTGAATAATGTTTCGTTATGAATTTTTTTTTTAAATCTTGCGCCAAAATTTCGGTCCCTGAAATTATCGATGTCGTCCGCCAGTATCAACCAACCACTACATGAAGGTGTCACAAACACATAGTGAAACTGCTACCACAAATTATGTTGATGTTCCATTCCATAGCTACCTCTATTATATAATTTGGTCGGAATTGGAACTGATAACAGAGCTAACCATGGAGTGGAACGACAACAAACTCTGTGGTATCACTTTCTGTTTGCAATAGTGTCACTTTGAACGTGGTAGTGACAATCATCGGCGGACTACATTTACAATTTTAGGGGCAGAAATTTTTGGTGGGAAATTCAAACAGTAATGGAAATTGTAAGCCCAATTTAACAAAATTGCGATATCAAACTGAAATTAAAGATATTTCATTGAATGTAAAATCAAAGTTAAACGAGTAGTAAACCAATCCAGCATATCACCCAAAGTGAAACACGTTACTTGTAGAATTATTTTTAAGTGTATATAGGAAAAGGTGAATTAAAAATTTATTACTATAATTTAAAAGCCAGCCTCTTCCTTTTACAACCGGGCTTGAAACCGGCTTTGGCGGAATCACGGCCCCAACAGCTGTTTATTTATTTTAAATTAAATAAAATGTATTCTGTTTAAAGTTATTGAATGAATCTAATGCATATGAAAATTGTCTTCCTTTACATCCCGTTGAAATGAATGATTTTATTGAAACGCTGCCTTAATGAAAGCTTTTCACTTTGTTCCTTTTTTTTGCTATGAAATGAAAGCGAGTTTGCAGATATGCTTCGGTGATTGTTTTGATGAGAAGAGCGTAATGATGCGTATCGAGGAAATGTTCAAAACATTCTTCAAATAGTTCTTTGGAAACGCAATGTGCCTGCACGATTGATGAGATCTTAAGAAACGTTTTTTGTTTGAGGATGTTGGCTTCATTACACTTTTCAAAACATCGAATTTCTTGCTCGGTTTTCGTGCAAATAAACACAACACTTCTAAATGGAACTTTCAAAAGTCCTCTGGCTTTAAGTGATATCAGCAATTTAGCAGTTTGCTCGCCGTGAAGAGCAGAATCGCATATTTCGCATTAAAGAACCTTCCTGAATTTGAACACAACAAACCCTGCGATGTATTCTATAACATGATGGTGTAGTTGGACAGTCGAGCTGGATCCATTGCATATGAGTGCTCTTCTAGAAATTCGGTGTTCATCTCCGAAAAATTAATTGGCTGTTGTTCCTCCAGCATTATCAGTCTGCTTGTGCTATTGTTGATGCTTCGCAAAGGAGTGGACTCGCTCGTATCCAAAATAAGAATTTGTTCCACCGAAATACAATTGCCTATACCTCCATCACGGATTTAGCTTCTGAGCACTAGCTTTTTGTATCGAGCAGTAAATTGCCTCACGGTTGGATTATTGTTGTATCCAAGTCCATTACGAACGAACAGAAGAAAAAAACAGCTCCAGGTGGTCTTGGTTCAGCTTATACATTGGAAATTTTTTTAAGTAGTTTTTTAGTTTTGATAAAACGCCCGTACAAAACAGACAAATTTCGAAGACATGATATAATTCCTAAAAATCCAACGCGTCTTTAACTAGCCACAGTCAGCTGTCCATGTGGTAATTGCAGATTTTTTATGTAAGTGATAGCACTTTCTGAAAGATTAAAAACAAAATCTTTGTTGCTAGCACATAAAGCTCGTTTGGAGTATTCAAAGTCGGTGACTTTCCTACTGTTTAGCACATCGAATACATCATTAAATATTCGAACAAATTGCGATGTGCCTTCACTTCCTTGGAATTGAGGCAATTTAAGAACATCCAGACAGAAATCAAGAGCATCGGCCACACATCTACTGAATGTTTGGGCAGCAAGCCACTCTTCCATTTTTTGGTCTGCAAAATAAATATGAGCTTTTCGTAATCTGTTTCCAAGATGCATGCCTTCTTCCTTTTGGAGCTTTAAAAGGGAAACGAAATATTCCCATCTAACAAAATTTCCGTTTAAGTCTTTTAAAACACTTAAATCGGCCAATGCGTTCCTAACAAGTTTTAGCATATGGCAAGGGTCTGGATGGAAAATATATTTTTCAGCACTGTTTTCAAAGTTGAAGAACTCTTTGCTGTTACAATCTCTTACATCGCAACCTAAAATTGATGTCATTGTGAAGTTGGCTGAAGCACCATCAAAAGTAGTTCCTACTATTTCTACGCCAACATCAAGTAGGTTTTGTATGCAATGTGACAATGTGCCTTTTGCTCTGCATTTACATACTGAATTGGAAAATATGCTACAGGTATTTTCCACGGCTTATTAATGCAGACAACGAGGAAAACCAATACTTGACTGGCTAATGTATCACTGCAACCACCATCACCGATATCCACAAAACCGTAGGAACTTTTTCCATCCCACTCAGTCTGCTTCCTTATATAAATTTCATCAAATACGACGTTCACAACTATTTTTCCCTCTGGAGTAGCATCTACAACTCGTTTTATGGCAGCGAAGCATTCTTTATTAAATCCAGGGGCGCAGTTGATTTTTTGGTATCACTTTCTTATGGTCCTACTATGCGGTAAACAACTTTTGAATGTTGTACGAACATATTCATAGGCACGTGGGGACATAAAATTTAAATTCAAGGCAAACGGCTTTATTTCAGCACTATATAGCTTTGCGACCTTATTTTCTACTGCTTGGAAAAGCTGTCTCTCAAAAATATGCCTATTTGGGCCGCTTACTGCATCCAAGACTTCTGTCAGGTTTTCATTAATTAAATTATTTTTATTGAGAGTCAAGCAAAAATCGTGCATGTCCTTAACCTTCTTTCCTTTGCGATAATTTTGACGCCGCAAGTTGTAAATAATGAAATTCTTCTGCTTTATTCTCAATTCATGCAGTTTCACCCTCCTTTGCAGCTGCTTGAACATTTCTTCGTCAACCGGCTTTTTTGAGTGCTATATTCAAAATCATTCCATGTGAATTTACAATATTTCAAAACAATCCACTGTAGAGCAACTGTAGCGCACGTTGTGTTACGGCTAGATATAATTGAGTATCAAAGTAAACGCTTATTTAAAATACAAACAATTTATTTCATGCATATACATTTATAAAACAAGAAAGCTTACTGTTTGCGGTACGTTATGGGGAATTCTTTCGGATTCAACCTAAAATAAAAATGTAAGTTGTTGTTATGCTGAAAAATACCATACTGTTGTTTACTACCTTAACACCTAATCTGTGCGCTTCAAGCAAGTCTGCATTTATTGTTATATCATTATTCTATTGAACGAAAAAATTAACAAAATAACTTTATTGTCAAGACATACTTACTGAATGATCTAAACAATATATTGTAGCCTCTGAAGCAGATTTCGAAACACGATCCTTCTTTTTTGAAACTTCATTCGGATTGCAATCTCCTTCATTCAACTGAAAAATGATAGTAATTACCACAATCCTACAATTTGTTTTGGAAACTTACCGTTCTGAAAGTGCGTTTATTGAATTGAATTGCATGCTCACTTCTTCGCGTTTTTTTTGGAGAAAGTACTTGTCGAAAGCGTCTATTATAGCATTTTAGTAAGATTAAATTAGTAGTCGTCCAATATGTTGTAATGAGTTATATGAACTTACCTCACCTTCCAATGCCGAGTTCAATTTCGGGACTGCTTCTGGCATCAGGAAATTTTTCCCCCTCAATTGCATCAAATCGCTTTTAGCGAAGTGATTCGAGCATACGACCGAGTTCACCTTCACATCTCCTTGTACTTCGATGGACCTCAACCATTTTGTCCCAATAGAATTATATGTTGTAAACCTGGAAAAATTATTAGACATTAAACTACAATATCCGCAAACTTCAATTTCATAACAATAAATTTAATTTTCTCAACAATTTCTTCAAATATTAACTTTTCATACGCTTCAAAGTCGCCGCCAAGCTTATTTCGAGAAATGTCATAGACACTATTCGTATTTTCGATGAACATAAAAATACATTTCCTTCATACAACTGTTATATTAATGCACTTACCTATGAAATGACACCGATTCATTCTTAAATTCTATTGCATTTACATATCCCGCGACTACGCACTTCATCTCTGCAATTCAAAAGTTTCCACAGTTTTTGCACTTTATTATTGTATCTCCTCTGATCAGAGGTATCTTGCACAGTATTTTAATTGGGTTTTGGCAGAAATAACTGGCAAAGACCCACTATATTCACCGAACACTACTAAATTGCGCTCACTATATCACTATTATGTTCTCGAACGACTTGTCAATGACAAGCATTTGAAGTATCGTCTTATCTGACGTGTTGTTCGGGCTTGATTTCGATACTAAACACGTATAGGCGTTTATTCATTTCGCACCGTTCCTGTTATTTTTCTGTTCCAAGGAACTGATAACGCTGTTGTAATCAATGAGGAAGAAGATAAGGAGTCGAACATCAACAAAATTATTGGGGCAAATCACTTGTATGTGTTCGTGAAACTAACCCATTCCCGAGAAAAATAAAGGCGCACGCTGCGAAAGTTTAAGAAGGAGCAAAATATAAGGCGCGAATTAATTTTAGTTTGAAAATTTCGTTGCAAAAATTCCAAAATTTACCAAATTGCCTTCCTCTTCCCTTTTCAGCCAGGCTTGGGAACGGCTCCGGTGGAATTACGGTGCCGTTTTCGTTGGCTTATTTTCATGGTTGAATGTTGTCACGATGTACCAGAACGAAAGTAGCCTATTACATGCCTCTAAAATGCACAGTTTTATTGTAGCGCTGCCTAATTGAGACTTTTTTCGATTTTTGTTCAGTTATAAAACGATATCGGGTCTGTAGGTATGTTTCAACAATGGATTTCAACAAGTGCTTGCAGTGTTGTGTGTGAATGCTATTAGAAATTTTAGAAAATGTTTCCTTGTATAGAGTTGCGTATTCGGTGCAAAGCTGGTATTTACGAATTTGTTGTTCGGTTTTCTTGCAGACTTTTACAGCACTTTCTGATGGCATTTTAAGTATTCCTGTGCTTTTATACTCAACAAGTGAAAGAGAAGTTTAAAAACCTTGGATTGCAGCGAGATCGTTTTGCAGAGTCTTAGTTATCTTGTAGACAACAAAAACTGCAATATATTTTATAACTGCTTCACTATATTCACTAAAATTTGCAGGATTGGAAGCGTAACAATGCTCTTCTGCGAGAATTGGGTCGTGAGAGCTTGTCTCAACTGCAATCTGTGGGTCAACCATGACGTGCCTATCAATACTAATAGCAATGTCATTCAATGGACAGGTTTGGCAAGAATTCAGTATTGTAATTTCCTCTAAACAAATGCAGTTACCCAGCCCTCCGTCTCTGAGTTGACTTCTGAAAACCAGCTTCTTGTAAAGCGCTATGAAGTGCGTTACTGTGGTGTTGTTATTATACTTAGGACCAGTGCGAAGCGAAGAACAAATCAATGTGGTTTGGGTTCAGTTTATAGAGAGGCAGGAACTTCAAAATGTTTGATTCAATGAATCTTTTATTAAATTTTTTTTAATCTATCAGTCTCTGCCCATTAACTAAACCCAATTTAGATATATATTCGATAGCTTCGTTAGCCAGAATGTAAACAGCAGAAACATTATTTTCACATAACGCTCTTTGCTTGGTGCGATGAGTACCAAAAAAAATCCATTTTAACATTTTCCGATAAATATATGCAACAGAACTTATTACTACAAAATGCAATACCTCCCTCTTCCTTTTTCAACCGGGCTTGGGACCGGCTTCGGCGGAATTGTGGCATAAGCAACATTTAAAAACAAAAAAATACACCCTGACTTCATAACCTTTCCATATAAAAAATAGTAAAATTATTACCATAACGTCTTTACCGGCAGCGCCACTGAAATTTTTTCGCCATACAAAGCACAACAAATCGGAAATGTCATTTCAAATTGCATTTTCACTAAACCGATTGAAATCGCAATTTTCACCACTGGATCTACATTACGTGAAGCGGTTAGGACACATATTGCACGAGCGTATTAATTTGGACGCCACCGCCACCCGCAAACCCGAATATTTTCACATTTTTGCCGATTCACGAAAATCGCGATTAAATCACTACCGTACACTTTTCCACACTTTTCTCTTAGCGCGCACGACGGAAACACAGTTACTCAACCGAGAATAACGCACAATTCACATTTTTCGCGATCAAAACCGAAATAAATTCGATAGAAAAAAATCGAATTGCATTTTGTTGAAGAATTGGGTGTAATGCCGGAACAGTGAAGCACTCCGTTTGACTTAAGAACATCTTTTCAAAGGAGACGTCACGAAATGTCATTCCCGAATTTTTGCCCCACACACCTATAAGGCTTTACACGCTTCGTTCCGTTCCTTAGTTTCCTTCTTCATTGACTTGCAAGTCATATGTATTCCAAACTTCGATAAGGGAACTGAAAGAGGAAAACATGTACTGAACGCCACAAACGTACTAATTTCGGGTTCCAAAATACGAAATCACAATCCTTATGGTTTCAATTTTGATACTGCGTTGCTATCAGATTTAAAGTCGAATTTAAATATACATTCAGCAGAAAAAGTCTGCGTACATGAAGTAAAATTTTTATTTTGTTATGAAAAAAGTTTTTTTTTATTTGTATCTATTTTTTATTTATACAATATTATTTTCAATATCTTGATAGATACACTCCATGAATATAAGTTTAACCCAATAATTATAAAAATTAAATTTCTGAAAAATCAACGCTGAGTATGGCAGAAAAAGTCTGCGTACAAAATATAAAAAGGGGAATCCCCGATGTTTTGACACCAAACCTTTGCATTGTTTACTACTTCGAAGTTTCAGTAGCGCATTGTGTTCAAGCAAGCGTGCTGACAAGGTGGTCTCGCGTGTTAAAAGTTGTTAGTTTCATCATGGCAACCAAAAGAAGCGATGTTAATACTAGCGAACGAAAAATAATAGTCAACCCATGGCGAAAAGGGAAAACATATCGCGAAATAAGCCAAATCGTCGAAAGAACACATTCCTCCATCCAAAGAGTTGTTAACAACTACAAAGAAACAGGAGTATTAGCATCAAAGCCCAGATCAGGACGGCCACTAAAGCTATCAACAAGAGAAACACGCAGTATTATCCAATCTGTGAAAGCTAATCCTCGTTTAACTGCATCGGCACTGCGAAATGATATTGCGCTAAATTTTGCGTCGATACTGTTCGGAAGAAAGCAAGTTCTACATTTTTGGCATCAAAGGGCGGAAGATTGTTTGGCGAAAGCCGGGAACTGCTTTCAACAATGAGAATTTATACCCAACTGTCAAGCATGGTGGTGGTGGAGTAATGGTGTGGGGGTGTATGGCTTGCAATGGAGTGGGCAGAATGGAGTTCATTGAGTCTATGATGAATAAAATAGACTATATGAACGTTTTAAAGCGCAATTTAAAGAAAAGTGCCGAAAAATGGGGACTCCAGAACAATTTTTTAATCCAGCAGGACAACGACCCCAAACATACGGCGGAAGTAGTTAAACTCTGGCTGCTTGATAATGTTCCCAATCAGCTTAAAACGCCTCCACAATCCCCCAACTTAAATCCCATCGAACTTTTGTGGGATTTGTTGGAGCGGAAAATCCGGGAATACACCATAACTTCCAAGCAAAATTTGAAAGAAGTTATCGCCGAAGAATGGGAGAAAATTGGCAGTGATGAGACTGCTAAACTTGTTAATTCACTGCAAAAACGGCTTATGGAAGTTATAAAAGAAGAGGATATCCTACCAGCTATTAATTAAGATTGAATAAATTTTGATATCAAATTGCTATCAAGTAAATATTTTTGTACGCAGACTTTTTCGTTATCATAAAACTTTCCTTCTTTTGTTTTTTTAATTTTTATAATTTTTATAATAAGCTTTTAGCAACACACTTTATGTTAAGACTGATAGAACGAATTATTGTTTCAATGAAAAATACATGCACATTAAAAAATTTATTTGTTTCTTGGATTTTTATGAAGAGAACAAAATTTTAGTTTGTGTACGCAGACTTTTTCTGCTAAGTGTATGTAGCTGTTAAATTTGCAATATTTTTGGAAGCGTAGCTTTCATTTGACAAAGGTTGGGTTTCGGACGGAGAGGAGTAAGCGTGGAAAAGTGACATAACAAAGTGTTCACGAAAAACGTGAGACGACGAACTGTCAAAGTCAAGGTCAACATAGAATAAATCTAAAAGATTTAGTTACTCAAAAGTCAAATATTTTATTGCTCTCTGATACATGGATGGGTAACGACCAACAAGTAGACATTTTAAACTTTAATTCCATTGTCCAATTTAGAAGACAAGAAAATCGCGCTGCAGGAGTTGCTATTTAACCTTCCGATAGGCGCACCGTATGCACCAGATACGCAGTGGAAATGTTTGTTTACTGATCTTCGGTTCTTGGCGAGCTTTCGATCTCCCTTCTTGTCTACCCTCTTCTTTCGACCACAAGCTAGCACAAGTAAACTATACCAATATGTATATCTGCCTTTTTAAACGCGTATATAATATACATATGACGATTAAAAAGACAGATATGTTTATTACAAACAAGTGGTATCTGTGAGATACGCGCGCTCGCCCGTGTCGGTCTAGGAGGCGCGCCTTTCGGAAGGTTAACACAACGTTGTTGATATAGATGAGCTCTATAACTTCTCTGTATTGACTGTGAACAAGAATCGAGCTGAGGCTACCACTTGGTATGATACATAAATTGACGCCATATTTTCAAGCTACTTATATAAAATATAATATCAGAAATTTCTATCATATTTAAGTTACCATTAATAAATTGCATCGTTTATAGAACATAATTCAATAGAATAAATAAGATATCGGAACCTAATTCCGTATACCAAAGTGAATCTGGCTCATCTCGGGTTCATTCGAAGAAAAATTCAATTGCCAAACATCAGATACCGGGGCCTTATTACAACCATTTAAGCGAGCATCGCTAACAGAGCTCTTTAAATTGATATTTTTTAATTCACCAAAATTTCCTTTGAAAAGATTGGTCCAAAGGCTTTGAAATAAGCTCCAAACCGTCAAAAAACATAATTGATGTATAAAACATAATTATTTATTAAATATGTTAATTTAGTAACTATTGTTTTTAAGTAATAATTTGTTGTTACTTATAAAACATTCAAAAATTAAATCTTAAATTTGGAAGATCCATTCTAAGTTTTGAAAAATTTGTCATTATATACGAAGTTAATTTTGATTGGATTCAAATAATATAATAATCAAGTTCATAAATTAACAACAAATCTCACAAAACTTAATAAAAACATTGAAATTATGAATTTTCTTTGTGAGCGAAATTAGATGCAGTAAGTTAATAACAGTGATCATATCATAAAATTAATTATAAAATATATCAAAAACGATGGAAGAGGTAAAAAGAAGACAAATCGAATCCTGCATAAAGTTTAATTACTTTCGACTAGATTTCTGTTAATACGAGTAAATATTACTTACCTTAACATAGCAAAAGAGAAAAATCGAACATTGACAAATGATTAAAAGGTCTCTTTTGATTGCATACAGCTGCTATAATTGTTTCGTGGTAATGAAAACTTGTGGCGTTCCTATCGTGCATCACAAGAGTCGCTTGCATCGCCAAGGAGTTGATGACTAACAAACATGCAACAGTCCCAGCAATATTCTTATAATTGTTATATCTACATAATTATTCATATTCTTGGATTAAACTTATTTGTTTGAATATGTCTTTAATATATTTTATATGTGTGGACATAGACCAACGTGATTCTGTCATGCCCATCGCAATCTCCGGTGAAATTGTGATTCGTTTCACAAATGACATTCAATTCATAAATTTTTTGCAAAAAGTGCCGCCGCGTCGCACATTACGAAATTCCCTACATCCTACAGGCCAGACCGAGCATTTTGATTCAAGCAAGTGGAAGCCACACGCACCAAATAACGAAGGATGAAATTCAAATACGTCAATCAGTATGCGGAACCAGATATCCTGCCACATTTTATCTCAAGAGCGAGGAATCGGCCGGCAGAAAATAAATATGGCACAGTAAAGCAGCGCATATCATCCGCTTTTACGGAATCTGTAAAGTCACGTTTAAGACGTCTGTTGCAAGGGAAAACCTTGAATGCAAGAAACCATTACACTATTTTCAAGATTTGCGAAACACCGGTGGAAAACAAATCACCAACACAGTGCTTCGATCGCTATTTCTCGTGCATTTGCCTGAGAACATACAACTGGTTCTCGCAAATTCAAGCGAAGCAGATGTCGACAAGCTGACGAAAATGGCGGATTTGATGATGAAGCTTCAGCAGCATTTCAGCCGTCCAACAAACGAACGAGCATATAGACAATGCTGATGTGTTTAATCAAAAAATTACCCGTGGATTGGAATTCCACTTGTGTGGCCGATCTCGATCGAAGTCGCTTGGGCGACGGACACGATCAAAGTGGCGTACTAGCAGCGATTTTGTTTTTTCTCTCTTTATAATCAACTCGGGAAAAACACAAAAAACCGCAAAGCACCTTGTAACTGGAAAACAAATAACAATCCGGAAAACTGAATTTGTCGTTCCGATTTCGGCAAACGAGGATGACTCTCATCAACACTGCCGACTAATAATAGCTGACAAGAAAAGTAAGCTCCATTTTATTATTGATACTGGCGCTGATATTTCAATCCTACCATAGGGAAAAAATTATCTCACGCTTATACCCCGTTTACATCTACGCCAAATCTCTAGATTTTGTCGAATTGATTTGGTAGTGTTTCCACTTACAAATCGGATTTTTGCTGTCACTGTCACTGTCATTGCAGAGAGTGGAATTGCAATGGATATCGACGATAAAAATTTTGTTACCGTTATGTGACACCAAAATGACTTGTCATTCGTATTCAAAACACAATTTGAGACTTGCTGAATGTGCTGAAATACAACTATTTGCAATGCTGCCACACGCAAATATGAGATTTTGAGTGGATTTCGATGAAATCTACAAGATTTACGATCGACTAGATTTCGATTTTTATATGGGAAATCTACAAGATTTCGATGAGGATTTGGGAAAGTTGCCTAAATCTAGAGATTTGGCGTAGATGGAAACGGGGTATTACAAATTTCCATCTTTAGCTGCGAACAATACACCTATTAAGACTTATAGTGACAAAATTTTAAAATTTGACCTTAGTCTCCGAAGACCACATACGTGGAAATTTGCAGTTGCAGATGTTAAACAACCTATCGTCAGTACAGGTTTTTTGCAACATTTCGGATTTTCGGTGGAAAAACGAAAAAAGTGATCCTGGACGAAGAGTCGAACCTTCCATGCGTTAGTAAAATGTTCAGTAAACCTCACCCTGGAATTACCACAATAAAATTGCTTGGGCTGCACCACGACCTTCTGAAAAATTACGTGGATATAACTCTTCCATCATCTCTAAAGAGAGTTTCAGCCCACGACGTCTACCATCATATTTTGACGAATGGACCCCCACTTGCAGAGTGTGCACGTCGATTAACTAGAAAAGTTCCGTGTGGAAGTAGAATTTGAGTTCATGCTACAACAGGGCATTTGTCAACCATCATACAGCCCATGGGCAAGTCATCTTCATCTTGTACAGAGGCTAGTTCAAACCGTGTGGTGATTATCGCCGTCTGAATGCTGTAATAGTTCCAGATAAATATCCGATCGTTCATTTAAGCGATTTTGCGTATCAGTTAAATGGACGCAAGATATTTTCAAGGTTGGATCTAACCCGCGCATATAATCAAATACTCGTGGCTCAGGAAGATATACCGACGACAGCGGTTATAGCTCCATTTGGACCTTTTGAGTTTAAAATTATGACTTTCGGACTCTACAATACTGAGCAGACATTTCAACGACAAATCGATTTAGCGCTTCGTGGACTGCCTCATGAATAACAGGAACAACATCTCGAACAAATTTTCGAAAGACTGCGAAAAAATGGACTTTCGATCAATATGTCGAAATGTCTATTTGGAAAAGAATCCGTAAAATATCTTCGAAACTTGATCGATGAACAAGGCAACGAGTCAAAACGATCCTGGAGTACACAAAGCCTATGACTATCGATGATGTAAGGCGATTCCTAGGAGCGATACATTTTTACCGAAAAACACTAAAAAATGCAGCAGGAGTTCACGCTCCACATCACGCATTTCTCGTTGGTGCTAAGAAGAACTATAAGCGAGAAATTGTTTGGAACTAACAGACTAAATCAGCATTCGAGCAATGCAATTAGAAAATCACCAATGCAACTTTACTAAGGCACCGATCGAAAACGCTACAGTTGCTATTCAAAGTGATGGTTCAGATATTGCCATGAGAGCAGTACTGGAGCAACATAACAATGGAATTTGGGACCCGTTTGGATTTTTCTCCAAGAAATTCAGTGATACAGCACTTATGTTCGCGAACTTCAAGGAATTTACAGCGCCGTCAAATATTTCCGTCATATGGTTGAAGATCGTCAGCTTTTTCTTAAAGTCAACCATAAACCTATCACATTTGCATTCAATCAAAAGAACGACGTAGAAACTGATCTCGCGCAAATATGTCTGGCCAAGCATGTCAAAGGACATAGCCAAATGGGTTCGCACATGTCTTCCTTGTCAACGGAGTAAGATAAGTCGACATACAAAACTGCCAAATGTATCAATCAAGACCCGGATTAAGCAATATACATATCGATATCGTTGGACCGCTAACGCCATCGAAAGGCTGCTCGTATGCCCTGACTTTGATAAACACATTTACGAGGTGACCGGAAGCTGTACCAGTTATAAGTGATTCGGCTAAGGATATAGCGGACGCATTATACGCTGATTGGATAGCACGTTTTGAGGCACCAGTCATGCTTACGTCGGAACAACGATCACAGTTAGAATCCATGGTCCTCCAAGCGCTGATGCATTTAGTAGGCTGCAAGAAGATGAAGACAACAGCTTATCATCCTTTTGCCAACGGAATCATCGGGCGCTGGCACCGATCTCGTAAGGCACCGATTAGATGACACAACAATGCGGAATGGGTCGACACACTACCAACTGTGCTTCTCGGTCTACGCACAAGTTCAAAAGAAGACATCGGTGCGTCTGCGGCTGAATATGGTTCGAAGTAGTATATGAGATTTCTGGTCGGCTTTCATACAAATTTCTTGCGGTTAGCCACATCCGGTGTGGGCATGGCTTATTTGATGTTGCGGTTAGCGACTTCCGGTCTGTAGCTTATCTGATGATGAAACGATGACGTCATCGTTTGTAGGAAATTTGAAAGTCATTTTAGTTGGGATTTTTATAACCGGTATAGTAGTAGTGTGATAAGAAGTTACGAGTGGTGTTTCATAGTCCACAACAATGAAGCAGATAGATGGGTTGATGATAAGAGATGATCGATAACGTCATCGTTTTGAGTGTGACGTCATGTCTGGAGATATGCGTAGTTAGCTGGCACCTCGTGTTGTATGTGATTGGTATTGTAGAATGATAAGAACTGGATGACTTGCGGTTTCTATTTTCAATGTTGTGAAAGAAATCTCGGTTGGATTTGAAATTTATTTTTTTGTTCGTGAAGATAATGACTATGTTTGATTGTTAAGGGAACTTAACTGCAGAAACTATTTCCTATTAAGAACCTTAATTTACTTGCCATTTGTAGTGTTCGTGAGAACGAGAAAAGTTAACCGCAAGTGATGCTGGATTGATATAAATACCCGAGTTCCTTAGAATATTTTTACCAGGAGCAAAAGTTTCTATTGCTATTTGAGGTTGCAAAATACATCGTTTCGAAACGATTTGTTTAACGAGTTAGTGTTGATTATTGTATTCCTTTGCTGTTTTACTTTGAGAAACAATTCGTTCGGAAAATAAATAAATAATATTCATGTACTCCTTCGATTTGCTAAAGAACTAGTGTTGATTGTTTTGTTATATTGTTCTTTAATATAGTGAGGAAAACACTTTTATCCTAATTAATTTGTATTGTGAGAAGTGTAAAATTGAAGTAGAAAGTTTGCTGTGGTTATATCATTTGCGAACTAACGTTCACAAGAGGATTTCAGCGGAGTTTATCAACGAAAATTTCAAGTGAGTTAGGAGCTGTTCCGACCGGCGAATCGAAACTCTCATCTTTGAGAATAAAGATGAGAGTCTACTGGATTCGGATGAATTTTGACGGAGGTTAGAGGGCCCATTAATGTTATACCTCAGTGAAGCATTGATCCAGCGTGGGTCTATAAAGTTCAACGTTGTACTCATCACTGAATTTGAAAAAAATGGTGCCGTTTCTGATGAAGGGCTTGATACTGAAGTCTGAGTTAGAATCAAGTCATTTAATACAATAATTAACAGGATACTAAAACGATGTGAATTGAATCAAACATTCAACAGCATGCAAATCGAAATTAAAGCGTCAACGGAGAAGTTCTAGGAAAACGATAGTGGATGGGTTTTAATAACGTTTACTCACTGCGATCTGAACGTGAATGAGTACAAACCGCTGAGAGGAGGAAACTATATTTCACTGTCGAAACGCTTAGCAAACAGAAAAGCATGCATTAATATGAGGAACCGCGACAACAATTGCTTCAAATGGAGTTTTTCTTCAAATGGAGATTTCTGCCTTGTATCCAGTTGTTAATTCTGATTGGAAATTCTCATACCGGGTCGCAGATATAACTGATAACGTCATACGGCAGAACAATGGTGCTGTTGTCAATTTCTGGGGACTCAAGTTTCCACTAAAGGTCGAAGATATTTCCACCTTCGAGGAACTCAATTACTCTATAAGCATTTATGTATTTGGCAACGATTCAGAAACCAGAAAAATCATTGGTCCCAACCATATTACGAAGAAGGAGAAGGTTCATAATATAAATTTCCTGCTGTTGCAGGCTAATGAAAATTTTCATTATGTTGTATAAAGAACATTTCAAGGTATGTTGGCTTTAAAAGAGGGTACCTATTTCTTCATATTGATATATTATTTGTTGTTGTTGAATATTTGTTCAGCAGATTTGGAAATGCTTCCACGTTTATTTGTTTCACAATGAATTATAAAAAACTTAATAGCGAGTTAGAAACCAACTGCACAGGTCAAAGCTTTCCGGACGACTGACTTGCACTGCAAGTGCGAAGCTACAACTATAACATTATCTACTTACAATATTATAGAGTACTGACGTTACAGTAACAATTCTCTGTTGTGCTAACGTTCAAAATATTCTTAAGACTTATTCTATAATCTAACACTCCCACTTATTTTGAAACGTCTAGAACATTCAATCGTGTACGCAATAAGGAAAACTGTTTTATTGGTAATGGCTTTGTAAAAATATCAGCTAATTGATGTTTCGACTGTACATATTGAATTTCAATTTCATGACGGTTTATTACATCGCGGACAAAATGAAAGCGAACATCTATATGCTTTGATCGCTTATGAAATTCGGTATTACTAGCAAGTTTTATTGCTGATTGATTATCGACATATATCGGAATTGTTTCAACTGACATTTTTAATTCTTTAAGCATTTGGCGCAGCCAAACTGCTTCTTTTGTTCCGTGCGTTAATTCGATGTACTCTGCTTCTGCTGTTGACAAGGCCACGATCGTTTGCCGTTGACTAGACCAGCAAAGTGGTCCACCTTTAAAAATAAAAACAAAACCGTTCCTTGATCTACGCGTTTCTACGCATCCGGAATAATCCACGTCAGTGTAGCCACAAACATCGGTTGTGCTCCCACTGTTTCCTAAAGTAATACCGAAGTCGCATGTGCCTATCAAATATCTAATAATGCGTTTAACGGCTTGCCAGTGCTCTTGACCGTATGAATTTAAAAAGTGACTCGCGTAATTTACCGCGTATTCAATGTCCGGGCGGGATACTCTAGCAGCAAATAAAAGTGCGCCGACTGCTTCGCGATAAGGTATTCTCTCATTTCTTTTATCTATATTTTCATTCTTTTTCAAGTATAACCCGGGTTCTGCGGGGATATTTACAGAATTCGCATCGTTCATTCCAAATTTTTCAATAACTTTTGCTATATAATTCGATTGGTTAATTTTAATCATACGCTTTGCACGATCACGCTTGATTTCCATACCGACAAATTCATTCGCTTGGTCAACAGATATTTGAAAATTGTTTTTCAGATGAAACAATACACGATCAATCGCATCTTGGCTTTTATAGATAACTAAGCCATCATCGACATAAAGCGCTAAATAAACTTTGCAATCATCAATCTTACCCACGAAAACACACTTATCGCTTTGAATGTTTTTGAAATTAAATCGATGCAAAAATGTAACAAATTTTTCATTCCAGCAGCGCGGTGATTGTTTCAGTCCATAGAGGCTTCGTTGTAGCTTGTAAACGATGTTCTTGTCTTCCTCGGTGTAACCGTCAGGAGGCTGCAGATAGATTTCTTCTTGAAGTTCGCCGTGAAGAAACGCCGTCTTGCCGTCGATCTTAGTTATTTCAAAATCCTCCTTGGCAGCAATTGATAGAAGAATTCTTATGGATTCGTAACGTACAACAGGCGCGTATGTTTCAAAAAAATCGATGCCTTCTCGCTGAGAAAACCCTTTGGCCACCAGTCGCGCTTTATATTTGACGCTTTTATTTTGCGAGTTTTTCTTGATGGCAAAAACCCATTTGCTTCCAATTGTACGTTTTCCTTTTGGCAAATGTACCGCAGTCCAAGTATTATTGTCACGCAAAGCTTGTATCTCCTCTTCGATCGCTTCTTGCCATTTCACTGTATCAGAGCTAGCGATGGCCTCGCTATATGTCATCGGCACAGCATCTGCAATATATGCTACAGGCACTCCATAGCGTTGAATTGGATTGAGTTGTTGTCTGTCACGTAGCTGCCGTTCTGCTTCAATTTGATTATCAACGATTTTTTGCTGATTATCCCCCTCTTCATCAACAGCTTGTTGGTTGGGGATGGCGGCATCAATAGCTTGTTGAGGATGAGCAACATTTTCTTCTTGCAAACCAGAATCAAACATGTATCTGTAAACTTGGATGTCTTCTTGCTTTTGGTGACATTTTATGCTTTTCTCATTAAAATCTACGTCACTGCTTACATAGATTTTCCTTGTTTCACTATCCCAAAGCCTGTAATTGTTCGATTCACCTTCGTAGCCAACGAAAATTAGCTTTTTGCTTTTAGGATCGAGTTTGCGGCGTTTTTCTTTGGGCATGTTTAGGTGTGCATCTACACCGAACACACGCAAAAGCTTGATCTCTGGCTTGCGACCGAAAAACTTTTCAAACGGAGTTGATGTTTCTTCTTGCTTGATTACAACTCTGTTCAATGAATAACACGCAGTGTTGACAGCCTCTGGCCAAAGCTGAGCATCAACTTTACTGTTTATCAGCATCGTTCTTGCATTTTCAACGATTGTCCTCATTTCTCGGTCGGCTCGACCATTCTGTTCGTGAACATAAGCAGACGAAAATTCATGAATTATACCTCTGTCTGTCGCATGCCTACGAAATTGTTCTAAGATATATTCCCGGCCGTTATCAGAGCGTATAGCTTTAATTTTATTTCCCGTCTGAGTTTGCACAAAATGTTCAAAATCTTTGAATCTGTCGTACACTTCGGACTTATGTCTCAAAAAATAAACTTTTCTAAAGCTTGTACACTCATCTTTAAAAAGTAGAAAATAACGAGAGCCTTTTGGAGATTCGACGTGAACTGGCCCACACACATCTGTGTGTATCTTCTCTCCAGGCTTAAATACACTCATAATCTTTGCAGAGGGATGAGGCTTACGGGTTTGCTTGCCCATTATACAAGTTTCACAAAAAAATTCACTCGGATTTCCGACGTTAAAATCGTGATCGGCTAATGCTTTGCTCGTGTTTATCACTGCACGAACATTAACGTGTCCAAGTCTATCATGCCAGAGCTTGAGCGTATTTTGCTGAGAATCGGCAACGTTGCATTTCACGGGCACTTCAATGACAAACTGCATTTTAAAAAGTTTACCGTGTCTCACACCGCACGATGCTAGTTGGCCGTTTCTATCGCGCACTTCACAGTAGCTTTGATATGCATGAAATGAAAAACCTTTGTCGCCAATTGTGCCAATTGAAAATAAATTTCTTCTAAGTCCCGGCACTAACAACACATTTTGCAGCTCTCTTGTGAATGTTCTTCCGAGCACTTTTTCCCGAATTACGATTGTTCCTTTCCCTGCTGCCAGCAGAACTTTATTGTCGGCAATTTTAACATACCGAGTTTCGCGCAAAGTATCGAGTACAGTAAAATAATCACGCCTATATGTCATATGCATGCTAGCACAAGAATCCGCTAACCAAATATCTTCGTCACTGTCACTTGTTTTTGAATAAATAGCACTAACATCGCTGATGTATGCTTGAGCAATGTACGAAGAAGATGTATGGTGCTTGCTGTTTTTATTGGGACACTCACGCGCCCAATGGCCTTTTTCTTTGCAGATTGCGCATTTTGTCCGTTTCTTCAAATTCTCAATTCGTTTCATATTAAGTTTTACCGCTTTGCTTGACTGCTTGTCATTTTTCTTCAAACTTACGGCTTGTGTTTGAAGAGCAAGAGACGACACACTTTCCTCCGTTTCGCAAAGACGCTTGTCTTCTCGGATAAGCCGGCTGATCAGCGTATCCGATTTTCTTTCCGCTTCAGGAGTGCATTCCCATGCCATGCGAAAGGGAAAAAACTTTAACGGTAAACTGCACAATATTTTCGACTGCACTGCTGAGTCAGATGGCTTATCATTTGAGTCGGTGAGCTGCTTACAGATGCACTGCAATTCTTCAAGTTGCAAAGCGATGTTTTTGCCGTCTACTACGCGAAAGTCATAAAACTTCTGCCACGCACTTTGTTTTGCATCTTCGCTTATGTCTCCAAATCTTTGCTTCAGTTTTTCCAGACTTGTTCTGCAGTTGTGCAGTTTATTAGGTAATGGTGCAACCGCATTTCCACTGAGCCGACAATAATACTCATTGCTCTTAATGAATTATTATTCCACTTTTTCCATTTGCTGAGTTCTGGTGCTTTGCTGAAATCTGACTTGTCTGGCTCTGCTTCCATGCCGTCCACATAGCCCATGAGATCAGCGGATCCCAGAGCAATGTTTATGCCAAATTTCCACATGGTGTAATTATTCTCGTTCAGCTTCACAAACTGAAACTCTTTATCAACCATGATCAAAAGTTTATGTCCACTTTATGCTTAAGAAATTCTATGCACGGCAGCACACGGCACCAAATTTTAAACAAACCACTCGCGATGTTTACTGTTACTAACGGTAAACTTTTCAGTTCTTGTTCAGATTAAAATAAATAAACTTGCGCAGTGGAAGCGTGCTGGGCCCATAACCTGTTGAATATTTGTTCAGCAGATTTGAAAATGCTTCCACGTTTATTTGTTTCACAATGAATTATAAAAAACTTAATAGCGAGCTATAAACCAACTGCACAGGTCAAAGCTTTCCGGACGACTGACTCGCACTGCAAGTGCGAAGCTTCAACTATAACATTATCTACTTACAATATTAAAGAGTACTGACGTTACAGTAACAATTCTCTGTTGTGCTAACGTTCAAAATATTCTTAAGACTTATTTTATAATCTAACAGTTGTTTTCAATTTGTTTGTAGATTAATTCATTTAGAGCAAACAGTGCACAAAGCTGTCATTGATGTGTGCAACCAGTGTTTGCAGTATTTTCACAGTAACAGAACGCTCGAGGAGCATAAAAATGATTGTGGCCGCATCGTTACGCAAATGGTGAAACCGGAGAAGTCAATATTAGAGTATAAGAACTATGAACGGCAGCTTGATGTTCTAATCGTGATCTATGCCGACTTCGAGTGTCTCCTTTAAAACGTTGACACCTGTGTGCCAGATCCGATCAATTCTTCAACAACGCAACTGCAACTGTTTGTGGCAAACAGCTTGGAAGTGAAAGGATCATTGTCATTTCACGGGAACATATGGAGGTCCCTCGCATACTTTTTGCAATTTGTTGTATCGGGTACCAAAATTCATTTCCTTTCAGGTTATGACTGTCATTTATTCATCAAAGAGTTGGAAAGGGTTGATGGGGATATATCGCTCTTACCGATAAATAAGGAACTGTAGGTTTCTTTTTCGAAACGGATGCAGGTTGATGGCTTGACTGAAACGGTTGAGCTAAGATTTTTGGACTCGGCAAGATTTATGTATTTATCGCATGATGATTTGAAAACTGTGTCTTCGGCATGTAGGGGTGGGAAGAAATTTAATTTACTGACTCAAAAAGGTGTGTTTCCCTATGATTACAAAAACTCATGGGGACAGTTGAATGAAATTTGTCAGCCCATCGCGATAAATTTTTCAATAAAATGTCAAATAGTGAGTGCAGTGAGGATGATTACCAACATGCGCAAAATGTTCGGAAAGAGTTTGATTGCACTGTGATGTCGGACTATTTGAAATTATATTTAAAAACAGATGTGGAACTTCTGACCGCTGTATTCGAGAATTTCAGGAAAGTGTGTCGAAATAAATATGGTTTGGATTCGTGTCAGTATTACACAACTGTACCAACTAACTAACTATGTACAATTTCATCAAGTAACTAACTATGTACCATTTCATCAAGCGAGGAATTAGAGGTGGTATCACTCAATGCTCACACCGCCATTCAATTGCCAATAATAAGTACATGACAAATTATAAGAGGGAAGATGCATCCAAGTATTTATTCTACTTGGATATGTAATAGCACACAGTATGGAATTTTTTTTTTTGGAATCTTTGGTTCACTCAGAAGCGGCAACCACGCAAACCAAGTCAGTCTCGAAAACCAGCTTACAGTGCTCGTACCAGGGAATCTAGTTTGGCAGCTACCCAACCGGTTCTTTGGAGAGAACCGTTAGCGGATCGGGAGTTGGATCGCTGGCGAGAAAAAAAGGGAGTCTGGTTCATGTCGAGCACCCGGACGGAGGTTTTCGGGTAACGGGTGGACTTTTCGGGGTTGGTCTGGATCGAGAGTGAATAAAGATGATGATGGGTGAGACGTCATTTTTTTCTCTCGAAAAAGTGCGCAGCGTGATAAGCAAAAAGCAATTATACATTCGGAAGTGTCCTTTTGTCTGGTACAAAGAGGTTGTACACTGTTGGTTTTGGACGGGTATAGTTTTGTGAAAAATCGTCGAAGTGGGTATAAAACTGATTGGATTTGCTCAAAAAAAAGGTAGTACAAAATGTCGTGCACGTTTCGTCACCTTTATAATCGATGGTGTCCAAAAAAATTGTTCTTAGTTCATTTAAACATTATCATCCGATCTATATGAAACGAAAATTTAAAGCACATATTGCTTACTGTACAACGGGACAAAGAGGCTGCACATTGTTAGCGGTGACGGTTAGACGGTGGACTCAAGTTTGTTTAAAAAAATCGAATATCAACTAAAAAAACGTATTGGATCTGTGCACGCAAGGACCAAACCGGCTGCAAGGCGCGTGTCGTCTCGCAAAGTGTCAATTACGGTGTCAAGCAAATTATACTTCGTACTGATAAACATAATCATCCAATATTCTTGCCGCCAAAACGTTTTTCAATTCGTTCAGTATTATCAAATTAGATTGCATTCGAGCAACTTAAAGTGCGTTCGATTTAATGTTTTAAATTAAGTCCGACGAATGTCAGATGAAATCGAAATCATCGATGCAACCGATTCATTTGGCCAAACATAAATATCGCGAATTGCTACGAAGTACAGAGGATCGGGGTAATATAAAGTATGTGCACTCGACACGTGGTAACAAGTTGTTATGTTATTTGGGGCATCGCTACATAAAAAAAACAATATGTACGGTGCAAGTGTTATTTGCAAATGTAAAAATAAAAATGACATGCATGTCGGTCGCGTGCTCATACAAATCCATTTGATCCGACTATTTGTGTATTAAAAAATGTCCATAATCATGAAACGGATCGACGATTATTGTCGATTGATGAGCAGTAATTAAGTAGTGTGAATATTGATACATGATAATAGCAATTGTACAACTAAAATACCTTGACCTAATCAAGGATATAAGGCTTACTTATGTTAAGTATCTCGTAAGTGAATATAGCAACATTGCAATATTTAAATACCCTGCGTATGACAGAACCATATGTCTTTGAAATATGAAGTAAATATCTTAAGAAATACGATCTTCTAGAATAAATCAATTACTTTTCTAAAAAAGACAAACTGTACTCCATAGCGTCGTCATTTACGGTAGAAGTTTTTTGAAATATACATGCATGGAAAAAAAACATGAAGTAACAATCTAATCAGCGAGAGTTTTCCTAAGGATCCTCCCCCCTGCTTGCTTTGAGGAACAGGATTCACCACGGCTCACAGTGTGTCATCCGTACAATCTAGGTGGACAAAAGTCATTTCCAAATTCTCACTAATGGATGATTAAGTAAGGTGAACAACACCCCTAAACACCTTATTGCAAGATTTTGTATGTCCTAGACTGCACAGTGATGAGTCATAAGGATGAAAAGTAAGCTAATTATGTAAGTGAAATGGAATAATAGGTCAGTTATATTTTGGCGATACTTTGGAAAACATCGAACTGTGGCAGTGAGTATTTGTGTGGAGGTTTTCAGTGATGGATCGTAATTTGGAGGGTAAGTACTACAGTTATTAAATTAATAAAATGATCTCAGCAAGTAAAACAATATGAAAAAAATTGTTTGAAGATACATGAAAAATACTTGCTATTTTTCGTCGTTTTACAACTTTCAAAGTCTGTAAATAATATGTACACACATGTATCCAGGCTAAATTTTATATATATCCTAGCTGCACCTTTTCTCCTGGCAAAAATATGTATAATAGCCAACACAATTGAGTACAACCTTTTTTTTTGATATTTTGCAGAGCACATGTTTTCTATTTCAAAAATTGAGCTTTTTGAAGAATGGCTCAAAAATGAAAAGGCTGAAAAAAACATTCGAGCTTTCGAGTTTCTTTCGACTAAATTTCATTTAAATGATATTAATGTGGACTCACAAAGAGATATCAAAATGAAATTGGCCAGCTATTCGTCGAAATTTGCTGCCAAATGGGTTGCTGCAGGAAAGCGAAAGGCGCGTTTCTGGACTAAGTATAAAAGCTGGTTGGAAGATGAAGACATTAATTTCCGTGTGTGTACTACTATACCGCGACCTTCTACATCATTTCAAGTTGCTACTCATTCTGGAAGACCTCGAAAGGAATTCAAGGAGGCATCATTCAAAACGAGAAAACGTCGAGTTGAAGACCTTGTTCAATCGCGTAGCGTTGGGGAATTGATGAATGCGATGGAAGTAGCTGTGCGTTCGACAGGAAATAGGAACATTGCCACAGTGATCATGCAAATTAGGAAAAGTTCAGAATCCCCAAGTGCTTCCGTAAGTTTTGAAAATATCAGTTTTTCAGAGAGTGCTAGACAATTAAGTGGTGACGAGGCATTAGCCTATTACGGAGACTCTAAATCTACAACGCATTCATACAAGCAGTCATTAAAACTGCAATTGTTCAAATTGGGCAGCTTTCTGAAGAAGCCCAGGAAGCTAGGAACAAAGATTGTCGTAGGTTCCGGGAGTATAACACCAGAAAGCGTTCACGTATTGCCACGAATAGAGACTTACTTTCCATGTTGCTTATAACATCGGATCCTCTGATAAATAGCCTCCGAGAAGTTCCTAACAAGAAGACGGGTAACTTATGTCCTGAAGTCTTAAAGCTGATTATAGCTCCTATAATAGAGCCTCCACCTCTTCCACGTTCGCAACCAGCGCCTGCGACTCAAAATGAGAAAGACTATCAGTTGCCTAATACCTCGGACGACTCCGAGGACGAGGATTAGTTATAGAATGCTATTATTTTCTTTTATTATTACTTTGTATTCAATTTGTATTTCCGAAAAACACAATGTATTTATTTAATGCTTGTTTTGGTTTTAGGTTATTTAGGTTATTTTGCCATTTATTAGTATTTTGTATTTTTATATTTTCAAATAAAATTAATTTTGTTCTGAATTTTACATTTTTTTATGGCGATCCTCAAAAATAAAGCGTATTATTAACTACGATGCCTTATATTTTTGTAATATTACCAAACCAATCGATAAAAATTCAACAATGTCGAAAAATAATGTTGTCCACCTAGCTTGTTCAGGACGACACACTGTGCGGCTGAGGGAAGTATTGGTGGGCCTAGGGCGCACAAAACATGCTGACACGCGAGCGCTAGGCCATGGTAGGGTGGGCCCAGGCAGCGACATCTGCGCTTGGTGGGCTCCGCTGAACCTCGTCTTTCTAATCGAGAGTAGCAAGGGTACCCGAGAGATTGTTCTTGTACGCGGTAGTTTTAAGTTTTTTTCTTGTTCTTTTTTTGAGTGGTGTCGAAAGATCGAAGTACACGGTAGGCGGTACGCGGTAGTATCTCGGTATGCGCGCGAAAACTCGTTGGTAAAGTAACGTAGGAGGTATAGCCTCACAACATGGCATGGTATGTTTTGTTTCGTTTGTTCAATTTTTTTTGTCGGTATGTAATTGGGCAAATTGATTGCTAAATCTCTGGAAATAAGATTCGGGTCTGATGCTAGAGAACTCACCCACGACATTGCGCGCCGAGCTGAGCTGGCCTGCCAGCAGCCATCACTCCTAGGTAGAGGTCGAACCCGAATTCGTCTGAACGATACAAGGGTCCGTTGCCTAGTCCCCGGGAATTAACGTTCATAGAGGCCAATAAGAAGAAAGTCTTGTTGACTTCAAATTTAGAAGCGATATCGTTTGCCAACTTTCATTTAATTACAGATGCGAACAATTTGAATGGGTGGGCTATGTCCCAGCCACTTCCTCAAATTCAATTAAAGTGGGTTGAAAATCCAGATGTCATTGAAATTCATGGTATTCCAACAGACTCGGATAATGTTTGCATGCTCGGAGTTGATTTGGAATATCTATCTGGAAAGCATGATAAACATAATGATTTTCCATTCTATGTGGAGAACAAAACAGTGTCGGGTTTTAAAATTTCAAAACTGATTGTCGATTTAACGGATAACCTAAAGTATGTCATTCACTACAGAAATTTGCAGTAATGTATTGCAAATGGCTTGAAATTGTCCTGTGTTAAAAGAGTTTTGTAATTTAGGCACTCAGTTTTGATAAAGCCGTACATTGACCTCAATACATTTCACCGCAAAAGAAGTACAAATAAGTTTGAGAAAAACTTTTTCAAATTGTTAAATAATACGGTGTATGGGAATCGTGGACAAAAGGAAGGATGTGAAAATGGTTACGGATTGGCACAGTTGAAGGGGACATTCGGGGGCTCAAAATTTAATATCGAAACCTCGTTTTCATAGCGCAGCCATATTCACAGAAAACATGGCCACTATACAAATGGATCGAGCGCACAATATATATAACAAACCGATCTATCTCGGGTTCACCAAGCTCGAATTATCGAAGTTGAATGATTTGATTTCCATTACGGCTGCATGAAACCCAAATATGAGAGAAATATCACTCTCATCTATATGGACACGGACCCATTCATCTACACTATCCAAACTGATGATTTCTATGAGGATATTTTGTTCGATATCGATGCTCACTTTGATACTTCAGTATACGCCATCAATAACCCATTCAATATTCCGCAGAAAAATGGCAAAGTTTTGGGCTTGATTAAGGATGAAAACAATGACAAGCTTATGATAGAATTTGTAGGGCTAAGGTCTAAAATGTACTCATTTAGCGTGGAAAAAGATAATGATGTTAAAAAGGCAAAATGTGTAAAGAAATTATAACGGATGGTTTAAGTTTAAATTATTATCGTGATTGTTTATATAGAAAAAAATATGTTTATATTTAGGTCTAAGTTGCATAACTTATATACTGAATGTATAAATAAAATTAGTTTAAATTATGAAGATGATAAGCGCTACATAAGTGAAGATGGGGTTAGCACATACGCTTGGGGACATTGTAAACTTTGAATAGGCATATGTACTAAATCATTTTTAATATAACATTTAATAAAAAACGAATTTCACAAAAAATCTTCCTTCAAAAAATATGCAAACATGGTAACATGCAAACAGTATGTCTTTGAAAATTGTTTGAAGTAGAGAATGGAACTTTTAAAAGTATTTGTTTTGTTGTGTATTGGAAAACCTTCTCTTCAAAGCAACCCACTGCCAGTGGTGACTCTTGGTGCAAATGAAAGTACTAACAATTTAGCGTTGATTCTTTCGCTATCTGATAATAACACAGTGCAAGTGGCATTATCTTTTCGACTTCTGACTGTTAGCACAGTTCAAACAAAAACGGACACGTCGATTCAAAATGATGATGAAAATGATACTATTTCATCAACAACATGGTTGGATCTTCAACAAATAGACCCAGGGTAAACAACTATCATGGCAAAAACTACAGTAGAACCATGGAAAAAATTTGTTTCAATCGATGAAGCAATAGAAAAATTTCGGCAAGGTTTGATAAAGAAAGAAATGGAAATAGCTGGAATAATCGAATACAAAAATATTCTTTACAGACATTTTAAATTAGAGTTCGACGATGACAACAGTTCGTTGCACATATGATAGAAACTACCCCAAGCGCTCACTTAAAATCACATGCTATGAATATCACGAGTTCGAAGTCGAAAGAATTCTTAGTTATGGCGAGTTTGAATATATAAAACAGGAAGATCTAAACTTTAAGATCAATATAGAATTTCTGGATTTTAAGGAAATGCAACGAACGTATACTATGAGTATTGCTTGAACCAAGAACCACTACACAGCGATCTGCAAATGGCGGCGACCACGAATAACAACAACGATATGGACAACGACATTAAACGCTCTATTGAGGACTACAAACAATTTTTTTATACTAACAGAGCGTTAATTCTCAAGGAACACTTCAACGAATTTATAAACAGCTAACGTTTTTAGATGCCGTACACTGATATGCCGCAGAAAGTTAGCAAATATGGAAAGCGTTATGTAAACAACTCCTGGGAATATGATGAAGCGAAATGCAGACCAGACACTTGTGAATGTTAAAGCGTTCATAGAAAAATACGTAAAATTAAAAAGCATGTTCAATTTTACTTAAGATTAATAAACAAAATATTTTTTATTCTTTAATCAAACTACAATGTTTTATTGTGAATTATAACCTTAAAGAAACATATTCTTCACATTTATCCAGGAATTGTGTTTCCCTGAGAATCGCAAGCATTTCAAAAACGCTTGATTAGCATCTCTTTTTATTATTTTCTCCACGAGATAAAGTGACGGATGTTTAGCTTTCAATAGTTCAAGCTCATAAAAACAACCTTCAATTCTATTTCCTTCCTAATCTTCTAATAGATGTGCAACGAGATTGTTTACACGGATTTGACGGATTGTGAAAACTTCCGTAGTCCAATTTGGTGTCAAACCCTTTTCAAATATATGCTTGTATTTACTAATTTGCACTTAATCACCCACATTATATTTAAATGGGCCCATCACCTTAATGTTGCTATATACGGTGGACAGAACCATTTTTTCATTCGAACTATTCGCAGCAGACGGAGCCGTTTTTATTGTTCGGTGTTTTTTATTATTGTAGGCATTTACTATATGCACAACTTGATTGATCCATCTATAATTTCCATTCATACTAAAGTCTTCCCACATCATATTTATTAGTGTACGATTGAATCGTTCAACAATTGACTATAAATTTCTTCGATATTTATTCATAACATTTTCAAAATATTTGTTGTAGAATTCTTTTCCATTGTTGGTTTGTAGGTTTTACGGAATGCGCTATTGTTGTAAAATGTGTTCAACATCCATAAAAACTTCTTTGCCAGTTTTTGTTTTGATCGAAGCCGTCCGCGCAAATTTAGAAAATGTATCGATGATCGTAAGAAGGAAACGACATCCTGAATTGTCACAAGCATATGCTCCCATTTCGTCAAAAGCGGCCTGCCACAAGTCATCTAAACCATATGTTATAACTCGTCACTGCTTGAATTGTTTCGATCGGATGTATGTAATTCGTTTACTGTTTCTCGCTTGCTCATTTTAGAATGATCTGAATTTTATTAAGTGGTTGATAACTGTATATCATTATCAGTGATATTTTCACCGTTTTGAAATTGAGTTTGCTTGTCTACATATTTCTTTAGTTTCTCAATGTTAATATCAACATAGTCCTTTTACAAGCATCGTCTTCCTCTATGAAGGACCCAAGATTTTTGAATCGTTTGAAATTAAGGATATAATCACCAATTTCCGTTTTATTAAATCCCGCACCAGGCAAACCTTGTAAACCATTCTTGTTGACCTATAAGATATTGTGGACATGGTGGTTCTTGCAAACCACGATTTTCTCCACTTTCATTTGAAAATCGACCCAATTTGTCAATGCCCATTTATAAATATTATTAATTAGTGAATGATGATGATGATAGCTATCGTGTTTTATTCTATTATTCTTTCAATTATTCAATGATTGATATTATTTCGTTGTTATGATTAGTGTATCCAGCTTGCTGAGAGGCAATGAGTAACCACAATCGACTTACTAATACATTCGGATCATACCAATATGTATGTATAGTCTTTCAGACAAGACAACTTTAAGTAAATCACGTTTAAATTGTGATGCTTCATATGATACTACGTGATTTGGAAGACTGTACCGTGTGAAGAGGCCGGGGTCTCTTTAATTAAATTACCGGCTTTGATGTTACTGTGAAAATCAATAGTTTCGGGCCATTTTGAATGTGCATCTAATACAAGTGAAGATATATGATCAAAAAATTGCTTTGTCTGCCCAGGGTCAAGGAATAAGTTACAAATTTGGTGGTTGTTTTCGCTCTATTCGACATATTTTGTATGTTTTTATTAGCGTATGCTATTGACCGTTCTGAGCCGTCCGAATGTTTATGTGAAAAAATTGCTGACAGACCATAATCTGAAGCATCGCATGCAAGTATTAGTTGTGCATTGGGATCATAGTGTGCGAGTACACGATGAGAACTTAACTCTGCTTTTGTTAATTTAAAACCAGTTTCAAATTTTTTTGACCATACATTTTCTTTGGTATTTGCAAGGTCATATAAAGTTTTCTTATCTGGGCGATGGTCTAAAAAACGACCGTATGAAATTATAAGACCCAAAGAAAAACAAAAATTGTTATTGATTTTCTGGTTGTGGTGCTTCAACCATATCCTTAAGTTTTAATTTTAATTTATGTAAACCATATCTATCAATGGTAAAACCTAAAAGTTTAATTTTATATGTTCTTGCAATCGCAAACCACTAGCTTGAAGGCGTGTGTATACTTGTTTCAAATTATTTATATGTTCTGCGACGTTCGCTACGGTTATGTAAATATTATTTATATATGCTATACGCGTTTTTTACTCCGCGGATAATATTTTCGATCAATGATTGAAAGTCACCCAGACACGTGGTGTTTGCACGTGTCTGGGAGCATCATGCATTTTAGTATATTTAAATAACCCTACGTGATTAACAATAGTTAAGAAATCTTGCCATTTTTTGCTTACAAGAAATTGCGTGTAGGCATGTGTTAAATCTTGTTCTGATTTTTTTTCCTTCCTGCGTCTTCAATGAGAGGTAGGGGATGCATATTTATTATAACATGTGGATTTCATGTAACTTTAAAATCACCACATATTCGTATTTTGTTGTTGTTCTTGATAAAAGGGGTGATAGGCGTGGTCGATTGAGTTACTTTAACGGGTATAAGGTGACCTTATTTGACCAATCTGTCTATTTCGTTTTCTATGAGTGTTTTCATGGCAAATGGGACGTGCCTTGCTGTTAATCATATAGGCTGATAAAGGCTTTTCTTTTAAATGGATTGTTATTTTTTCTTTATTGAATAACCCTGGTGTTGCGTCAAATAAAAATTTGAATTCTTTTACGCTGGTTAAATTTAAATTTAATAACTCATTTTCATTTAAAGTCTAACAAAAATTTATTTGCAGAGGTCATAACCCAAATGCTGCCAGCCATTTTCTCTCGATAAGTGGAGGTGCCTTAAGTGGTGATAAATTTTTTTCTCTAAAATATAGGCTCTGTTTTTACGTTATTCGTGTTACAAAACACTGAATCACATCGCGTACGCGTTTCCTTATTATTGTTGTCATTGTTATCGATTGCCGTACAAATATGCAACGCGAAAAATTCATACCTTTCGTACGCTTTTTTATTCTTCTTCGGATTCTACGTGAGTCGCAGATTCTTCGAGAAATTGTATTTGTTTTTGATTTGAGTTCTTTTTTCGTAAACACGCTTGTTGCAAATGCTGCTTGGTCTCGCAAAATGTAAAAGTTTCGATCTATAATTACAATCTTTGGCGTTGTGTTTACCTAATTTACCGCAGCAATAACATATATGTTTTGCGGTCGTTGTTGACGTTTGTTAAATTGGCTTTAGAATATTTCGTCTCTGAAGATGCTTGCGGGGTTCGCTCGAACTTTGCCCTTGGTTAGATGGTTTGATCTCATATACTACGCGTTGTTGTTGATTACTCTTATCTTAATCCTTTTGTGAACCGTTGGCGTTTTCTACTGCTCGCTCGCGAGCCATAGTCCCCTTGAGTGCTGCTTCGAAGGATAGATCCGTTTTCATAAATAATTAGACCCTCGTTTCGTGATCTTTTATTCCACATACGAATTAATCACGTAATGCGGTGGAAAGTTCATTGCCAAAATTACAATGCAAGGGCATTCTTCTCAATCTTACTGCAAAGTCTACAATTGATTCGGTAAGCTCTTGTCTCGATTGATTGATATTGCAACTTTTCATAACTTCAGATGGTCCTGTGTGCAAATGTTGTTTTATGTACCTGATTATTTCGGTATAAGATAAATCAATTGACTTTTTGGAGCCCACAGGCTGTTTAATAGTTTGTAAGCTGCCTCGTGAAATTTCCTTATAGCTATAGGTGCTTTTTTAAATTCTTAAGATATACCTTTCATTTGAAGTAGATTCCCAGTTGATCCGCGAAGATTTTCAATCGCTTTTTTCGAGGTAGAACTCTAAACTGTATGAACTCGTTGACACATCGGAGCTGTTTTCCGATGAATACGGTAGTGAGTTTGAAAAGGGATCTGTTTTTGTGCTATTTTCTGCACTGGCTAATTCACCTGAATTATCAGTATTGCGTTCCTCTTTAAGGTGATTTGATAGTAATTTGCGTAACTGATCTAAAGCGGTACTATCTTCGAAGCTAATATCACGATCTTTCAATTCTTGTTGTATTTCGTATTTGTGTAAGTTGTAAATCCAACTTATTTTTTGCTCGTTGTCACCCATTCACGAACGTGTATAGCCACTTCCTTTCGTTGCCTTGTGAATACGTTTATGTAATATCAACGTTTACTTGTTCACCATCTACTTATGCACTCCATATAATCTTCGTCGCCATTGTTATATATTAACTCAATTATATTAAAATAGGGAACGATGGCGACATGAAAGTCCACTATTTATTCGATAATACAAAATAACTGGTTTATTATAACAGCAAATAGTAACAGTTAAAAAGATAAAGTAATAAACTCTAAAAAGTCATAAAAGTCACAAACTCTAGTAAGTCATAAACTATAGAAATAATCAAACGATCTTCGAATTTCATAACAAACAAAATCACATTGCGTCCGATAAATACAACTCAGTCAAATAAGCAAATATAATTGTCAACTGAAAATTTGTAAAAGGACACTTACCACAGCGATTTTCATTTTGAGCTCGTGGATTCATTTACGATAAGACTGATAAGAATTCCAAATAGTTTATGAAATATGACATTTCAAATTAAGATGTTTTGAAAGGGGTAATATAACTCGAAACGCACAATAAGCGTACGAAATTAATAAAAACGGCATGGACAGAAGTTCATAGACGAATTAAGAGTTAGACTTCGAATGCGAAGCACATTGATAAAGATAGATTTCTCTGTAAAAAGTTCAAGGGAAAATCGATAATTAATTAAATTAAATTAAAATTAAATTAAATATATTTGGCCAGTCGGTAGGATATTTCAAGTGTAGTAACTTTCATACGAACGATCAAGTTCATTTAGTGCGAACGACAAAGTTTAATTTAGAAGTGAAAATTCTCAAAATCACTGCAATTTTACAGTTTACATGTGAGTTTCAATTCATAGTGAAATAACGAACAAACCAAATAGACTCATCCGTCTTCAAAAAAGTTTAAATTAACGCGTGTGAACGAAAAGTGCACGCAGTAAACTCAGTGGAAGGCAACAAATTTAAAGGTACGAGCCGAAACTAATCGCATCGGTGAATATCATACAACCTATTCGCATAACTAGAACGAAACGTACAATATTGGCAATAAACACAGGTAACGATACTATAAGGTCTCCAACTCTGAATACAAAATTGAAGATTATGTTGGATCCAATTAAACATGCATCCCAAATACCACCATTTGACGGAAGTCGCGACCGAATTAAAAGCTTCACAGACATGGTAGATGTCATGGTCCCGATCCTGCAGACGTACGACAACAATTCCCAAAACATAATTTGCAATGTCATTTAAAGTAGGATTATTGGTAGAGCTAAGTTAATTTTAGATGCAAGCCTCCATATAATAAAATGGGAAGATATAAAAAAAATTCGAATGCAAACTTCTCTGATCAAAGAAATAGTACACAGTTACTTAACCAACTTAGAACTACAGAATATAGAAGTTCAGTCATGAATTTTATTAATATAATTCAACAGAGATTGACAAAGTTGAATTTGAAAACAGAACAGGAACAAAGTCCAAATACTATACAATTAATTCAGGACAATCAAATTGTTGCATTAGATATACTTAAGAAAAATGTCCCAGAACCAATCCGAACCATTTTATTTTGCAGAAATCCCGAAACGTTAAGAAAGGCAACATATATTTTAACCGAAACAGGAAACCTCTATCACAAAAGGAAAACGAACCATTCCAAATTTAAAAATAGGCACAAATCCTTCTAAAATAATTATCCTAATCACAACCAAAATTTCCAAAATGAAAATTATTATTTTTCTAATCCACATCACCAATTTCCACATACGAGCAAATATCACCAAAATCAGTATAGCCGTAACCCTAATCAATGTCAGCATAATCAGTTCCGACAGAACCAATTCAAATACGGGAAAGCGCCATTTAACAAAGATTCACTCCAAAGTCTCTTTCGGAAATTTGAAACACCTCAACCTAGGGAGATTGAGAATACAAAACAAATAGTACACAGTAATCAGCATCAAAATTTTCGAAAACATGTTTCAGAACCCCCAGCTTCAACAACGTCCCATATATTCGAATAATTTCGTATGGAATCCCTCTTAGATTCCTAATTGACACAGGTGCCGCGAAAAGCGTTATTGATCCCAACCTTTGTCATCCGAGTCTAAAAGTTCCAAATAAAAATTCTAGCATCCATACGTTAAATTCTCAATTATCTTTATCACATACAGTGCAAATAAAACCATTCAATGAAATTTACTTTCATTGAATATAAATTTAATGACTTTTTTAATGGAATTATTGGTAATAATATATTTAATAATTATGAGGTGGAAATAGACCTTCACAAAAGATACCTATATATAAAGTTTAACAAAATAAAATCAAAGATTTACTACTCCAGAGAGGAGGAGCACGTTGACGAATATATCAATCATATGTACTTTACCGACACTTATCGAGAAAACAACCCTTTATAATTGTTGAGAACTGAACATTTAAATGAAGAGGAAATGAAAAACCGCATATCTATATTAAAAAATTATAAGGAAATATTCTTCCAGGAAGGGGAAAATTTAACCTACATGAAATTCTACACGAATATATCGGTAAAATCTGCTTCGTTCACATGGACGACATCATAGTATTTAGCACCTCTTTACAAGAGCATATCTCTTCTTTAAATTTTTTTTATGTACTCCTAAATCCACAAACCTAAAAATTCAAATCGACAAAAGCGAGTTCTTGAAAAGGAAACAAAATTTCTTGGCCACATCGTGACCACTGAGGGTATCAAACCAAACCCGCGAAAAATAGAAGCCATCTTAAACTTCGAAATTCCAAAAACAACTAAACAAATCAAATCAAATGGTTGGGTTCTACCGGAAATTTGTAAAGGACTTTTCAAAAGTAGCAAAACCATTAACTCTTCGGTTAAATAAAAATGCCAAAATTAGCCCCAAAGGCGAAGATTATACTGATGCCTTTGAGAAACTTCAACAGTTAATAATATCTGATCCTATCCTTAAACATCCTGATTTAGAAAAACATTTCACCCTCATAACTGATGCTTCTAAATATGCTGTAGGAGCAGTACTTTCTCAGAATGGTCATCCAAATGCTATGCAGGGCGAACTCTCAATGACCATGAAATCAGATATTCCACTATTGAAAAGGAACTATTAGACATTGTTGTTTCCTGGAATCGTCGGAGGGCATAGACGTGTTCGTGTTCGCTACTTTGCTATTTCTGAAATTAACGCGTGTTTATTCCGAAAATCTCTAATCCAACTGCTTCTTGTGGTCCTCGCTGGCTATCGTGTGTGATTTTTCGCGGTCGGCTCATCCCTTCTCACCTTAGTGACAGTGAATTTAAGTCTTTTTTAATCATTAGAGCGCCTTTTGTTCGAACTATCAGCCTTTACAAAGGATAACGGCTCTTGAAGCTCATCTTCTCACCTTAGTGACAGTGAAAAGCGCCTTTTGTTCGATCTATCAGATTTTCACAAAGGATAGCGGCTCTTGAAGCTCATCTATACTTTTAAACTTTATTAGTGTAAAGTTAGGTTTGAACCACGAATATAAATACTCCTATGCTTTTTTTCTTTTAAGCCGAAAAGTAGGCAATTTTGTTCTTTATAGTATTAATATTATCATATTTAAACCTTTTCATCATGGCCCTCAACTCGCCACCATATGGTCCTACGTGCTTCGTATGCAAACTTCCCGAAACAACTCGCTCGAAGTTCATATACTGTGATGGGTACTGTGGAAACTCATTTCATGCTAAATGCATCAATATCATGTCAAGTTTTATTGAAATTCAGGCAAAGCACCCTAAAAACATTATGTATCGTTGCGATACCTGTAAAAACACGTCGCTTTGCGATGTTATGCGCATATTGAACCAGCATTCCGCATCTCTAGTAACTTTAAACCAGCGTCTCGATGTTATTTCTGGGATGTTAAGCCGTGGAGCGATTCCTAAGCGAGTTGCTGCAGCTAAGAATAATCTTGAATCAGCTGATAATAATATTCATCTTATGGAGTCATCAGTTGCCTCTTCAGCGGTTCCTGACCAGTCGACTTGTAACCCACCCACACCATTAAGTCTGCAGCTATTTGATGTTCCTGGAAATATCAAATCAACAGAAACTGCTGGTGATGTATTATCGTGCGCTTCTAAAGAAAACTTTCTGCCGCCAACCCGTGCAATCACTTCAATTGTGCCGCCAATTTCACCAAATGTTTCAAGTGGGCTTTTAACAGTAAAGCCACCTACTCAAATATTTGTATCTAGGCTCGCTTACGTGACTTCGAAGGAGAGCGTCCTTGACTACGTCCGCAATAAACTTGGCTTTATGCCTCCTATACTTGACTGCAGAAGGCTAACAAAGGAGAACATGCCGAACAAATTGATTGCCTCTTTTAAAATAACTGTTCCTCACGAGCTGGACTGTGTTCTCAAATCTGAATTTTGGCCTGATGGAGCTCTGGTGAAAGAATTTACTACGAAAAGGTATTCTGCTGTAAATTTTCCCCAGCTGCGGAAGTCAACGAAGGACCCTATCCATTAAGCATATACTATCAAAATGTTCGAGGTATGAGATCCAAGATTGCAGAGTTTAACTTATCAACCCTTCTTGCGGATCATGACATTATTTGCTTAACTGAAACTTGGTTGAACGACTCAATTTCAAACGCCGAACTTGCAAAAGATTATGTTCTATTCCGCCGAGATCGCGACTTCTCTCTCTCTGGTAAAGCTGATGGGGGAGGTGTTCTCATTGGTGTGTATAAATCGTTCCCCTCTTCCCTTTGTTGTCAATTTCGCCCTTCTTACCTAGTGGAATGTATTGTTGTGAAAGTGTCAACTTCTTCCTATTATACCATATTAGTCGCATCCGTCTATATTCCATGTTACTCCCCTGTATCTGTTCTCGAAATCTTTTTAAATGAGATCTCTGCCTTTTATAGTTCGCTTAATCACTTTTCAACTATTATCATCTGTGGTGACTTCAATTATCCGTCAGTTGAATGGCCTTCAAGTCCGTCTTCTATTGCCAAATCTTCTAATGCACTCTCTGTTCTCCTCTCCTCATTTCTTTCTCACTTTTCTCTATCTCAGTTTAATTCATCACTAAATGTAAATGGCCGTTTACTGGATTTGATTTTAATTAATCTTCCATCTCATCTGGTGTCTGTGTCTGCAGCTGATTTACCGTATCTTCCTATTGATCCTCATCATCCTTCTCTTAATATACAGCTAACCTTACCTTTCCAAAACTCCATAACTTTCGTGTTCCTCCAGCCTACAATTTCCGTAAAACGGACTATCTCTCTTTATCCCTTGAATTATCTTCGATTAACTGGGCTGCAATTTTCTCCAATCTCACTTGTGATGAAGCTGTAGCCAAATTCTATTATGTCCTGTCAAACCTGATATCACAATTTACTCCTCTTCGTCGTTCATCTAAGAAATCTGACCCTCTCTGGCTCACTCAATCGGTTCTTGATGGTATCAAGCTGAAAGACAGGGCTCGAAAACGGGTGAAAACATCTGACTCTTTTGAAGCGCAATCTGCTTTCCGAAGGATTCGGTCTATTGCTAAGCAGAAAATACGCCAAGCTATTTGCGCCTATCACAGCTCTATTGAAAACTCTCTCCTCTCTAACCATTCTAAACCATTCTGGTCATATATAAGATCATTAAGGTCCTCCTCATCTATCCCTAGCTCCATGCAATGGAATCATAACTGTGCTTCCTCGTGTGGACATAAATAATCTCTTTGCCACCTACTTTTCATCTACGTTTTCTCTACATAAGCCAAACATCTTCACTCCTGACAGAAATGTTCAAAATCCTGCTATTTCGTCTATAATTGTTGATCCCCACCTTATTAAATCCGTTATTGATTCGTTAGACCCTAATGTTGGTCCAGGTCCTGATGGTATTCCTAATTTGTTTATCAAATCCTTATCCTCATCTTTGAGTATTCCTCTTTCCTTCATTTTTAATTTAAGCCTCTCTTCAGGAGTTTTTCCACAGTGCTGGAGAGTGGCCAACATATTACCCATCCTCAAGTCTGGTGATCCTTCAAGTGTTACGAACTATCGTCCCATATCACTCTTGTCCGCTTTCTCTAAAATTCTTGAGCGTATTGTCCACTCAAATCTTGACATGGCCTTAGAACATGTTATTGTCCCAGAGCAGCACGGCTTTCTTCCTAATCGTTCCACTACCTCAAATCTGCTTGTCCTTTCGAACACTGTTGCTACTTCCCTTGATAATCATCTGCAAGTTGATAGCATTTATACTGATTTTTCAAAAGCTTTCGACACTGTTGATCACTTCATCCTGTGTCGCAAGCTTGAGCGCTTTGGAGTTTCAGACTCCCTACTTCTGTGGGTATATTCCTATCTCTCGTCAAGGTCTTGCCGCGTTTCTGTCTTAGGCACGCACTCTGTTCCCTTTCATCCCGAATCTAGTGTCCCACAAGGGTCCATACTAGGCCCTCTTCTATTCACTCTGTACATAAATGACCTTCCTTCAATACTCAAATCTCCCTGTCTCCTTTATGCTGATGACCTCAAGATATTTCAGGTGATTCGGTCTCTTGAAGACTGCGAAGTTCTTCAAGATGATCTTATCTCACTGAGTTCCTGGTGTCAAGCTAATTTCCTTTCACTTAATATTCCCAAGTGTCATACATTGACTTTCACTCTTAAGACTTCTTCCATCTCCTTTGTGTATTTTATTGACTCTATTCCTTTAAAAAAAGTTGACCGTGTGAAAGATCTTGGCGTCATCTTTGATCCTCAGCTAAAATTTGATGCGCACGTTCACAATATAGTTTCTAGAGCCTCAAAGCTATCAGGATTTGTGTTAAGACATTCGCTTATTTTTACTAATCCCTATTCCGCTGTACAATTGTTTGTGACTATCGTACATACTATTCTAGAATATGCATCCCAAATTTGGTCTCCTTATTTTGTTTCCCTGATCAATCTTGTTGAATTTGTGCAGCGTAAATTTACCCGCCTTCTAATTTTCAAATTCAATATCCCTTATATTCCCTATGAAGAACGCCTTTCTTTTTTTAACATTCAGTCTTTAGCCTTGCGTAGGACATATCTTGATCAGTGCTTACTGTTCAAGCTTTGTCGTAACTATTTACGAAGTTAATATCGACCATACAGTTTCTCTGCGACAATGCTCTAGACCTTCCCGGTCTTCCGATATTTTTGTTTTGCCTTTCGCTAGAACGGAGGTCTACTTCCATTCTCATCTGCTTCGTTTACCAAGGACTCACAATAGACTCCAGCCTGGATCTTTTCCCTCTAGCATAGTTACTTTCAAAAGAATTCTTGAAAATGTTTTGTCTATGTAATTACTTTTCATGTTCTTCAGAATTTGCTTTTTTGTATTTATTTCTATTTCACATTTTGTAATTGGATTTCTTCTGTTAAATGTGCAAAGAATAAATAAATAAATAAACTAACAGTAGTTAAATGTAGTTATTTACTTTTCGATCTTACCGACAAAGGACAAATCCGAGAGGAAATTCTGAAGAAGCATAAACGCACCAATTACAGAGGAATTGAGGAAGTAAATAAAGAATGAAAACTAAATACCATTACCCAAAACTAAAAACCGAAATAACAAAAGTAATAAATAGTTGTAATGTATGCCAATTTAGTAAGTATGAAAGAAAACCAGCGAAAATCTCATTTGAAAAACCCCATATACCTGCAAAACCGCATGAAACGATTCACATGGATATATGGTTTGTAGATAAAAATCACTTCTTTTTAACCATCATAGACAAATTCTCCAAATTCGCTCAAGCAATACCTTTAAAAACTAGAAACCGGATGGACGTTCAATCCGCCCTCAATTAACATTTTGCTACTTGTGAAAAACCTTATCACATAATAACTGTTAATTTCCTCCAAATAGAAGGAATACAACTTCATTTCACAATACCTGGACTTAAAACCGGCAATGCAGTTATCGAAAGGTTACATAACACACTTAATGAGCATGTAAAAATTAAAAAACTGAAACTAAACTAGCACCATCAGCAATAGATATACGGGAATTAATGGAATACTACAATAACACAATCCATTCCACAACTAATCATAAACCAATAGAAATGAATAATGGCATCACAAATCCTTCAGAACATCAAAAAATAAGAGACAGAATAATTAGAAAACAAAACCAAAGCATAAATAACAAAAACAAAAACAGCGAAAATGTAGAAATCAATCCACAATACAGTAGTAATAAAGCAAAAAATTAAAAACACGATAGACCATTCATTTTAAAAAATAATCATAATATAACGAATAAACAAGCCGCGAGGTGCGACCGTTGAGGTCCACACGGTCATCTTCTCAGTAATATCTACATAAACATTAAAAAAATTAAACACAATAATAATTTTGAAAATAGTAATACATTAAATAATAATAATGAAAGGTATCCATGGCAGTAACAGGAATGAGTTAATATTAATCATATCATCTACGGGAGCATCCATTGATTACGTAAGGCTTTTGGAGGATGGCGGTAGATTGATTTGATCAATTAATCGGTGGGGATCATTTTCTTTTTCGGTGGGGTACGTTTCTACATTGATGCTGTTACGTTCACCACGCAACGTGGTCGACCTACAACCCATAAGGGTAGAATGGGGGTCTGCCCTGTCCTTGAAGACCCCAAACCACCGTGTGGGTAAACGCTGTGGGGCTGGGGCTGGGGCTGACTGATTCCTATTCCGACGCAGTGTTTCCCGGAGAATGCTAACTAGATGCATTATTAGAATTTTTTGGCCCATCCATGACAATAGTTGGCACACCATTTGCGTGATTGGTAATAATATATTTAATAATTATGAGGTGGAAATAGACCTTCACAAAAGATACCTATATATAAAGTTTAACAAAATAAAATCAAAGATTTACTACTCCAGAGAGGAGGAGCACGTTGACGAATATATCAATCATATGTACTTTACCGACACTTATCGAGAAAACAACCCTTTATAATTGTTGAGAACTGAACATTTAAATGAAGAGGAAATGAAAAACCTCATATCTATATTAAAAAATTATAAGGAAATATTCTTCCAGGAAGGGGAAAATTTAACCTACATGAAATTCTACACGAATATATCGGTAAAATCTGCTTCGTTCATATGGACGACATCATAGTATTTAGCACCTCTTTACAAGAGCATATCTCTTCTTTAAATTTTTTTATGTACTCCTAAATCCACAAACCTAAAAATTCAAATCGACAAAAGCGAGTTCTTGAAAAGGAAACAAAATTTCTTGGCCACATCGTGACCACTGAGGGTATCAAACCAAACCCGCGAAAAATAGAAGCCATCTTAAACTTCGAAATTCCAAAAACAACTAAACAAATCAAATCAAATGGTTGGGTTCTACCGGAAATTTGTAAAGGACTTTTCAAAAGTAGCAAAACCATTAACTCTTCGGTTAAATAAAAATGCCAAAATTAGCCCCAAAGGCGAAGATTATACTGATGCCTTTGAGAAACTTTAACAGTTAATAATATCTGATCCTATCCTTAAACATCCTGATTTAGAAAAACATTTCACCCTCATAACTGACGCTTCTAAATATGCTGTAGGAGCAGTACTTTCTCAGAATGGTCATCCAAATGCTATGCAGGGCGAACTCTCAATGACCATGAAATCAGATATTCCACTATTGAAAAGGAACTATTAGACATTGTTGTTTCCTGGAATCGTCGGAGGGCATAGACGTGTTCGTGTTCGCTACTTTGCTATTTCTGAAATTAACGCGTGTTTATTCCGAAAATCTCTAATCCAACTGCTTCTTGTGGTCCTCGCTGGCTATCGTGTGTGATTTTTCGCGGTCGGCTCATCCCTTCTCACCTTAGTGACAGTGAATTTAAGTCTTTTTTAATCATTAGAGCGCCTTTTGTTCGAACTATCAGCCTTTACAAAGGATAACGGCTCTTGAAGCTCATCTTCTCACCTTAGTGACAGTGAAAAGCGCCTTTTGTTCGATCTATCAGATTTTCACAAAGGATAGCGGCTCTTGAAGCTCATCTATACTTTTAAACTTTATTAGTGTAAAGTTAGGTTTGAACCACGAATATAAATACTCCTATGCTTTTTTTCTTTTAAGCCGAAAAGTAGGCAATTTTGTTCTTTATAGTATTAATATTATCATATTTAAACCTTTTCATCATGGCCCTCAACTCGCCACCATATGGTCCTACGTGCTTCGTATGCAAACTTCCCGAAACAACTCGCTCGAAGTTCATATACTGTGATGGGTACTGTGGAAACTCATTTCATGCTAAATGCATCAATATCATGTCAAGTTTTATTGAAATTCAGGCAAAGCACCCTAAAAACATTATGTATCGTTGCGATACCTGTAAAAACACGTCGCTTTGCGATGTTATGCGCATATTGAACCAGCATTCCGCATCTCTAGTAACTTTAAACCAGCGTCTCGATGTTATTTCTGGGATGTTAAGCCGTGGAGCGATTCCTAAGCGAGTTGCTGCAGCTAAGAATAATCTTGAATCAGCTGATAATAATATTCATCTTATGGAGTCATCAGTTGCCTCTTCAGCGGTTCCTGACCAGTCGACTTGTAACCCACCCACACCATTAAGTCTGCAGCTATTTGATGTTCCTGGAAATATCAAATCAACAGAAACTGCTGGTGATGTATTATCGTGCGCTTCTAAAGAAAACTTTCTGCCGCCAACCCGTGCAATCACTTCAATTGTGCCGCCAATTTCACCAAATGTTTCAAGTGGGCTTTTAACAGTAAAGCCACCTACTCAAATATTTGTATCTAGGCTCGCTTACGTGACTTCGAAGGAGAGCGTCCTTGACTACGTCCGCAATAAACTTGGCTTTATGCCTCCTATACTTGACTGCAGAAGGCTAACAAAGGAGAACATGCCGAACAAATTGATTGCCTCTTTTAAAATAACTGTTCCTCACGAGCTGGACTGTGTTCTCAAATCTGAATTTTGGCCTGATGGAGCTCTGGTGAAAGAATTTACTACGAAAAGGTATTCTGCTGTAAATTTTCCCCAGCTGCGGAAGTCAACGAAGGACCCTATCCATTAAGCATATACTATCAAAATGTTCGAGGTATGAGATCCAAGATTGCAGAGTTTAACTTATCAACCCTTCTTGCGGATCATGACATTATTTGCTTAACTGAAACTTGGTTGAACGACTCAATTTCAAACGCCGAACTTGCAAAAGATTATGTTCTATTCCGCCGAGATCGCGACTTCTCTCTCTCTGGTAAAGCTGATGGGGGAGGTGTTCTCATTGGTGTGTATAAATCGTTCCCCTCTTCCCTTTGTTGTCAATTTCGCCCTTCTTACCTAGTGGAATGTATTGTTGTGAAAGTGTCAACTTCTTTGTATTATACCATATTAGTCGCATCCGTCTATATTCCATGTTACTCCCCTGTATCTGTTCTCGAAATCTTTTTAAATGAGATTTCTGCCTTTTATAGTTCGCTTAATCACTTTTCAACTATTATCATCTGTGGTGACTTCAATTATCCGTCAGTTGAATGGCCTTCAAGTCCGTCTTCTATTGCCAAATCTTCTAATGCACTCTCTGTTCTCCTCTCCTCATTTCTTTCTCACTTTTCTCTATCTCAGTTTAATTCATCACTAAATGTAAATGGCCGTTTACTGGATTTGATTTTAATTAATCTTCCATCTCATCTGGTGTCTGTGTCTGCAGCTGATTTACCGTATCTTCCTATTGATCCTCATCATCCTTCTCTTAATATACAGCTAACCTTACCTTTCCAAAACTCCATAACTTTCGTGTTCCTCCAGCCTACAATTTCCGTAAAACGGACTATCTCTCTTTATCCCTTGAATTATCTTCGATTAACTGGGCTGCAATTTTCTCCAATCTCACTTGTGATGAAGCTGTAGCCAAATTCTATTATGTCCTGTCAAACCTGATATCACAATTTACTCCTCTTCGTCGTTCATCTAAGAAATCTGACCCTCTCTGGCTCACTCAATCGGTTCTTGATGGTATCAAGCTGAAAGACAGGGCTCGAAAACGGGTGAAAACATCTGACTCTTTTGAAGCGCAATCTGCTTTCCGAAGGATTCGGTCTATTGCTAAGCAGAAAATACGCCAAGCTATTTGCGCCTATCACAGCTCTATTGAAAACTCTCTCCTCTCTAACCATTCTAAACCATTCTGGTCATATATAAGATCATTAAGGTCCTCCTCATCTATCCCTAGCTCCATGCAATGGAATCATAACTGTGCTTCCTCGTGTGGACATAAATAATCTCTTTGCCACCTACTTTTCATCTACGTTTTCTCTACATAAGCCAAACATCTTCACTCCTGACAGAAATGTTCAAAATCCTGCTATTTCGTCTATAATTGGTGATCCCCACCTTATTAAATCCGTTATTGATTCGTTAGACCCTAATGTTGGTCCAGGTCCTGATGGTATTCCTAATTTGTTTATCAAATCCTTATCCTCATCTTTGAGTATTCCTCTTTCCTTCATTTTTAATTTAAGCCTCTCTTCAGGAGTTTTTCCACAGTGCTGGAGAGTGGCCAACATATTACCCATCCTCAAGTCTGGTGATCCTTCAAGTGTTACGAACTATCGTCCCATATCACTCTTGTCCGCTTTCTCTAAAATTCTTGAGCGTATTGTCCACTCAAATCTTGACATGGCCTTAGAACATGTTATTGTCCCAGAGCAGCACGGCTTTCTTCCTAATCGTTCCACTACCTCAAATCTGCTTGTCCTTTCGAACACTATTGCTACTTCCCTTGATAATCATCTGCAAGTTGATAGCATTTATACTGATTTTTCAAAAGCTTTCGACACTGTTGATCACTTCATCCTGTGTCGCAAGCTTGAGCGCTTTGGAGTTTCAGACTCCCTACTTCTGTGGGTATATTCCTATCTCTCGTCAAGGTCTTGCCGCGTTTCTGTCTTAGGCACGCACTCTGTTCCCTTTCATCCCGAATCTAGTGTCCCACAAGGGTCCATACTAGGCCCTCTTCTATTCACTCTGTACATAAATGACCTTCCTTCAATACTCAAATCTCCCTGTCTCCTTTATGCTGATGACCTCAAGATATTTCAGGTGATTCGGTCTCTTGAAGACTGCGAAGTTCTTCAAGATGATCTTATCTCACTGAGTTCCTGGTGTCAAGCTAATTTCCTTTCACTTAATATTCCCAAGTGTCATACATTGACTTTCACTCTTAAGACTTCTTCCATCTCCTTTGTGTATTTTATTGACTCTATTCCTTTAAAAAAAGTTGACCGTGTGAAAGATCTTGGCGTCATCTTTGATCCTCAGCTAAAATTTGATGCGCACGTTCACAATATAGTTTCTAGAGCCTCAAAGCTATCAGGATTTGTGTTAAGACATTCGCTTATTTTTACTAATCCCTATTCCGCTGTACAATTGTTTGTGACTATCGTACATACTATTCTAGAATATGCATCCCAAATTTGGTCTCCTTATTTTGTTTCCCTGATCAATCTTGTTGAATTTGTGCAGCGTAAATTTACCCGCCTTCTAATTTTCAAATTCAATATCCCTTATATTCCCTATGAAGAACGCCTTTCTTTTTTTAACATTCAGTCTTTAGCCTTGCGTAGGACATATCTTGATCAGTGCTTACTGTTCAAGCTTTGTCGTAACTATTTACGAAGTTAATATCGACCATACAGTTTCTCTGCGACAATGCTCTAGACCTTCCCGGTCTTCCGATATTTTTGTTTTGCCTTTCGCTAGAACGGAGGTCTACTTCCATTCTCATCTGCTTTGTTTACCAAGGACTCACAATAGACTCCAGCCTGGATCTTTTCCCTCTAGCATAGTTACTTTCAAAAGAATTCTTGAAAATGTTTTGTCTATGTAATTACTTTTCATGTTCTTCAGAATTTGCTTTTTTGTATTTATTTCTATTTCACATTTTGTAATTGGATTTCTTCTGTTAAATGTGCAAAGAATAAATAAATAAATAAACTAACAGTAGTTAAATGTAGTTATTTACTTTTCGATCTTACCGACAAAGGACAAATCCGAGAGGAAATTCTGAAGAAGCATGAACGCACCAATTACAGAGGAATTGAGGAAGTAAATAAAGAATGAAAACTAAATACCATTACCCAAAACTAAAAACCGAAATAACAAAAGTAATAAATAATTGTAATGTATGCCAATTTAGTAAGTATGAAAGAAAACCAGCGAAAATCTCATTTGAAAAACCCCATATACCTGCAAAACCGCATGAAACGATTCACATGGATATATGGTTTGTAGATAAAAATCACTTCTTTTTAACCATCATAGACAAATTCTCCAAATTCGCTCAACCAATACCTTTAAAAACTAGAAACCGGATGGACGTTCAATCCGCCCTCAATTAACATTTTGCTACTTGTGAAAAACCTAATCACATAATAACTGTTAATTTCCTCCAAATAGAAGGAATACAACTTCATTTCACAATACCTGGACTTAAAACCGGCAATGCAGTTATCGAAAGGTTACATAACACACTTAATGAGCATGTAAAAATTAAAAAACTGAAACTAAACTAGCACCATCAGCAATAGATATACGGGAATTAATGGAATACTACAATAACACAATCCATTCCACAACTAATCATAAACCAATAGAAATGAATAATGGCATCACAAATCCTTCAGAACATCAAAAAATAAGAGACAGAATAATTAGAAAACAAAACCAAAGCATAAATAACAAAAACAAAAACAGCGAAAATGTAGAAATCAATCCACAATACAGTAGTAATAAAGCAAAAAATTAAAAACACGATAGACCATTCATTTTAAAAAATAATCATAATATAACGAATAAACAAGCCGCGAGGTGCGACCGTTGAGGTCCACACGGTCATCTTCTCAGTAATATCTACATAAACATTAAAAAAATTAAACACAATAATAATTTTGAAAATAGTAATACATTAAATAATAATAATGAAAGGTATCCATGGCAGTAACAGGAATGAGTTAATATTAATCATATCATCTACGGGAGCATCCATTGATTACGTAAGGCTTTTGGAGGATGGCGGTAGATTGATTTGATCAATTAATCGGTGGGGATCATTTTCTTTTTCGGTGGGGTACGTTTCTACATTGATGCTTGAAGGACAAAAGAGCGCTAGCAAAAATGAATGCGGTTTTTGTTATTACGCCCACCGAAGAGATTTAGAATAGTTGCGTTCAAAATTGTCATCATTTCGGCATAATCACTGAATTTATATTTTTTCACGATTTTACATCAATGAGATTAATAATTAATTTTGAATTTCTGTTGGTCTTGAAAAATATTGAATATGCAGTCAAAATTAGGTTTAATTGCATGTAAAAAGTAAAATGTACTGCACATGAAGATGGAAGAAGTAATTGAAATCTACGATTACTAAAGATTAAATTTACTAAAAACTACAATTTGTTATTTGATGAAAGCCTTTTGAAGGATATGATCTTGCAAAGTATTGACTACAAAACATTTCACCATCCCAAGCGTTGATTACCACAAATGCAAATATGATTGAAATTTTTCTGATTTTCAAAATTCAAGCAAATTTTTTATTAAAATCAAAACACTCTTAAAACTATTAAAAATCTGCTTAAATTATGTGAATATTATAACACTTTGATTGAATTTACAACAAAGTTTTTAGAATAAAAGATATTGAGTAATATCATTCGTATGAACCCTCTTTAAATGGTAACTTTGAACGATTTTTTAATTTTCATTTAGTTTTTTTTCATAATCATGGAAAGAAGTTTTGCTGGTTACTTTTCAAAAACTGATAAGAGTGTATAAATTTTATAAACTGGTATTACTGTGCTGTGCAAAGCAGGTAAAAAAATTATTTTTTATGAAAAAAATTCAAATTGTTCGCATATTCTTTTATTAAATTAAAAACCAGCTGAAACAAATTTTTATAATGTCAAACACATCACAAAAATGTAAATACACATTTGTTGACACCTTAATTATGGAAATATTATATCTGGTTCATGAGATATAGTGATTGACAAAAATGACCTTTTAAGATCAAAATGACTGTTAGTGTTTTTATTTAATATTTTTCGTAATCAAGACAGAAAAAATTTGATGACATTTTTACAAGAACTGTTTGAGGTGGATAAATTATATAAACATTAATTACTTGGACTTGAAAATAAGGTTAAAAATTTAATAGTTTTCAAAAAAACCCTACTTTTTTGCACTTTTTTCCTTAAATTAAAAAACATCTCCAACATTTTTTCTTCAAAATTTTATAGATGTTAATGATGATAAATGTTGATACGCGTCGACTGACATCCAAATGATTCAAATCCTATGTTTGGTTCGCGAGATATAACGCATGACAGAAATGACTTTGAAAGGGGCGAAACAACAAACTCCCCCGACCGAAGTATCCCAAAAACTAAGCAGCTCTTAAAATTGCAAAGGTGCTTCGATTGACACCTTAACGAACAAAAGCCACGCAGCTTCCACACCAGCAGTCGAAGTCAAAAAAGCCCCGTCAGCTGCTCCCGCAATCCTTTTTAAGCCAAAGCCCAGTCCCGTTTTTCCGTGTCGTTGGTCAGTGACCACTCAGCTTGGCAGTTGACCCCATCGCAGCTTTCAAAAGCTTGGGGGAACTGGTTTGGTCAGTGTCAGACGTTGTGTCTTGATGCGGGGAAAATGCTGGGACTGCTGCCGGTCTGGTTAAATACTTGTGGCAGTCGTTAACCATGGTGAAATGCAAATACCAATGGTTGTAGGTATCACTCGCGCATAGGAGACTCCATTGGGCGCATTTTATACCGGGCGCAGCCTGTTGCAGCGATTGGGTGATCGTTCTTTGTGCCGTGATTGCTGGCAAATAATCTGCAGGGTCTGTGACGTGGACTGTGATACATTTTGCTGTTGAAATACTTAAATTACGCAGCCTCGTGCGCACGGTCATGAACACTCCATCAAAACCTTACTACCTACTTATCTATATACTCCAATATCCTTAACCTACCTACATCTCTATATTTGTATAATTCAACTTCTACCTAAATTGACTTACTCCCTACAATGTAATTAATTAATAATAATTTAATCCAGTAATAATAATATAATTCAATAATCTGCACTATAATTCATTAATTAGCTTCATTGCGTGAAGTGGCGAACGTGACATTATCAATTTTTAACAAGACAGCGTTTACCCACACGGTGGTTTGGGGTCTTCAAGGACAGGGCAGACCCCCATTCTACCCTTATGGGTTGTAGGTCGACCACGTTGCGTGGTGAACGTAACAGCATCAATGTAGAAACATACCCCACCGATAAGAAAAAGATCCCCACCGATTAATAGATCAAATCAATCTACCGCCATCCTCCAAAAGCCTTACGTAATCAATGGATGCTCCCGTAGATGATATGATTAATATTAACTCATTCCTGTTACTGCCATGGATACCTTTCATTACTATTGTTTAAAGTATTACTATTTTCAAAATTATTATTGTGTTTAATTTTTTTAATGTTTATGTAGATATTACTGAGAAGATGACCGTGTGGACCTCATTATCAAGTGTACAATTATAAATATCAAACCATTCAGAGTTACATTCACAAATTTTAGACAATCTCATAATGATGGTTTGCTTTCGGCCAATTAGTAAAGATGGATAAACAAAGAGAATGCCGTTAGTTCTTAATACTCGAGGTGAAACATAAAATTTGAATTTATCTAGAAGCTCGATGCAGTCTATACGATTTGTAAGGATCTTAAATGCAAAGAGCAAATCTACTTTATCTGTAGCTGAATCCAAAGTTGAAATCGAGAATCTTGAATAAGTTCTGGGAAAATTATGATCATCAAATCTCAATGGGTTCCCAGTTTTAAAAGCAGAATATCTTAAATATAATGTGTTAACTGCTTCAAGTTTTTTTTATCTGTTCATTTGTCGTGGGTCTCCAAATAGTAGACGCATACATCAATCTAGGGTATATGAAATTTAAAAATACAATGATCTTAATGTTTCTGAAGAAATAAACTTTCCTGAAAATCTCTTGATAAAATAAATTATCCTTACTTTGATGTCAAGATATTCAATGTTATTTTTAAATGTCATTTTTGAGTCAAAAACTATACCCAAATCTTTCATATAATCTACAGATTTTAATGGAACCCCTTGTGAATAATACAAATTTGCAGACATGGAAAATTTACTAAAGCTCAATGAGTGACACTTTTTAGGGTTGCACTTCAAACCATTTAGTTGACACCAAAATATTCGAGAGTCAATGTCATGCTCTAGCAATTGAACATCAGAAGAATCCTTAATCACTCGATAGAGTTTAGTGTCGTCCGCAAATATCAAAATTTCACTTGACGATATATAATGTGTGTTGTAATTAATAAATATCAAAAATAATAAGGGACCTAAACATGTCCCTTGGCCAACTCCAGAAAGCACATCAATTGATTTAGATAAAAAATATTTTACTTTTACAATTTGCTTCCGATCATTTAAATATGACTGAAACCATTTTAATAATGAACCTCCCACTCCATAAGCCATCAGTTTGCTTAATAAAAGGTCAAGATTCACTAAGTCAAAAGTACACGAGAAGTCAATAAAAATAGCATCAACTCTATTCTTCTTATTTAGATGCAAGTTAATGTATTCAGAATAGACCATTAAATTGGTCACAGTAGAACGACCATCCAGAAACCCATGTTGATTTGGTAGAATGTATTTCCGGAAAAAGGGATACATTTTCTTATGTACCAAATATTCAAACATTTTAGCAAAAATGTTATATTTATTTATTGGCCTACAATTATTAACGTCTGTCAGATCACCACTTTTATGGAAAAAATTTAAGTACAAAACCTTCCATGAACCAGGAAAAATTCCTAGCTTAATAGATAAGTTTAATAAATCAGTGAACCAAATTTTTACAGAATCACAGCAATTAATAATTATTAACGGATGTACTTTGTCTGGGCCAGGGCTATTCGTGCGTTTAAGGTTCTTAATACACTCCTTCATTTCGTCAACTGAAAAAACCATGCTGTTGTACAAATCAAAGTATTCAAAATTGACTAGTGTGTTGCTCAAATCAATATCACGGTAGACACTTCCAAGTTTCTGTGCAAAAAGATTGACAATATCCGTACCATTTGTAGCAATTTGACCATCCAGATGTAAAATGGAAGGAAAGGAGCCAGAAGAATTTAAGGAATTGACAAATTTGAAAAAAGATTTCGAGTTATCTACTAAGGATTCTTCTATGGACATTAAATACTTCCTTACATATCTTGTTAGTAAAAATTTACAATATCATCTTACTTTTTTAAATTCTTCGTAGTATAAATTAGAATTATGTTCTTTAAATCGCTTATGGAAAATCTTTTTATTTATGATTGCTGCTTTTAACTCATTGGAGAACCGCATTGGAAAAGAATTCATTTTTAATTTAAACTTTGGTACAAATTTTTTAATAATTTCAGAAATTTTTAAATCAATTAACATCATTGTCTCGTTAAATTCGGATTCTGGCTCAATGCTAACCGGGATATGAATGTAAGATAGTTCATTAGAGATTTCCGGATAATTTGCATTTTTTTAGTCAAATATTGTTTCAGTAGTTTCAATAAATTTAATTTTAGGTACTGGTAACGTAATGGCTAGAGGAGAGTGAAATTCATCACATTCTATTAAGTAGTAATCACTCAATTCAGCTTTCGCTGCGTAAACGTTAGTAAATATTAGATTTAGTACATTATTTGATTCATTTTTTACAGTATTTAATTGTACCAATTTATAAATTTTACACCAATCACTCATTAACCTAGCCGCGTCTCTAAAATTAAAATTTTTATGGAAGCCCACAACAGTAGAATATTTATCAGTCATAATCCATTTATAACCCGGAATATTAAAATCCCCGACTAGACAGAATTTAAAATTAACTAGATCAGACAATAAGTCACCCAAAGTTGTTTGTATGCAGCTGATGAATTCATTATAATAGTCAGATTTTAGGTTAGGGGGAATGTAACATACACCTACAATGAGACTTGAGTCCTACAATAAGACTTTTATAAAAATTAATTCAAAAGAATTATCAGTTATTACAATTTTTTTTAAATTGGAATTTCTTTCCAATGGCAATTATAACACCCCCACCATCGCCCTTAACACTGGAAAATATGGATCTATCACATCGAATCAAATTAAAATTACTCAAGCCTAGCTACGAATCAAGAATATCATCATTCAGCCACATCTCGGTTAAGATCAGACAATCCGGATCACCATTGACATTAGCAAAAGACCTTACCATATAAAGTCGACCTCTTATACTGTGCACATTTTGGTACAGAATATTAAGATTTGTGGGGCTGGGGCTGGGCTGGGGCTGACTGATTCCTATTCCGACGCAGTGTTTCCCGGAGAATGCTAACTAGATGCATTATTAGAATTTTTTGGCCCATCCATGACAATAGTTGGCACACCATTTGCGTACTTGATATAAATGTCTTTCTCGCCTTTATCCTGACGAGCTTTAAGTTCCCCATAATTTTGGTTCGGTATTCTCTCTGCTTGGGAGTTAAATCACCCGAAATGATCAATTGGTCGTTGCAAATATTTTTTTATGATGGAAAACCCAATGAACCAAGTCGTTGGATGGTAAAATAAATTTGAGGGGACGTATAGCACCCAACACGTTTTTATTTCCTAAACGATAGACTTTAATGTCATATGACGAAAATGGCACTTCTATGGCACCATTCTTAAATAAATCCATAAAAGCTTTAAGATCCGTGGACGCCGCTTTTTTAGAGTCTGGCATATTGTAAACAATGATATTATTTTCACGTTATTTTCTGTTTTTTATTTCACCGATAATTTCTTCCAACATACACGCATTGTCTTTTTCAAGTAAATCGATTCTTTTTTCGATATCAAAGATCCTTTTATTGAACGCAACTGCAGTAGAATCCATCTTTTTCTCAATTATATCAATTTTATTCGAAATTAACTTGTATAAGATCTTCGAATTGCTATCTATCTCATTAAACTCGGCTTCCGTTACTTGATCACTAACAATACCTAATTCATCATTAAACATGTTCACTGCCGAACTACTAGCTGAACTTGCCGCAGCAATCAAGGTTCCACAGCAGGCCTTATAAATACCGTTGCTAAGTTGTGGTCTTTTCCGCGTATTTCGCGAACAAGCCAACTTTAAATTAGAACGGGAAAACGAAAATGATAAAACGAAAAATAAAATCGTATATCGTTTTATTTCGTTGCCTCGAACGTCCACTTCGGACTTTTGTCTTGGAAAAATGGCAAAATTTCAACTTATTACAATACTACTTATAGTATTTCTTATCTTAACAAAAAAATACTTAGTCTAAATTTCTTAAATGCAGAGTGACAAACAATACCATCTTTGAATCTTTTCCATATGTGAAATTTCAATACATTGTTGTGTGTGGTCTTCTTATTGAAATTTTGGCGAGGGATCGCCACACATTAGGATAAACAAAAAATGCTCGCAGCGGGTCGCGAAAACATAAACATGTGCTGTAATATCTAAATTGTGATGCTTTAGCAGCATCAATAGGGAAATGTATTGTGACATAGTCCCGATGTATTTACGATAGGGCAAAGCGTTGTTCTAGTAATTTAGAAGGTGAAATATTGAAATAAGTTTAACGTAAGTACGTTATGTTACGGAAAGGTGAGGCTGCTGCCGTAACTCCCCCTCCGTTAGATTGAAGCTCCCGATTCAATAATAGTCTCGTTTTTCTGTTTCTCGTATATAACTCTTTTCTCTTCTAGTTTATCGAATTTATTCGCGGGCTTTCGAGCAAGTGAATTTACGTTAATATTTATTATTTTACGTCTGCATTTAAGTTATATATAAATACAAAATATTATTACAATACATATTACAATAGTTGAGATGGAGGATTTGATTGTGTTCTGTTTGTACTTAATTTCTATAAGTTTAATTTCTTTCAGCTTTTCGCCATGTTTGAATTTAATATCCTCGAAAGTGACTTCGTCTTATGTAAAATTTAAAGCGATAAGAGGTGACAATATAAGTTTATGTAAAAATCCTACTACTTTATTTGTGTACATTTTATCGAGCAATTTAACTGTACAATTATTAAAATTTATAACAAAATTCTCAAAATTTTTTAAGTGTTTTTCGTTACAGTTATGATATATCTATTTTGTCGTTAAAATTATTGGGGAATATCAATCCGGATTCAATTACCTCTATAAGTGTATTATTATTTGTTTTCAAAAATTTACATGAGGTATCACAATTTATTGGATTCTTTAAATGCTTAATATATTTATTTTCGGCGAAATATTTGTCATTGAACTTAACAACTACCTGATTAGGTAAGTTAATTTTAGTATAATTTTTCAGAGCTATTGTACGTAAATTGTAGGTATATACAGGCTTATCGTAAAATATAGGAATATTTAATATAATATACAATATGTTATAGTAGTTTCTAGCAACTATTTAAATTTACAGTTCTTGCAATTCGTAAAAGCATATAAAATTTTGTTCGATTTCGATTCGATCAAGTATAGAACGAGACATTATGCCAAAGCGTGCTGTATTTATGTTATCTATTACTTTATCTACTTCATATGTAAAATCTCTCAGAATGTTTTTATATTTTAGGTAATGAACTTGTACATTGACATTATTAAGTTCGTTAGTAGTCCAGAATGAATAATTTTTTAATTGGTCTTTTAAAGTTAAAGTTGGATTTTTTTTTAATGATTTCCAAATTTCTTTCAAACGTTTCGTTAGCAATTATTTGTTTCTTTAGTTGATTACTGATTTTATCTAGTGATGTGTCACCTCGATGTACTAGCTCGAGTTTAAGATCAGGAAAGTATTGGATAATGAGGTTTGTTTTATTATCAGAAGTTTGGACAGTGATTTTTGCACGTGTTGACAAAGTATGTTGATAATCGGTTAAATTAATTTTGTGAAAAATGTGATAATGATCCGCGATAAGATGTATTCGTTGTTTGTTAATTAGAATAACTCCATTTTCTGATTCTAAATTTTCAACTTGGATGTCGCTCGAAACTAACAGTGATATTAGGAATAAAAGGATTTCTTGTAGAAGTTTCGGGTGAGTTGACATCTGAGATAACAAAACGTTTCGGGCGTTTAATATTGACATGTGCTATGTTATCGAGATTACGTTTAGTGTATTAAGCCAAATGTTTAGCTGCGCGGTTAGGGGTTTTAACGTATCCGGTGGTTCTCATTTCTTCGTAATTTTCGCGTGTTTTATTTTGCTTATTAATTGATCTCTCCTTATTTAATTTCATTATGTTTATAATTTTAGATTTATCTGAAAGGCCATGATGTGCTTTGAAAGGTTCTGTATCAATATATGAGTGTATTTGGCGATTATAGAAGTACAGGGAAGTATAAAGGCGTGATTTAGGCAAATCTCTGGAAGAGGTTGTTCGATACTTTGAAGCAATTGTTTGATGGAGACGTTCGACATCACTGTTACCCGTGTGTGAATTGGGTTTGGTAAAGTGTATTTGTATGCCATGGTCATTACACAGTTCTTTTATGAAAAAGTTATTAAATTCGTTGTCGGCAACGATTAAATTTGGTTTACCTAGATTTGATAGAAAAAATAATACTGCTTCTCTGAAGAAAAACTTAGATTGATCTGTTAAAATAGGGCAAGTTGCATATTTGGAAAATTTATCGATACATGTAGCCACTTTTAGGCGATCGATGAAAAAAACGTCTATATGAAAAATTTGGTTTATATCTTCGGGCGTTTCCGTGATTTTGAATTTTGGTTTTATTGGAGAAGTCGAGTGTTTTGCTGCATTGCATGGCTCGCAATTATTGACGTAGCGTGTCACCAAAGTTTTTAAATCAGGATAGTAAATATGTTGTGAGATTCCTTAAAATGTTTTGTCTATTCCGCCGTGTCCTATTTCTTTTGTATGATACATGTGGATTTGGTAAATCGCTTCCTTCTCTGACTGGAGGTCTTTCAGAATACGGGACACTTTTATAAATTTATAGGAGCTATCGAAGACTTCGTGGAGCTTTAGCTGAAGTTTGTTAAAACAATGATCGTTTAGATCGGAATAAATGGCTATTCCTTTATTAGGAGGCAATTTATCCATTAAATTTTGTACATATTCGTGAAGAAGTAATTCTTCTTCGCGAATTTGGATGCGTGTTTTGTTAATAGGCGGTGGAAAATTTTGGTTGGAGAGTATAATTTGAAATTTGAATTTATTGATGTAATCATCCTTCATTGGAATCGAGGTATTTTGGTTTTGCAATTCTGAATGGATAGTACCTGTACCGTTTGCTTCCGAGGGGAGACAAGTAGAGTTTCTTTGCACTTGTGTGGATTGGGAAGTACTTGGAATGTTGATTACTTCGGGGAGCTCAGTATTTTGCTCGTTGCAAATGTCTAAAATTTCCTGTAAAGTTTGGTCAGGTATATTTCGGGTTATGCTCCGGCATATTGGATTTTCCTGTAAATGAGACTCCTCGTTTACATGTACATCCTTATCTTCCATGAAATTTTTATCCATACGGGACAAGAAGTAGGCAACTCCATTATTTTTACCCTTGATGTATTTGATATTGAAATCAAACTCGTTAAGTCGCAATTTCCAGCGGATTAGCTTTTGGTTTGGTTCGTTCAAAGAATTAAGCCAAACGAGAAGGCGATGATCTGTTTCCAGATTAAAATGACGACCGTATAGATAAGGTCTGAAACTTTTTGTAGCCCAAACTATCGCGAGTAGTTCTTTCTCGATTGCAGAATAATTGATTTCGTGCGAATTTAACGTTTGCGAAGCATAAGCTAAATATATTCGAAATTATTTACATTAATTTTAGCGCCTTTTTTCAAAAACTTTGTCATAGGGACTGTTAGTGCAGAATAGTCTCGGATGAACTTTCTGTAATACCCCGTTAAGCGCAGGAAAGAACGAAGTTGTTTAACGGTTTTGGGAATCGAAATATTCTGTATTTTATTAAGTTTATCAGGATTCGGCTTGATTCCGTCCTGTGTTAAAATATGACCCAAAAACTCTGTTTGGTGAGTGAAAAAGTTACATTTATCCGGTTGAATTTTTAAATTAAACTCTCTGAGCTTTCTGAAAATTTTACGAAGTGAGTCCATATGCTCTTCTAATGAATTGCTGAAAATCAATACAACGTCAAGGTAGACTACGCAAATTTTATTTATGTATTCCTTCAGAACTGAGTTCATCATTCTTTGGAATGTCACGGGGGCATTTTTAAGACCGAAAGGCATTCGCAAATATTCGTAGTTTTTGTTATGTGTCGAGAAAGCTGTCTTTGCTCGATCACTTGGTTTAACTAGAATTTGGTGGAATCCTTTCGCAAGATCGATGGTGGAAAAATAATTAGATTTTCCCAGTTTATCAAGTAAATCTTCTATATTAGGTATGGGAAATTTATCACAAATCGTAATATCATTAAGTTTACGATAATCTGTAACGAGTCTCCACTTTGTTTGCCCGGAATTGTCTACCTTTTTAGGTACAATCTACAATGGTGCATTATAGGGAGAGTTCGATGGTTGGATTGTATTATTTTCCAACATTTCGGCTATTTGCCTTTCCACTTCTTTTTGGTGGATTTGTGGTAACCTATATATTTTAGTAAATATAGGTTTATCTGAGGTAAGTTTAATGTTGTGCGTTACAACATTTGTCGAGGTAAGTATATCCGCTTCGTGGTAGAATAAATTTTTAAATTGATGAAGCAATTGGTATAAATTACATTTTTCTTCCTCATTTAAATGAGAGGTTTTGATGTTTTGGAGTGTATTTGAGCCTTCAACTTTGGGGGAAATTTGATCAAGAAAAAGACAAAGACTTTTCGATACCGTTTTTGGGTCTTGGTCTTCTGTTACAAAAGGAACTTTGTTACCATTAATTGTAATAGAACCGTCGTTATTATTAATTATTGATTTAGTAGGGACTAACACATTTTGTCCTAGAATAGCGTCGAATTTGGGGTTTGGTAAATTTGTCAATTTCCATTCAATGTTTGAAGAAGGTAGGTTAAATTCTTCCGGGAAATTAGTCCAAATACCTTTTTCTATTATTTCCCTTGAATGCAGACTACTCAACCTTATAGGGTTGTCGAGTGTATGCGATTCGGGAAATATATTTTTATTTAAAAGTGAAGTATTACAACCAGAATCTATTAAACAACGAAGTGTTTTATTATTGATTGTAATGGGAATTATTGGTAATTCCCATGGGCAGGGTTTTCTACTGTTTGGGGGCGATCCGAGGCTGATACTCGAAAATTTTCAGCATCAGTAGCTTGAACAATGCGTGAACGTGGATCATGTCGTTGATAAGTATTATGATATGTGTGATTGCCTTGATAATGAGGTTGATATTGCCTATTAGAATTATTGAAAGGGCGTTGTGGTTCCCGCTGAGAATAATGATTATTATTATTTGGTCTATTTACAGAATTATTCTCATATCGAGATATAAAATTTGGGTTATTTTGATAGCCAAAACGATTATTATTAAAATTTCGCGAATTGTTAGTGTCGCGTGATTGATTAAAACTTGTGTTAGGGATAAACTTTGAGTTGAAATTAGTATTATTGTGCTGGTTTTTGTAACCAGATTGAGTGTCGTGAGGCGAATTACTGTCACGAAGCTGTTGTGCTTGTTTCAGTATAGAGTATGCACTGTGTAACGTACCACACTGTCGCATCTCAATTAATATTGATTTGTATTCCGGAATACAAGCTTTAAATCTTGAAAGCGCAAAAATTTCGTTAAAGTGTGGCTGGAAATGTTGAAACAAATCTTTTTGGGGGTCTTGTGAATACTTCGTGTTTAGTTTGTTTAAAACAATATTGGTTTCACGGTAAACTTTATCAACATTAGTATCAAATTTGATACGATTCATGTCGTTAATTAATGCCTGGTATGGCTCAGAAACACCAAAGTTCTCATATAGAACTTGCTTAATTTGGCACCACCTTGCGAAAGGGTATTTATCAACGATGAATTTGAGTTCCCCACGAATTTTCGTGATCACTATTTGCTCCACATATTGCTGATGGGCTGCCGTTTCGCATAATTGCAAAATTTGATCGACACGGTTACAAAAAGCTTGTAGAGAAATACTATTTTTCGTATTAGAAAACTCATGTAAGCGATTGGCTTCATGTAAAATGTTTTCAAAGGATAACTGAAAATTTGGAACAATATTTGGTACTGCCACCGGTGGTTCAATATTATTCACTTCCGCGTTGTTTTCGAGGCTATTAGCATCAAAGCTACGGAGCTGAGCTGCACTTTCCGCAGTGGTTGACATATTTTCAAAAAGAAACGTATACTTTTTTTTTACAAGACCTTATGATTGTATACATGAGACAGCTAGTGTTAGCTCTAAAATGCTACTTTGCAAATCTTAACCTAATATTAGACGCTGTTAGGGTCCTTCCCTAAGCAGCTTGTTGCTTTGAATGCTGTATTAAGATCGGCTTATGTTGATGAGCTCCCCACAAAGAAATACATGGATGGCCCAGGTGGAGGGTTGAGTTGGTGCTTCCTATGGTTGACCGAAGTTATTTGAATATGGTTTTCTACACCTTAGCTTGCACAGTTTAGTGGGTCATTTTTCCTGATCCTTGCAAATTTTTTGGTTACAAGGATGCTTCTGGCTGATTGGTTTGGATGTTCTTTCAGCCTAGTCAGGTATTTTCTGCAGTAGTTGGCTATTTCTTCTTTGACCTCTTTGGTTTTTGTGTCTCTAGGCAATATTTTATTGTTGACGTATCTCGGTGCGCCGGTCATTCCATTGATTATTTTCGATTGTGCCCGTTGTATTATTTCTATCCTAGATTTTTTTGCTGCCCCCACAATTGGATTCCATAGGTCCATATTGGCTTTATGATACTTCTGTAAACTGCTAGTTTTGTGTCTAAGCTCAGCTTTGCTTTCTTATTAAGTAGCCAATACATTTTTCTAAAAGTGAGATTAATTTGATCCTTTTTTGTTTATATGTGTTTTCCACGTTAGTCTTCTGTCTAGATGAATGCCCAGGTATTTCAGGTATTAGAAACGTATACTCTCGCGCACAAATAATAAGGACGATTTCGTAATCACAAGAACTGTTCACAATTTTTCGGAGCACAATAAAATAATATATGTATATATATAAAGATACAAAAATAGATGTAACTTGGTTTACTCACGATAACGGTGATGAAAATTGGGGTTTTGTTCCCTCGATGTAAGAAAGCTTTTTTCTCCACGACGAATGCTGGGACCGATAAAATATACTCCTACGGTGATGAAAATTGGGGTTTTGTTCCTCGATGTAGGAAAGCTGTTTTCCACGATGAAATCAAAGAATCGGTGATTTCACACGATGAATAATTAGAGCCCGGTAACTAGGTCTCCTGGGATGATGAACTATTTTCGTTGTTGAGTCTGTGATCCTCGACTCGAATGATGGAGCGGGATCCTTGCTCGGTTGCTGGTGAGTCTATGATCCTCGACTCGAATGATGGAGCGGGATCCTTGCTCGGTTGCTGGTGAGAAGTGATATTGTTTGTGTGTTTTGTGTTTTTTTTCTTCAAACACTTTATTTTGTGAATATTAAAACTCCATTTCAAAATGCTATAACTTGTATTTACTCGTGAATCACGAAAAATGTAGGTTGTTAACCAACTGCGCCAGTTGTGGTCTTTTCCGCGTATTTCGCGAACAAGCCAACTTTAAATTAGAACGGGAAAACGAAAATGATAAACGAAAAATAAAATCGTATATCGTTTTATTTCGTTGCCTCGAACGTCCACTTCGGACTTCTGTCTTGGAAAAATACTTATAGTATTTCTTATCTTAACAAAAAAATACTTATTCTAAATTTCTTAAATGCAGAGTGACAAACAATACCATCTTTGAATCTTTTCCATATGTGAAATTTCAATACATTGTTGTGTGTGGTCTTCTTATTGAAATTTTGGCGAGGGATCGCCACACATTAGGATAAACAAAAAATGCTCGCAGCGGGTCGCGAAAACATAGACATGTGCTGTAATATCTAAATTGTGATGCTTTAGCAGCATCAATAGGGAAATGTATTGTGACATAGTCACGATGTATTTACGATAGGGCAAAGCGTTGTTCTAGTAATTTAGAAGGTGAAATATTGAAATAAGTTTAACGTAAGTACGTTATGTTACGGAAAGGTGAGGCTGCTGCCGTAACTGCTATCAGGTTTAGCTCTCACTCCGCAAGAACGATGATAATGTGCATTACATTTAGAGCATTTATAAGCATCCTCACCCAAAGTGGCTTTTTTTGTCGGACACAAAAAGCACTTGAGATGCATAGTAATTCTGCACTACACTATACACTTTGTGAGCAAAGACAGAATTGTAGGTTAAACCAAATTGCAATTATTTCTAAGTTATTGATAACAATAAAGATCAGTTTCACTCCGAATGGATAGGATCAATTTCACTTTATTCACTTAATCAAATTTGCACTCTGGTAAATAATCTTTACAGCGCAAAAACTACAGAAACTGGGGAGCACAATTTATAACGTGTTACTGATAGGAACACACTTTATGAACTGATATAACGATTAATATCACAAATGTTAATAAGAAGCCCATTGTTCAGAATAATATTATTTTACCAAATGTAATTAATTACCTTTAAAGAAAAAGAAAACTTCACATATGTAAGTACAGAAGTACATGCCCAAAACATTGAAAATTAAGACCATATAAGCATTATTGACTTAGCACACAAAATAAGTTCAAAAACTGGTATCACAACCAATATACTCATCATTCTTATCGTAATCATCGTCGCTATAATCGCTGATAATAATTTTTCGAAAAACATCAAAACAAGAAATAAATATCTACTATTTGTCTGAGGACACGCATCCTAAGGGGGGAAGAGTCATAAACTCTAGAAACTCATAGCTCTAAAAAGTCATAAAAGTCACAATCTCTGGAAAGTCATAAACTCTAGAAATAATGAACCTATTTTCCAATTTCATAATATAAACAAAATTACATCGCGTCCGATAAATACAACTCAGTCAAATAAGCAAATATAGTTGTCAACAGAAAATTTGTAATAGGAAACTTACCACAGCGATTTTTATCTTGAGTTCATGATAAGAATTCCAAATAGTTTATGAAATATGACATTTCAAATTAAGATGTTTTGAAAGGGCTAATATTACTTGAAACGCACAATAGGCGTACGAAATTCATAAAAACGGCATGGACAGAAGTTTATAGACGAATTAAGAGTTACACTTCGTAGGCGAAGCACATTGATATAGATAGATTTCTCTGTAAAAAGTTGAAGCGAAAATCGAAAATGAAAATAATGCATTACAGATCTCTAAGGCACTTCTGAATCCGAATTGGATAGTGCTTGTATCTTCTTTTGATTTTTTTTAATAAATTCTCAAATACATTATTTCAAGAAATAACTTCAATATGCGAATCTTTAAAATCTTTAACCATGCTCCACTTTTTTCCACAAGTTTTATTAACTCTTCCAGAACTAGGCATGAACCAGTGACTTTTCGACGCTTACGTTTATTAACAGTATATTTCACTTCGTCAGATGTAATACACAAGAAGTCGTCTCCGATCTGCATGTGTCATGTTTTTCTAGAACCATATAAGTTGTGCTCGTACTCTTCTCACAGCTTAACTTTGTCACTTGTCTCCCAGTATATTTTCTTATAATCCCGAATAATGTTGCATTGGTTAATTTTCGTTGAGCCGATAATACGTTTTATCTTCTTGTGAAGATGATGATTGTGTTTACTTATTGCTTTCTTATTTTATTCCTGATATGCTTTATTTGTATTTTGATCTTCGACATTACCAATAAAAGAATCGATATGTTTTTTAATTTCTCACTCATCTGTTTGTTTTGCGGAGCTCCACGTCTAGGTGCTTTGAACATGCTGCTCGATAATATCAAATTATTTGGTTCCACAAGTTTGACATGTTTCTTGTGGTTAATATACATTCACCAACAGAATTTATTACTCCAATTTTACCTAATTTGGCGTTGATGTCTTTCAAGATTATTGTTTGTTCTTCTCGTTTTGTGAGGTCCATCGGCTAGTTGGTTAAAATTTGAAGTTGTATCATTATTAAACTCGGCTGTTTATGGGTTACCCTGTATGATGTTGAAATTGTCTATACTTAATTTTTGTCATAATATCAGGGTCTGATCTACTTGTCAGAATGGTCAGCTTGAAATGAAATGAGTGTTGACTTTACCGAACGAGATCGCGTCGCAGCTCCAAGTCCACAAGACTCTTGTCCCCTTCAACTTTTGGTTGTTCAGTGTCGGGGATAAGGCAGCGAACCTATTTTGTCGTGCAAACTTATGTAAGCTCGACCTTTACCTACTACCTACTGCTATAAAACAAACAACAGTTATAAAAATCAACAAACATTTTAACTACTGCTTGGAACAAAAATTTGTCAACAATCAACACTTACATAATAAAGGAAGGACCTCATTTATTGACTATATTATTTTAATTGCGTTTACAATCGCAACATTCTTTAGACTAAATTTAAGTGCAGTTAGTAATGTATCAACCGTAGTAAGAAAAGAAAGACAAATACCGTTCATATAATCAGTCTCAAAAAAGGTTACTACAATAATATTCCACGACATATAAGTACTTTATTTGAAAATCAGTTCTTAAATAAAAAAAATTTAGCATTCATAACTAATGAGTCCAATATTGTACACTAAAAAAAGTTTTTCTACATTTTCACCAAGCAGGTTGCTCCGACGATCTGCGTCTATTTGTTCCGCGGCACTAAAAAACTGTTCGCTAGGAACATCGCTTTTCTTAGGATGGAATAAGGACTGCTGTCCCAATAACACTCGTTGGTAGATCGTCGTCGTGAACGGACGTTTTCCTCGAACGCTTTTGATGCGACTTGCAAAATCAGTTTTCTGATACAGTTTTTTCGATAGTTAAATAACGTTTTCGACCGCCTCGGACAAGATTCTGATTTCTAAAAATAATATCGACCGCCGCGTTGATATTATCAAGTGTTTATAAAAACAAATTGTGCTTCCGCCCTATACCAATATTTGACTACGATTTCGAAGTTTACGGAACTGCTTGTGACCTCGTGTTGCAGTAGTTTCGGCCAATAATTGTACGCAACTTGCATATCCTTTGGATTTCAAGTTGCGTTTTTGTTCAGCGTTTTTCGAGACTCCTTTTGTAGTGTGCTCCCTCTGAACGCACTAAAATTTTGCCTCAAAAAATAACGGTACTTTTTCCGCTTGTTCCAGTGTGTTGTGTGCTCCTTCTGAGCGCATAAAAATTTTGCCCAGAAAAATAACGGTACTTTCGACCGCGTGTTCTCCCTTGTCTTTCATTTTACTAAAGTGCTACTTAGTCAGCTTTCATCTTTTTGGATTACCAGTGCAGTGACTTGTGCAAATTCTCAGTGCACCGCGTGGCCACCTCGTGGTGAGCGAGTAACGCTGATACGGTAACTTGTTTACTTGCTTGCGAGCAAACAAGGAACCGGTTCCCAAACAAGAAGTTTAGTGCTTGGTGTCTGGTTTATGCCTCTGCTACGTGAGAACGGACAATAACCCGTGAATAAGTTCTTGTTAGAAAGTTCGAAAGCTTTGGGAAGGCAACATGCCTCCAAAGAAGCTGCTGAAAAAGACAGCAGAGAAGGGCGATTCGCCGCCTTCTAGGCGGAAACGCACAACAACAACTGAGGTATCTAGTAGTAGTAGTGAATATGAAGACTTAGTTGCCCCTCGCGTAAATCTTGCTGAGAAACTCCGCGCAAGGAAAAAGGGAAGGCAGCAAAGGAGACGATTGATGTGGCGTCTACTTCTGCTGCCTCTAAGATGGCCATCAGTTCGTCTGATACGAGTGGCCCGCTTTCCTCGGAGATCAGTCTACTGGCTGGGATGCCGAAAAACAAGAGTAGACGTAAGCCGGCTGGTGATCTAGTAGCCGGCCAAGGTAAGTCCACTAGGACTGGTAATAACCCAACGCTGGAGCCGGAACCCGTCGGTATCCTGGCTCGGCGAGTGAATGAGTTCTGCGTGCGGCATGGACTTGAAGTCTGCCACATGGCGGAACTTGGTGAAATTGTGGAGGCGTTCCGGACAGAATATGGCAAACTGTCACACGAGAATGCGCGGCTTGAAGGCACAGTCCTACGCCGCAGTCACTGCCGCCACCGTCACCCGAGTGCCTCCAGCTGCTATCATCTCCGCTGCTCCACTGCCGAAGACGGCTGAAACTTGGTCGGTGGTGGTGAAGAGCCGAAAGCGGACGCTAACTCCGTGAAGCTTTCCACGCTGGTGAAGCACTCTGTGCTTTCGAAGCTGGGCGTAAGCGTCCACCGGACATCGACGCTCCGTTAGGGGAGCGTCGCGATCTGTGTCCCCTGCAAAAAGGAGAGGGACCAAGTAGTCAAATCGCAGGAGCTTGCACAGTGCGAACTCGACATATCGGTCCGTGACCAACTTCCGCGGGTGGTGCTTAGCAATGCGCACTGCTTCCTCCTGCCGGACGAACTGATGAGCAATATTTACGCTAACAACTTGACATCGGTGTGCTCCTCTGACCACTTCACGAAGGTTAAAATCGTGTCGCGGCCCGTCCGGCAGGGATTCGAGGCCACCTCCAACGTTGTATTGGAGGGGCCAGTAGACATTGTTGACGCCCTGGTTGCCCTTGACAGAGTTTGGTGGTGGTTTAGCTATCGCTTGCGGTGCCAAGACCCGGTGGACGCGTGCTACCGATGTCTTGGATTTGACCATCGCGTCGCAAACTGTCGTGCCACTGAGCAGACGTGTGCTCGCTGCTCACAACCAGGGCACAATGCGCGAAATGCGAAATTGCGCCATTCGCGGACTACCCTCAGCACACTCGCTGAGGTCACTTTTGTGCCCTATATATGCTGCACAAGCCGCTAGGGCTGCCGCACGTCACTAATGGGGACCTCCATCGTGCAACTGAGCTGCCGGAGGAGTGCCGCCGCCATGTACGACCTGGGCGAGCAACTTGCTTCTCGTCAAGTCTCTGTCGCGCTTATCCAGGAACTCTGGGTATGTCGTGGCGCCGTTTCCGGCCTCCCCTCTGGCATGCGAGTATTCGCTGCCACTGGTCAGGCTGGAGCGGCCGTCGTTATTAACTAATTGAGACTTGACTGCATGTTGGTGTTGGCGGATGATTGTTGTGTGTGTGTCCAGGCGATGGGCCCTTTCGGGCAATTGAATGTTGTTAGTTTTTACTGTCAGTATAGTAGTCTCCTGGGTCGGTATCTCTCCTTCCTTGAACGGGTATTGCCGCTGGTCGGCAACAACCCATTTCTTATAGGAATGGATGCAAACGCTCAGTCCGCGATGTGGCACAGCAAGACTGCCCCTGGCACGTCTTGTTCCCGTGCTATACGCCGTGGGGCTAAGCTTAGCAACTTTCCGTTATGTAGTCGTTTGCGTGCTTTAAATGTCCCGTCTGTCTTGTACACGTTTGCAGGACCCAGGAGTACTAGCGATATAGATGTGTCTTTTGTAAATCATGCTGCCCTTTCGTCTGGCTTGGCTTTTCGTTGGACTGTCTCTGATTGGGGGGGAAAGTGACCACAATCCTATCCTGATCACCATGATCTACGATGGGGTTGCTAGTCAGCAGGCGGACTCTGCGACCAAGAGTTGGTACACTCGTCACTGCAACTGGGTCTCATATGAAGCCCTCTACCGGGATTGCTCCTTGAACACCCCGCTGGTGGACTTTGAGGAACTTTGCGTTGACGAGAAAGTCAGTGTTGTCCTGTCCTGGAAAGTTCGTGTTAATGACATGCTGCTTTTGCGGACTCACCTCACGAATCCGAAGCATGTCAAGTGGTGGACAAAAGCCCTCACTGAAAAGCGCAAAATTGTAAGACGCTCCAGACGTAATTTTCAGCGTGCTCCTACTTGATGTGACCCTTCCGTAGACCAGCTGAAAGCCGATCTTCGTCGTGAAGTAAGGGAGTATCACTCTCTTCTTCGCGATACAAAACTGGCTGATTGGAAGCGCTTCGTCGGCGAGAGCTCCGATGATCCGTGGGGACAAGCTTACCGTGCTCGCCGTGGAAGACGCAGAAGACATGATATGGCATGCCTGAAGGTTGGTGATAACCTTCTTTCTGCTGGGAGGACAGTGCGACTGCACTTCTGGAAAGTTTTTTCCCGAAGGCGGCATCTCCGATGCTTCCTCGGAGTATTGTTGTTGATATCCCTGAAATCAAGTTTGATGAGCTTGATTCATGCGTTACTACTAGGCTGCGTGCGAGAAAGTCGCCGGAATACGACGGGATGACTGGTGAGATGTGTAAAGCCATCTGGCGGGCCATCCCAGACCATTTTATTAGCTTTTTCCAGGGTTGCATGCGAGAGGCCTACTTCCCAGCAGCCTTTAAGGTTGCTCGTGTGGTCGTGCTGCACAAGGCGCCGGATAAAGATAAGACCAATTCCAGGTTTTATCGGGGCATCTCATTGCTGCCAGTACTTGGAAAGGTCTTGGAACGGGTGATGGTGCAGCGGCTGGAGGATCTGCCACTAAACCGGACGTCTTGCCGACAGTACGGCTTCCGTACGGGGCGCTCCGTCGAGGATGCGTGGTCAACAGTCAAGGAGTGCTAGGTATCTTTGTTGATTTCCGCGGCGCATTTGACTTTCTGAGCTGGTCCGCCATTCTGTCTGTGCTTCGTTCTCTAAACTGTCCCGAACCACCGCTTTGGGAAAGTTACTTCTGCGATAGGAAGGCTTTTGTCCAGGGCGTCTATAATTGTGTGTCAATTGAGGTAACGCGTGGTTTTCCGCAGGGGTCCATCGCAGGTCCATATATTTGGAATCTGATGATGGACAGTCTACTGTTAAAGCTCGAAAGAGATACGTTTGTGTGTGCGTACGCCGGTGACCTCCTCCTGTGCGTCGAGGGTAATTCCCGGAACTCACTGGAGACCAATGGCGCCGAGCTGTTGTCTCGTGTGGCTGCATGGGGCACGAGGGTTGGCGTCTCCATCTCAATGGAAAAGAGTTTTTCTATGCTCCTTAAGGGCAAACTGGCCTATTTGAGGCCGCCGATCTGAGTTGAAGGAAGGACCCTCCGGTATTCAACCTCGGTCAAATATTTGGGGATTCTCGTTGGAGAACGCTTAAACTTCCTGCCTCACCTTAAAAGTGTCAAGTCCCGTCTTGTCTCTGTTGTAGGTTGTATCCGACGAATCCTTCGAACTGAGTGGGGTCTTGGTCGCCGAGCAGTCAGAGCGATCTAAAATGGTCTGTTTGTAGCTTGCGCTGCCTATGGCGAAAATGTTTTCAGCGATTGTTTGTCTTCCCCTTCCTTTTGCAAAGCACTTGACGCTTGTCAACGTGTTGTTCTGTATGCGTGTCTACCTGTCTGCCGTACTGTATCAACCGACGCCATGCGGGTACTTTTGGATGTCCCGCCGCTGGATCTGGAAGTAATGCGCAAGTCGCTTATGTTTAAGTTCCGCAGAGGATACCGCTTGGATTCCGCATGGCTTCGGAATGTCGATGTTACGTCCTTGTCTAGACGTCAAATAAAGCGTATTTTGTTCGATTGTGTTTTTTTGAGTGGAATGAAAGGTGGTTGGCTTTCTCTAAGGGGCGCATCATGTTCCGTTGGTTGCCGGATGTCCGCCTTAGGCATGATCTAAGCATGCTTCTTGCTGGTGATGGTTTTTGTTCGTTGAACGAGTTTGCTCACTGGGCGTTTTATTTGCGGCAAAGACTCCTGCAGTCACACGATGCCCCAAATGACGGTGACCAGCCAGTGGCACCAGCTGTGAGCTGGTATGGCGGGGGTAACGCAGGGAGGTGATGCTTTTAGCACATGCTGGCCAAAGTCCTTGGACGATTCCAGCACAGCGTTCCGGGAGTGCCCCGTGCCCCGCATACCTTAGGTTGGTGATCGGTCCAGTGTCTGCAGTCGGACACAACCGACTAGGGCTTGAGAGGGGCTCAAGTCCACGAAGCCTTACCAGGGGTCAATCTGGTACCACGGAGACCGGGGCCCAGGGAGCAAAACTCCCTCCGGTCGCGGTGAGGACCCCCTATAGGGGAGTGCGCACGTGGTGGCTATGGTTAAGACCCATATGCGGGTAGAGCCTCCCTAGATGCGCCCTGAAGTCTTCAAGCTTCCGATCATGGGGACTTCTGAAGCATCTTTGGGGGCTCAGCGTTGAGTTACGAAGTAACCCGGTGCCGTGACCGAGAGATCGGCAGAGGATTAGGTGGGCCTCGCTTCCACCAGTAAGGTCACTGAGCCTGCACTCAGTAGGCAGACTGGTACTCTCAAGCGGTGGTGGGAGGGCGTTGGCAGCCGCTTGGTAGCTGCCCGTTGTCTGACCGCAGACCGTGGAGTTAAGCCCACTGGATAGGCCTCCACGCTAAGCATTCACGACATTCTGTCCCAATGACAATATAAATCTGCATTACGTTGCAATAATGGCTCCGCTAGTTAAGACTGATGTTTTTCTTTCTAAACAATTTTTTGATCCTCATATCGTTACCTCCATATTATCAGATGCCATCGTGTGTATCCCAAAGATTTTCTTTTTCTTGCTGTATGTTGGAAGCTGGCAATATCAATTCTGTACCCTCTCAATGAACATTTTCTCCACTGCCTGACATTACAGGGTCGTCGTTATGCTCCGCAAGAAAAGATATTATTTCTGTCATTGCAACATCCACTTCATCAGAATTGAAATATTTCGATTTAAATCTTGGGGCCAGTATTGTTGCAGCCATCAATGTAGGGTATTCTTTTATAAAAGAGAATTTGATGGTAAAAGATCCTTACAGCGAATTTTTCATATTTCTCGTCATCTCATCTTTGCTTCCAGATCGAACTTGCAGTTTGCGGGTATATAATGATATTAAAAATATTCTTATTGGAATGCATGCGTTATCAAATGACAAATCGATCGTGGCCTAATAAAAGAACGATTTTTGGTGTGGCCTATTTTCTGCAGAAACCGAAACTGATACCGAAACTCGATTTTTGGAGAAGCTTGCTGAAGCCGAGCCCTCGGTTGGTCACTACTTTTGAGGCCTCATTTTCTACTATACTCTACTTACCAACAAAGCTGACCAAAGAGTGCCATACATACAAACTTCGTTACTAAACGGACTAAGTTTCGATATTACAAAAGTCGTCAAAACGAAAAAAAACGATACGGTGCCAACAATCAACCTCTCGGAAGGTCATACTATCCGGCAGAAATCCGAACTAGCCTAGCGCTGGCGTATTTGCATGTTGAAGCCCGATAAGCTCACTAAAACTTACCTCAGTCAAGGAAGAGGCTTAACTTGATAAAACTTCAAAATGAGGGAGTACCTCAAGGAAACTCTCTAGTAGCTATTTCATACCTTGAATTCATATGAACGTAAATACGAATATGAAATAGTAAAAAAGGAAAAATAATATAAAAGCTAGGTTTGTAGACCCATTGTGATACCCCAGAAGATTCACACGGCACTATAACCTAGCTGCTGGGTGACGAGAACCATTTCGATTCTTGTATGAAGCCGACTATGCAGCCACTGTTCAAATCAGCTACTTCTGTGAGGCTGTCCAGGAAGGGTGAGCCTAAGGTTTTGATGCGTTTCCTAGACAGTGCTGAGCATTCGAACAGAAAATGTTGGATTCATTCTTCCTCTTCTTCCGATCTCCAATTTCGGCAGAAATCCTTGTAATGAACGGCTAATCTTTCTGCCTGTCTGTCAAATTGCTCGGTCAGTATGGACACGATAAAACTCATGGTTTCACGACTCGTCTTGCGAAGGTGCTTGATGCGTCTGGGGCTCAGTGCGTTCCAAGTTTGTCTGGTAGTCCTGCAGGTTTCCTCCAGCAACCAGGCCCTATTAGCAACCATGTAATGCTGCCTAAATCCAGCTTTGTGGAACCTACTAGCTGCCTTTAGATAAGGCATCCGCTTTTACAGTTTCCCGGTATATTACTTTGTTTCGGTACCCAGTGTAGGATCAATTCAGAGTGAAATGACATTACGTTCAGTTGTGAACGGTATACCATTACAATCATGGATGAGGTTATCACGTTGGATAGTGCTTGAATAGCAGCTTGTCAGAGAAAATATTCAGGTTTCTTATGGAAATTTTCGGATTTCTCAGCCAGTCTACTGCCTTGCATATTGCATTGACCTGTGCCTGAAAAACACTGCAGTGGTCTGAATGCTGCAAGGATATTTTGAGGGCTAGCTGTTCTGAGAAAACGACGCAGCTTACTTTTCTATCCATTTTGGAGCCATCAGTGTAGTTGTCGACCGATTCATGCATCCCACCTCTTTCTATTGCCCAGTTATCCCTGCTTAGGATGGCTGACTTGAAACCATGATGAAAGCAGGGAATCGGGGACGCAAGGTGGAGTGGCCAAGATTCCCTCCTGCCAGAGATGTAGTGCTTTTCATGGAATCACAGAGCACTTGATCTGCTGTCTCGTGTGGAGCTCCGTCGGGAGCCAATTCAATAGCATAAACAGTGCCTTTGTCGGGGTAGTGCGTAAGGCCCCAGTGATTGCAACTTTCTGACCCTGTTTTGCAGGTTTGCTTTGGATGTTTTCGCAATAGCTGGTCACCAAACAACTTCGCCGTACAGAAGGATGAGTTTCAATATTGTCGTATAGAGACATGATACGATTATGGATTTGAATCCTCACTTTTTCCCAATGGCTCTTTTGCAACAGTAGATTGAGCATGCCGCTTTAAGCGCTCTTTCAAGTATATTTGCCTGCCACGCGAGTTTGTAGTCCTGAATTAGACCTAAATATTTAACCTGTTGAGATGGATTCAGACTTGTCTCATCGAGTTTAACAAATCGTGGAATTTTGTATCTTCTTGTCAAGAGCACAAATTCCGTTTTCTGCGGATTGATCTTTAGACCGCTCTCTTTGCCTCACTTGGTTAGAATACCCAGGGCAAAGATTAGTCTTTCAGATAGGATATTAACGAATTTGCCCAATATTGCTATTGCAACATCATCGGCATAGGCTACGATTTTGCTGCCAGTCGCTTCTATTTTCAACAAATGCTTCTCTATAAAAGCTAAAAATGAATGAATACTAATAACCCAGAATGATAAATAATAGTGAAGTCATTATGATTGGAAACATAAGACAAAACATTGAGCACTTACTTCCTATCAAACCCTTGGTGAAGGCATATAAAAATTAAAATAGATATTTAATGAGAAATTCTCCTCTGTAAGATCCTGCTTTGAAAGTTTCAATAAAATCTAGTGTTAGAGGTCATTCGTATATAACGTCACACTTCAAATCTGGTATTTGACAATATTACCAAGTGTTACATGAAAGGAGGGAGTCCAGCAAATTGTTATGTAACAAAATTTATATTAAGTGTTACATGAGCAAAATCCTGGCTCTGAAATGTAAGCAAAACTGATAAGAAACAATCCAAGACATCGGTCTTCTTGCTGGCGCGGTTCGGCATGCCTAGGAAGCGTTGAATGTTTACACATATGGCTAGCAAATGGTGCGATCATTGCAATATGTAAATGGTGTGAATGTGTCTAGTTAGATATTTTGTTGTTGCTGTAGAAGATTGGAAAACACACTAATATGCACGCCTGTGCAATAAATAGATCATGTGTGGTCCTTTTCCCTTCTAACATTGTTGTTTGTTTAACGCCGCATGAAGAAGTGCACTTGTGTAAATAATAAACGTAGGACGCTTGGGCATGCGAGGATACGTGGATATGAAAGGATTCATGGCAGGCTAGTCTTGACCGAACGGCAGGCGCGTCAGCAAGTTGGCAAATTTCGTCGTGCAAAATATTCGTTTCGTAACAATTCAGATGTGGGGTTGAAACTGCTCAACCAGTGTTTTATTTTTTTTGAATTTCGATGAAGTGATAATTCACGCGGGTGAAAAAGTGAGGAAAGTGAATATCACCAAAAGAATTCAGTGACATTGTGGAAGAAGTTAAGGCTGTAGACTAAAGGACATCGATTTAGAGCTGAGAGCATTGTGGCAAGGGAAAAAATATATTAAGACATATTTTTGAATAAGGTAAGGAAGTATTTAATCCTTTTTGAACAATAACATGAGTTAACGTGAGAACGCGATTAGTGGAGATAATGAAATGGTGCCACAGGAAGCACCCTATGAGCAACTTGGCCTTGAAGAGAGTGTTAATGATCGTGAACTTCGTCTACTAAAATGGGAGAACGAGCTGCTAAAACGAGAGTTAGCCCTGAGCTGTTCGCGGAACGATTTGCGCGCTCAATTAGAAGGAGAGAACCAAGGCTCGACTTAATCCACCAGTAGCGCAAGTATTGAGTTGCCGCAGTTAAGGGTCAATTCCGCCGAGCTTACGACGTTGATACCAAATTTCGACCCAGGAAGCACATCCTTTAGTGCCAAAAAGTGGATTGCGAATGTGGAGCGTTTAGCCGAAACTTTTGCATGGAACGAGCGCACTAAACTCCTCTATTCAACCTTACACTTGGTAGGTGCCGCCAAATATTGGCATCAAACGCGGACTGACATTAGTTCTTGGGCCGAATTTCGGTCGGAACTGCTTAAAAGTTTTCCTAGCACAGAAAATAAGTCGTCCGTGCTTATGAAAATAATGCTGCGGAAAAAAAGAGCGCACGAATGCGTAGAAGAATATTTTTACCACATCGTGGCACTGGCTAATTCTATTCAACTCCCAGAAAACGAGGCTATGTCCTATATAATCTCAGGAATGGGCGATACATGGATGGTCGATATGTTAACAGCAGCCAAATGCGAGAATTTACAGGAACTTTTAACATTCATGAAAAGTGCTAGTGCGGCACGCGAGCAACAACATCAACGAAACGTGCTTGTCAATGGGTCTGGGAATTTCCCGAAAAGAAAATACGAGCATAGCGATAGTCGTGACGAAATCGTTCAAAAACATCGTAGATATGGAGATCGGCACTTATCCAATCTGCCAAAAACTAAAGGTAAAGAGTCAGGGAGTGAATTATCGCATCAGAGGAAACCATTCAACCTCAAAGACATTAGCGGAAATAAATGCTTCAAGTGCAATAAACCGGGCCATCGATTTAGAGCCTGCCCAGAAAGACTTATCAAATGTTTTAAATGTGGAGAATCGGGACACTTTGCGAAAGATTGCGCTGAGCGAAGGTGTCGATTAATCAATAGAATAGAGACAATAATAGACAATGAATATTATCCTTTTATCTTCGTCGATGGTGTACCTCTTAAATGCTTTTTAGATTTAGGTAGCGAATGCTCGACCGTGCAGCAAATGGCAGCGCGGAAGCATTATTGGGAAATATCTCCATGCAGTACTCTGTTGAACGGATTTGGTGGGAAAAAGACAATGGTAATAGGGAAAGTTCGAAAGGTCACCAGTTATCACAATGTTTCTATGGAAATTGACATATTCGTCGTGGAGAATAGTGCTCAAGAAGTCCCAGTGATAATTGGTCGGAATTTCTTAGACCGACCGAATACTAAATTTGTGAAAACTTGGGGAAACATTGAATTTTCTGAGGTGCCGAGTGTATCGAATAGTGTCAAGGAAGCCAATAAGCAATTAACCCCTTTAACCAGTAAATACATCAAGGTGAGAAAAGAATCGGGCGAAGATGAAAAACTACAATTATTAAGACTAGTAAACGAATATCGGTGTTGTTTTGCAACTAATATGACGGAATTGGGTAAGACTGACCTTGTTAAAATGAATGTTGTAGTTAAAACTCCGGAACCGATACGATATAAACCATATAAAATAGCCTATGGGTTAAGTGATATTCTGCGTCGGAAAATAGAGGAATTGTTGCGATTAGACATTATTGCCGAATCTAAATCCGAATATGCGAGTCCTGTTTTGCTTGTGCCGAAAAAAAGATGGTGATTACAGAATGTGTGTTGATTACCGCAAATTAAATGAAATTACGGTACGCGAAACATTTCCTCTCCCAAATACCGAAGAAACACTTAATCTTCTGGCTCACAAGAAATTTTTTACACGTCTCGATCTGATGAGTGGCTATCATCAAATAATGGTTGCTGAAGAATGTTGGAAATATACGGCCTTTGTAACACCGGAAGGCCATTATGAATATAAGCGGGTCCCCTTTGGTCTAACAAACTCACCTGCAGTTTTCTTGAGGCTAATGAAGAAGATTATGCTAGCGATCCCATTCGGAAAAGTTATCGTTTATATGGATGATATTTTGATCCCAACAGAGACAGTTCAGGAAAATCTCAGTATCTTAAAAATTCTCTTAGATGAACTAAAAATGGCGGGCGTTACGCTTAAATTGGATAAGTGCTCTTTTCTTGATACTCAATTGCATTTTTTGGGTCATCAAATTAGGTCAGAAGGTATACAACCGGGTATAAATAAAACAGATGCTATTCGTGAATACAAGCAGCCTTCTTCAATCAAGGAGGTGCGCCAATTCCTTGGGCTATGTGGCTATTTCCGAAGATTTATCAAGGATTTTTCGAAAATATCCCGGCCAATAAATCAGTTATTAAAGAAAGACGCCGAGTTTCGTTGGGGAAATGATCAACAGGACGCATTTGTCGTTCTAAAACAGAAATTAGCTGGAAGACCAACATTAGCTATCTATGACCCGAAGAAAGAACATCAAATACATACGGATGCAAGTTCCCATGGTATCGCTGGTATACTGATGCAGGTAGAAGATTATCAAACGATAAGACCTGTATCTTATTTCAGTCGCAGTACCACTGATCAGGAGAGTAAATATCATAGCTATGAACTGGAAACCCTAGCTGTTGTGGAAACTCTAGAACGATTCAAGCATTATTTAATCCGCCAAAAGTTTCTTGTGGTAACAGACTGCAACTCACTACGATTAACTCAGAGCAAGAAAAACCTAATTCCGCGAATAGCAAGGTGGTGGCTGAAAATAGCTGAGTTTGATTTTGAAATAGAATATCGACCGGGCCATAGAATGGCACATGCGGATGCGCTAAGCAGAAACCCATATGGAGATGCACAAGAACCTGACAGCGTCGCGGATCAGGTGATGGCGATTACACTAACTCACTCCGGTTGGATCGCTACTCTACAATTCCAGGACAAACATCTACTCAATATAAAGAAACATCTAGAATGCAAAGACAAGAGGAATAAGGACTATAAAATGTTGGCAGTAAATTATTTTATATCTGGGAACAAACTCTTCCGAAAGACTGAAGATGGCGAGCGATTGGTAATTCCAAATGGACTGCGCTGGCGTATCATCAAAATGTCCCACGACGACATGGGTCATTGCGGCATCAACAAAACGATGGACAATATCCGAAAACACTTTTGGTTTACCAAGCTAAAACGATCTGTCACCAAGTATTTACGATCTTGTGTAGAATGTGCTTACAATAAACGAAGTTCAGATGAAAGCAACTACCAGATTCACGTGCCGGAACCACAGCCGATACCATTCTACACCATACATGTTGATCATTTAGGGCCCTTTCCTAAAAGTAAAAGGAAGAATACACATCTCATCGGATTAATTGATGCATTTTTAAAATTCATCGTTTTACAACCCGCAAAATCAACTGACACGAAAAGTGTAATCAAGCTGTTTGATAACGTCACTCAGTTTTTTGGAACCCCGACGAGGATAATAACCGATCGGGGCACGGCCTTCACATCACGGAGCTTTAAGAGTTACTGCCAAGAAAATAGCATTCAACATATATTGAACGCTGTTCAAACCCCGCGAGCAAATGGACAGATCGAGAGATACTTTCGTACGGTGAAGACAGCAATCGCATGTCTAACCATCGATTTGGATGGTTATGATTGGGATGAAAATATACGCGATTTACAATGGGCACTCAACAACATGACCAATACAACAACGAAGCAATCTCCGAGTGAACTGCTGATGTCATATTCTCCACGCAATGTAATGGGAAACAAATTGCTACTGGCTTTACATGACGACAAGATTCTGCCGATGATAGAAGCTTGCAATGAAAACGGAGACAACGACATTCCATTATCCGAATTAAAGCGGAAGCTGGACGAGAAAAGGGACCGAATTACGTCAAACGCACTTAAGTTGAAGGATAAACGGGCAGCCGCTGTTCAAACGGCTACCGTGAACCAGAGAAAACGAGCAGAGCAATTCAACGCCAGGCATAAAAGTCCTAAAAAGTACAGTGTAGGGGATCTTGTTTTGGTGCGTGCTGACGCAGTAGCAACCGGCGAATCCAGGAAAACGAAACCTCGTTACAAGGGTCCTTATAAGGTGGAGAAGGTGCTTGGCAACGACCGGTACGAGATTATCGACTGCGATTCAGTACAGATCTCCATGCGGCCATATCGCTCAGTCCATGCAGCCGATCGAATGAAGTCTTGGTGTGAACTGGATAACTTTGTTTGGACGGATTCCGAAACTGAATCGGAAGGCGAATCGGAGTCAAACTGCGACTGTTACGCATTAGATGTAAGTGAAGCACCCAATAAAGGGTGAGTTCCCTGTTAAATGACCGGAGTAGATGCGAATATTAAAAAAGTAAACGTCATAATTTGATTTTTGTATTCGCGGATCGTAATCTGCAGTATATGTAAGCACTCCATAAGGGCGACGTGTGATTGGGGGGCACTAGTTCCCAACTAGAACTCGAAGTAGAGTTCAGGGGCATATGGCATGGTATTGACGGTAAGAAGTGTGACGATGGGAGCATCAAGGCTCGAAACTGTATGTCGCTGCTGGAGAATCAAGGAGCATGCACATTGTAGGGGTGACCCTGGCTTCCAACTGCTCCTTCGTGGTTGACGAGCTCAGGGGCATCTGGCTTGGTATTGAAGGCTAGAAGTTTGACGGGAGCATGATGGCTCGTAACCGTCTGTCGCTGTTGGAAAATCAAGAGGTAATATAGCCGAGAGAAGGTTCATTCACTGAGGGCAGTGAAAAATAGATTGGCCGAATGTTACATAAGCAAAACCCTGGCTCTGAAGTGTAAGCAAAACTGATAAGAAACAATACAAGACATCGGTCTTCTTGCTGGCGCGGCTCGGCATGCCTAGGAAGCGTTGAATGTTTACACATATGGCTAGCAAATGGTGCGATCATTGCAATATGTAAATGGTGTGAATGTGTCTAGTTAGATATTTCGTTGTTGCTGTAGAAGATTGGAAAACACACTAATATGCACGCCTGTGCAATAAATAGATCATGTGTGGTCCTTTTCCCTTCTAACATTGTTGTTTGTTTAACGCCGCATGAAGAAGTGCACTTGTGTAAATAATAAACGTAGGACGCTTGGGCATGCGAGGATACGTGGATATGAAAGGATTCATGGCAGGCTAGTCTTGACCGAACGGCAGGCGCGTCAGCAAGTTGGCAAATTTCGTCGTGCAAAATATTCGTTTCGTAACATAAGTTAAAACAATTTAATTAGTTATAATAATTTTATTCATTAAAAAGGAAAAATGGAATAAAGGATATTTTTGATTAAAAGTATTGACATTGCTAATATTTTGTGATTAAAATCTTTAAAAATCTGAGCGGTACGTTAAATTTCTTACGTCATATAGGGGGTGCCTTTGAAAATGTTACAAAGGGCAGGGACTGTATAGCGACACCAGCGCATCCAGCGGTCAAATAACGTATACAGCGGACAAGGACACTTTCGTCCTGTTCAGTTTCGACCGCCGACACGTGCGCACAGCGACTTTCAACCTCCTCGTTTTGTTATTACGTATCTTTGTAAATTTAATTATAAATTGTCGAATAAACGTGTTAAGATATAAGTATGTAGTGTTTTCATGTATCCGGAGTTCAAGACACTACAAAAGTGTTACATTGGAGAGAGGCGAGTAAAAGTACTCTAAAAATTGTGTTGTATATATCCTCAATCAGCATATTCCATATGTGAAATATGAAATTTCACTCTACGAATAGTGTGCGCTATGATATCAGGGTCGATGTAGCCCTGCTTCCTTTTTAATTGCTAATGGTGGGACCTTCGTTTTCTCACAAGCCAAATCACATTACCTACTTTTCCAGATGGCACCCCGCACTGCAAATCTGCTAGGATCCTTTTCGTACTTCCGATGACTGAACTGACGCTCATTCGTTAAACGCACAACTATCCAATATGCTATCAAAATTAATGGAATGTGCCTTCCCTATCGTTGTTTTTCATCGTCGACTTTGGCGAGATGATCGATTGATAAGAAAGAACGAACGGAAAAGAATGGCAGAGGTGATATGCAGTTATTTCACTATAAGCTATCAAACAATGACACTCGATAAACTAAAAGTTGCAGTGTGAAGTTGAGGATGTTAGTTAACTCACTATTTTATGAATAAACAAACGAAGCGGTCATCTGTATGACAAACTGATTCGAAGTCGAAAAAAAACTGAGTGTCACTACGGCACGGTGACCATATGGAAGCGAAATGGCACGGCGATTATAAGAAAACGAAAAGGCTATTTGCGTGCAGATGGCCACGTCATTTAATGATCCATAAAATAACGATAAAAACGATGATAACTGTTTTCTTTAGAATGATACTACAATTCAAATTATCAACAATCATTGTTTGACAACTGCAGGCAAATTGTCTTTTCACACTGCATTTGTAGTCGGTTTCGCTTTGCACTTCATTACTGCACACTCGGTCATCATATACACCTTTTTGTTGCACTTATACCAACGCCAGGCTCAAGGGTCCGTTCGAGTAGATAGCCACAGCCGACGATATGTCCTATTAGCAAGAATGATTGACAGTCTACAGCCAAGTATGTTGCTTACGCACAAAATCAAAAATTAAAAATAAAAGTAGAAAAAGAGATTTTATAGATTTATTTTTTGTAACTTTAATTCGAGGTACATGATGCAAGGGCATGAAAAATATAGCTTCGAACAATCAATCGACAAATGCAATATCTGTAGAGACTTAGTCCTACGTAAATCTTGGTCGTAAAAAGATACATAATTATCATATTTAATATGTTTTCATTAGTTCTTGATGGTTTACTTGGACAAACAACAAACTGAAATCACGTTGTTTTACTATTAAATTAGTTCAATCCTTCTTACACCACAGGTGTCGTTTTCTTAAAGTCAATATTATGGTTATCATGTATATTCCTGCTATTAGTAGCATTACACCAGCGATTACATTATGAAATCAAATGATAAATGGAATGGTACTGGTAGAAATGTTAACACCCAGATCCTAACCAACACGCGAATTTGATCATTCTAAGAACCCACATTGTTTACCCATGATCACATTGATGACCTTCGCAATTATTCCAAAATAAGCAACTCCCTCCTCCACTGTAACAGATTAAGAACATTGCGGTTAAAAATACTATGCTGCAAATTGTGCAGGGTTTCCTTTCCAAGAAGAATCCAATAAGGTAAAGCACAATGAACATTACGTGAGTCTGCATCAATGCAGGATTTGTGGGTTTTGGGATGAACAGGACTGGAATTAGTATTTGAAGGCAGTACATTTTGTGCAAATACTGTGTTGACTTAATATCTGCACTACACGTTCTGGCTTCGGTTTTTCGAACTTTTTATCACGCGTAACTAGACTTTATTTTAGAAGTACATGTTTTGACGTAAGCCATTGAGCATAGAGCCATGCAGAGAGGAAAGTAAAACGTTTTGGTGCTATTGGTAAGACCATTTAGTATTACAAAGGCGGTGATGTAATTTCAGAGGGGTAAAATTGTGACGAAAAGTCATTCAAATTTTTATACTTCTCTATACTGCCAGTATGGAGATATTGTCAAAAATATTGTCATCCAATTAATACTTCCTTCGTCATATGTGGTTCTATTTAAAAAAAATCTATTTGAATGAAAACTATTACTGCTGTCCTATTACATATGGAACTTGATTTACGCTGAACTTAATGTGGCATAATCAAATATGTTGTGACCTGATGATCAGGAAATAATTTTAAAACCAAGGAAATGGCTTTCAATGGCAGCAACAAAATCACACAATGACTTTTCTCTTAATTTTTTTTCACATGTTCATTTCTCTCATGACTAGTGACATCTAGTGATCAAAACAGTCCAATATTTGAATTTCAATATTTTCGAGGTTACAATGTTGGGACTAATTTGAAGAAACGTATCGTAGGAACAAATAAAAATAATATCCGAATTTTTACTGCATCGAAGAGGTCTTGTATGTAGAGTTAACCAATTTAAATTTACCGATTTTCCTTATGGTAGATTGGCTCGCAGGCAAATATATCTATATATATATATATCTATATATATAAATACATATATATATATATACACTCTGAAAGATCATTTTAAAAAAATTATTGCATATTATAAAAATGTATTTAAAATATATACAAACTATTTTATTGAATCTATTTTAGACTAGTTGCAATTTTGAGAGTGAGTAATATCTTTACGGAAATTATTTCTGTACAAACGGTGATACTGTAGTCAAAACAGCCTTCATACAAAACGAAAATAGTGTTTGGTTAAAATAAAGCAGCCACAATCAACACGAACAACAAAAGCTACGTACTTCTTCTTGGCAGAATGCTTTTTTGCTTTATGCAAATTGAAAATCAACTATTCATTCAACCTGGATTCTGTATGTGATATACATATGTATGTAACCAAAAAAAAGTAATATGAATTGCAAAATTTCTGGTTACTGTTGCTCGATTTATAAGTTTTAACGCTTTTATGGTAACTGAAGCTAATTTCCGACTTCGCAAGCTGAAACCGTATTAGTTATAATTGTTACAATTCACAAAATTTTTATTGATTTTTTCTTGCTTTAAGAAACCAGCTGCTTCATGCATCGTAAAAAGGTTCGGACGCTTTGAATTGCACCGGATTAATAAACAAAGACCATTGTTTGCTTTTGAAAACAGTTTCTAAAATGCAATAATGAAATAAACTACAAAAAACTTTTGTGGCGAAATTCTTAAAATTAATCTCCTGCAGAAAGTTTGTGTTTGTCAGCTTGAATGAGCATCGTTGCTTGAAAAGTAAATTAAATTGGTAGTTTATAATTCAATAATAATAATAATTTTAAAAAATATGAGCTTTTATACTTTGCTACTGATAACTGCTTTTCATCGTAGGATTAAGATATTCTTTTTTTGGTAAGTTCAGTTTTCCATAACGTTACACTTAAAACATGTAGGCAATATTGAAACAACAAAAGGTATGATAATGTTATGTTGCATACAAAGAACTTTGTTTTCAATTCCATGCACAAAAATAATAAATACCAGGAAGACGCTATTTGGACACTTAACTTAAACATCTAATTCACGAACATTTGAAATAGCACTTTCTCGGGCCAAAATATTTGTAGCCCATTCCTATGGATAAGCTCATCTTTGCACTGTCATTTTGGGCAATTTTGAGTTGTAGAAAAGTGAAAAGGTTTCTTCGACTGTGGTAAACGGTCTCCATTTTACAGTGAAATCATTGTGCGAGAAATTTGAAACGATATTATTCGAAATAAAATTAAATTATGTTTACAGTGTGAACTGAGTGTAACTTCATTTGTCAATTTGGCACTTCCCAGCAAATCGCATGAGGTAATTGGTTTTCAGTAATTACGTCACGTAGATAAAACTATCTGCACTATTTTGAAATGTTTTAACAACAGTTCAAGTGTCAGACACAGTTAATTATATTATGTGCTGACAACGAGTGACAGTTCAACTGAAAGCCACAAAGAGATGCTCACTGTGAATCACAATATCGTTACACCGTACCTCATAGTAAGTTGCTACCTTAAGCCATCCATTTATATACCAGATACAAATGCGGATAATATATTTGACTTTTGCTTTGCAAAACGGAGTATTCAATGGTTATAAAATTTATGTATTCCGAATAGTTCTTAAAAAATCAATAAAACTTTCTCTCCTTAAAAAATCAATAAAACTTTTTCTCCTCCTACGTATAAAATTTAATCATCAATAAAAAATCATTAAAAGTCTTTATGATTTTCAAGGTCATTTTTTTCATTCAATATATGTAACGAAGCAAATATGATACTTGCATCCGTAAGGTGTTAATCGACGTGTATTAATAGTTTTGCTAGGTTTTCAACTTTATAAAAAAGTCGTTATAACGGTTTTTTAATTTAATTGAAAATAATAAAATATTAAAGTTTTTTCATAAAAAATAAATTTTTAACCTGATTTCCACAACACAGTAATAAATGTTAAATAAATTTTCACAAAAAAAAATTATATTAAAAATAAAAATTCATTCAAAGTCACCATGTAAAAAGGTTTCATGCGAATGATATTACCTGATAACTATTATTCAAAAGACATTGTTGTTAAGTCAATCTTAATTTGAGTAGATTCTGAATAGCTTTAACAGTAACATGTTTTAATTTTAATAAAAAAAACTACATAAGTTTTGAAAACCAAAAAAGGTTAATCTAATTTGCATTTGTAGTAATGAACTCTTTGAATGGTAAAATATTTTGTAGTCAATACTTTGCAAGATCATATGTTTTAAAAAGTTTTCATCAAATAAAAAATTGTAATATTTAGGAGTTTAATTTTTTAGTGTTCGTAAGATTTCAATTACTTTCTCCATCATCATTCGTAAGGCGTTTTAGTTTTTACATAAAATTAAACTGATTATTGACTGCAAATTCATTGTTTTTCAAGATCAACTAAAAATAAGAAATAATTATTAGTTTCATTGATGTAAACTCGTAAGAAAATACAAATTCAATGATTATGCCGAAGTCATGGCATTTTCTGGCGAGGATCTCTTCAGTGGGCGTAATAACAAAAACTGCATTCATTTTGCTAGCGCTCTTTTGTCCTTCAAACATCGATATAAAAATAACAAATAACGTAGAAAAGACTTTGTAACCTGCCTTCTTCCGATTATTCGGCATGAATATTCAATCATCTCACTTCCCTATGTAATCAATGGACGCTCCCATAGATGATACGATTAATATTATCTCCTTTCAATTATCGTTATGAATACCTCAAATTATTATTATTTAAAGTAGTATTTTCTTCATATATAATATTGTTTTTAGTATTTTTAATATTTATGTAAATATTACAAGGAAGTTAACCGTGAAGACATCAAGGGTCGCACCTCACGCTTGTTAAATTTAGGTTTCGAATCATCAGTTCATCTACGGCTCATGCATTTATCCACTTAATTGACAGAAATGCGTCACACGTTTATTGGAGAGATTTTGAAGTTTTTATGTTTCACAATTTTCGCGAGATTTTTCAATCAACATTCAATTCAGCATGAAACGTCTTCTTTAGAAGGCTTGGATCGCAGTTGCTGCGAGACAACTGCGTGCCTAGCAGGATATGCGATTCCAAGTATTACATGGAAAAAATTCTTACTTGGGATTATTAACACAAAGTTTCGTTGATCGCGAACTGCTTGCTTCAAGCTCCTTTTTAGATACATTGGAGACACGTCATTCTAACAATTGGTTTCCCATCAAATGCAGGGGCTTTAACCTAGGCCCACTCGATCGCGTTTCCTTGCGAGCTCTCATCCCAGATCATCCAAATAATGACAAGTGGGATGACACAGAGCGGCCAATTAATACTCCAAAAATAGCGATCCCGAACGACCCGAAAACTGTTTTTCTCAATTTGAGTAATTTCTCGCTTAACTTTTGGCACCTTCTTCAACACTTCTCGTTCGACTCGATTCCTCTAGGTTCAAGTTCTGACTCCTTTTTTCAACCTTTTGTTCTAAATTTTTTTTTTGTATGATCACGGACAACTCTGTCTCAACTGATGCTTTAGGGTGGAAGTTGTGGTATTCTATCAGTTGAGTACGCGAGAGTAACATCTTGCGGAAATGGCTTTCAGGTCAACTCCATTGCTGCTTCCGTCCTGTTAAAGCCATGACAGACAAAGTTTGAAACTTATCGGCACTAGTCTGGCTTTGTAGGTGCAGTTGAATTTATACTCGTGATTATTCGCTTTTCCAGCTCTGAGCACACATTCCCATAAGGGGCTAACGCTTGCATGGCCTCCTTGCTTCAGGAAAAATGACCTTGGGGTCCCGGAGGAGCTACGAAAGGAGTGGATATAGCGCCCGTAAGGAAAAGCTCAATTGTAATGAATATAATCAATATCGTAGACTATCCTCTCCGAAAGGGAGGAAGACGAAGGTGACTAGCTTCATTCTGGGAACAAGGACGCGATGTCCAATCATACAGAAATCAGTCAACCTTCTACTAATTTGAGGGGCACTTGCACTAACATAGCTATGCCAGTTGCCAGTATATCCTTAGTTAAGCCTACTCGCGTTAGTGTTACCATCAAAGCGACACCATATAAGCCACACTGTTGCTGGCACACCCTGCAACGCTGCCTCTCTTTAGCCGCTGAAAAGCAGCAGAATCACTCCGTTGTCGCTTACAGCGACAGATAATCTGTCTTCAAAGTCCCGAAAAGGCAGAAAGATTTGCCTGCCGATGGAGTTTCCCAGAAGAAAAAAATCTTTCATGAATGAACCCATGCTTTGGAATGGAGCCTATGTTTCAAAGCATGTGGCAACTCATAAAAGATGCATGTCTAATGTAGTAGCCTCGAATCAGCCGAGTTTTAGTGCCAGGAGTTTTAGTGAAGCGGCCAAGTTCAGCCTGGTATGAGCTGTCATCGACAGGAGTAGCAGCGACAGAACCATCTTACCATCAAATTGGAAGATGGTGAAAATTGCTCCCCGGAGAAGAGCAAACTCATATTGGAGGCCCCCACCAAGTTTTTGTTACACTGACTGTCACCAAGACCACGCCAAACTGATAGCCTACACGGATCAAAGTTCGGCGGATCTCTACAAACAGGTTATCGACAGATTGGGAGAAGTATGACCCAGAGCAAAGTTTGAATCTTTCTCCAGGAAATACATCCCAAATCGGCCTCGGTCCAAGGAATGGATATCGGTGGAGAAATTGTTTAGCAAACTGAACTCAGCAATGCTGACCCTCTGGTGAATAATTGGAACGTAGACAAGGTCAACGAGCCCAGCAATGGACAGCGAAAGGCCCTTATAATCTTCATTGATGAGTCGTTAGCTCCATTTGAGTCTAGGGGTGGGGTGATGACCTATGATTTCTCGGTTATCATCCTGCAAGTATGCCACGAGGATCGTACTGAGAAGACAGTGTGGCAATCGAGCAAAGAAAGTGGGAGCAATGTGACTGAGAAAGCCTCAGTAGACCTGAACGTGGACCTCTCCGATTCAGATATTCTTGCCGATGACGGATGAAGCACCACCTCCACTGCTGTGTTGACTGGAGTTATTTCCAATCCCTCGACTTAGTTGGGGAAGAGATGTCTTTATCTGACGAAGAAGCAGTAAACAGTTTGTGTTAGGATTCTGAGGTTTCTACAAATAACAATCCAGCATTCTAAGGCGGAATCTGCAGCATTGCTTCTCCACCTGGCCCAAAAAAGGAGAGGAATTTATAGTAGCCCAGGACCCTTGGGCTGTAGGAAACTAGGTTTTTGGGTTCAACATGAAAGGATACGGAGCAGCACCCCTCACCACAGCTGAAAACCCGATAAATTCAATCTTCATCAACTAGGTCAGGATGGATTCGGTCAAATACCAATCAGTACTTGGATCTGTGCTCAAAGGTGGATTGCTAATTATTGAAGATATATGAGCTTTTGAGAAACCTTAGGGACCCTTACATCTGCCTTCAATGAAGCAGCAATTTCAACGAGGTCTAGGAGAAATTACAAAAAAACAGCGAAACTACGGAGCTGCAGGAAGAATGTAGGAAGTCATTTGATCAGGCTAAAGAGCCCAATGACTCGTCTTCATACAAACTCAAACTGAAGGAGCTCCATTTGAAAGTCTAATCGCACTTGTGGAGAAGTAGTAAACTCGAAGTATGTCAGTCCCCTGCAAATTTCTAGGGTCTATTAAAGACACAAATGGAGCTTGCACGAAATTAGGCTTGGAGTACTTATGGATATGCACCTCCCTGGGAGCGAAAGTGAAGCTAACAGTCCTGATCCACATATGCTCCCGAACTGTCAACAAATGTGCTTGTAAAAGACATGCTCCTACACTAGCCAATCATCTTATTTAACCCTTGAAATCCTTAGGCATGGTCAATATGTCGCATGTTGACATTCAGCAGGGAATCAAGCCAGCACTGCCATGGCAAAATGCCATTTTCAAAGAATATCTACAGATGCCTTACATTCAACAGCGCTGGCAAGAAGCTAAAATCATCTTTATACTTAAAGCGGGTAACACCTTGCACTCTTTGCTTGATGATTATAAGCCTAGCAGCCTCAATTTTCTTCTACTGAAAGCACTGAAAAGGCTGATAGAGATACATTTTAGGGCTGTTCAGAAACCACTCCTCTAGGTGCAGTACGCGTACATGAAAGGAAGATCGATTGAAACAGCTCTTCACTAATTCATCAGCTACATCGAAAAATCACTAAGCTGCAAAGAATATACGCAAGCAGTTTTACTAGATATTGAAGCTGCCCTTAACAATGTCAGTCATAATGCTACTGATAGAGTATTTGAGGGAAAACAATGTTGATGATACCTAGATAAGGTTCATCAGACAATTGCTAAGTGGCAGAGAACTAACTGAAACACCCCGCAAGGGTGGATGCTATCACCCGTTCTAAGAAACTTTGTGGTATACAAAATAGAAGCGACTGATTGCGAAGTCGTAGCCTGTGGCAACGATATTGAAATAGCAATATCAGGCAAATTCATCAACAAGCTAACGAATAGACTAGACTTTGTCCTAGGTATTGCAACGAAATGAGGAAATAAAAGTTGGTTGGCGAATGGTATCGCTTCGAAATTTCAAGGCAAACAGGCTTGTTCTTGTTGAGCTGACGGACGTGAAGTCCCCGGGACGAAGTGACGAACCCTTCTGACGAATTTAGGTTCGGGCTGTACCTGACTAGAGATTCGATGGCTGCTGGCAGGCCAACTCAGTTCGGCGCGTAACGTCGTGCATGCGTTTCTCTAGCAGGTGCCGAATCTCAATTTACAAAGATTTAGCCATCTACTTGCCCGATTACGAAATTTTATCTATAAATATCACAATAAAAAAATCCAAACAAACATCATTCCCTAAGTTGGGCTATATCTCCTACTTACTCTACAATGTTCACAAAATCCCGCGCGTACAGAGAACCCGAATACTGCGATCCAAAACCTACCCGAGAGAGTAAACACATCAACTACTTTAATCGCGATTCGCGTAATCAGTCCGGCGATAGACGAGAAAAAACCTATTACGACACTAGCAAACAAATCTCTCGGGCGGCAGTGTCACTCCCGCTTAGACGCCGAACTTCAACGGAGCTCACCAGGTGCAGATGTGTCTGCCTGGTCCCACCCTACCTCGACCCAGCGCTTGCGCAGTTGCATATTTCATGGCTGCTAGGTCTACCTAATTACTTACCTTGGCCGAGTTACTCCTGTATCTGCTGGCAATTGAGGTCATTAAAGAGGGAGAGCAATCAAGAAACTCTGGGTGCTTTAGTTCATTATAAATTTATTCATCTACATTAATCGGCCTCTATTTTGTTACCATTAATTTTCAGCATTCAACAAGTTATTTTTTTTTGTTTAAAACTACATATTACTTAATCCTATCATATAATAGTATTAATGAAAATTTACTTATGAACGTGCCATCAAAATTATCTACTCCCTTCGAGTTTTTATATTTGCATGTTTTTTCCGTGTCATAATAAGAGCCAATACAGAAATAATAATCATAAATCGATAAATTGTCTTACATCATAGTTTATATCAAATATAATCAATGTTTTATATAACTGTTTTTTAATTTTAATTTTTTTAACGCGATCTCAATTAGAATCTAACCTGTTTATGTCTCTTTAGAATTAGAAATTACAAAGACAATATTGATAAAATATATATATGTTTTTTCTCATTCTTATTATATTGGATCCTTTGTTTTTGCGTACCACAAAGTTTCATTTCGATTTATAAAATATTAACAATTTCATTTCTTTTGCCATACGTGTGCAAGCTTTGATGAAACTTTCTTTCAGGGCATTAATGGGAAGTTTTTAACAATGCAAAAAAAATAATATTACAGCAAATTAGTTGATAAAATATTATTGAATCTGCATTAGAGCGCCTCTTAAATAACATTTGAATTATTTGCTCGAATCAATAAGATGTCGAATTTTACGAATTAAATAAAAACTGTTTCAAGATTATATATTATATATATATATATATATATATATATATATATATATATATATATAAATATATATATATATATATATATATATAATATATATTTGTGTCTGTGTATTTAATTTTTTTCCTAATTAAATTATTTATTTAAAAAAATTACAACGTTCTCATTGTAATTTAATTCGGATATTTACAACACGTTATTAGTGGTCGATAAATTGATTGGTATATTTTGTCGATACCATTTGCTGACTTGAAGACAGAGTACGACGTTTTATGTTATTTTGATTGTTTGGCGTTCGAATAAACTTCTTTCTCTAGTCATAACTGGACCTTGCGTTTCTAAGTTAGGATTTGAAGCATCCTTCTGAACTTTAAATTCTCGCACTAGTCACCTCATTTGAACAAATGTCACTGCGTCAGGATCAACGCACAGTTATTGCAAAATTCAGCATTAAAAAATATCCTGATAGAGATTCACTTTGCACAAACCTTAGATGCAGTTTTTCAAAGCCGAATGTTCTCTTTAATGATTTGATTTAGTTCGTTGATATTTAAATTTATTCATTTATTTAAATAAGTTTTAACACAAAATTCATTCTCACTTATTTTTAATGAGGCCATGAATATATTTATTGATTCTCATTCCGACTTTGTATCTATGTTAACCATAATTTTTCGCATTGAAACCTCTCCACCATGTTCCGACCAACTCACAAGTTCCACTCCCCAATTGATTTTCACATGGTCATAGCCATTCCTGCTACGGAAAGGATTATTCGCACAAAATTCAGCACATACGACGAAGCCTTGATGCCTAAGTTAGCAAAAGTGACAAATTGGAATGAATTATAAGACAAATTCAACACTTGTCGCATTTCAATCTATTTGAACTCAAATCGAAAATTAATTGATTTCACTCGAAGCACGTGCCCTTTTTATCGCACGAATCGCACGAAAGGGTTTTCATAAACTTTCCGAAGATCAATATACAAGCGCTGAAAGACACGTTCTGGAACACCGGTAGGACGCATGGGCGCTCGAATGGTTTTGTTGAGCACCTTGGTCATTTTGCAGGTTTCGCACGAACTGTTTTTCTGATGCCTCCAAGTGCACTTAGCTAATGGTTATGGGTTCGCTGTATCAAGGAGGTCGTCAGTTCGTCCGGAACCCACAGCTTCCATGCATCTCTGTCTATGGCAATGTCACCAGTTGCATGCTATCAACGCTTGTATACGAGTCCCTCAAGAACTCGTAAATCCGGCAGTTGTGCTTGCTCTTGCGATATTTGTCTTGAATCTCTACATACCTTTTGCTCTTGAAATGTGAAGAAGAAAGATCGATCTCTATGGTGGTGGTTGAGATTTCCTCTAATTCGAGACCTTCTGGCGAGAAAACTCTTGATAGTGAATCCGGCACTACGTTTTGGCATCCCTTCCTATGTGCAATTTTAAATTTGAAGCCTTTGAGTTTCAAAGCCCATCTTGCCAACCTGCCATGTAAATCCGGGAGTGTCATTAGCCGTTGAAGCGAGGCATGATCCACGATGACCTCGAATTCATGATCTTCAAAATAGGCTCGGAATTTCTTGAAAGCTAACACGGCGGCAAGACACTCCTGTTCAGAGACGGTGTAGTTTCGCTGCGCAGGGTTGAGCTTATGAGACATGTAAGCAACAGGGACTTCCACGCCATCGTCGGTCTTCTTTGACTTGCGTCACAGTGTATGGCGAAGGGGCGTTTGAAATCGAGACTTTGCAAAACCGGTGCGGTGCATAAAGCGTTTTTCAAGTCATGCAAGGCCTTGAGGCTCACATCGTCCCACAGAAACACAGATGCGTAAGGGCGGTGGATAGAGCTGCAAAATTTGGCACGAAGCGTTTGTACCAGCCACACATTCAAGGAAACGTCGCAACTGTTTTACAGTGGTGGGACGCGGAAATTCCTGTATGGCTTGCGCCTTGTTTAGATCCGTTCGGATTGTATCGTGGCCGATGATATAGCCCAAGTATCTCACCTCTTTCACGAGGAACTTGCTCTTCTCTATATTGATGGTCAGTCCGGCCTTACGTATACACAAAGCAATCTCTTGGAGCAGCTGAAGGTGCTCGTCTAGAGTGTCGGTGATCAACCGGAGATCATCTAGGTAGACGAAGACCTGGTGGCGTAAGTGTGCTGGGACGACCTTATCCATCAACCGTTGCATCGTTTGGGGTGCATTGCACAACCCAAACGGCAAGGTGACGAATTGGTACAACGGGCGACCAGGCACGGTAAAGGCTGTCTTTTCCTTAGACCCTTCTTCTAATGGGATCTGCCAAAAGGCGTCTTTCAAATCGAGGCTAGTTATAAACTGAGCTCTTGGAAGTCAACTTAGTATCCCATCGATGAGTGGTAATGAATGACTCTTCGATGACACCTTTTGTCAGCATCCTATCAATTTCTCCAAAGAGAAGTTTTTCCACAGCAAGGGAAACCGAAAAGTGGCGTTGTTTGATGGGCCGACCGGGTCTCACGACAATGTCGTGCGAAACCAATGTAGTTTGGCCCACTCCTTTTCGAGAAAAGGCGGAGAGCTGGCAATGACCGCACCAAGCATGCGTTGCTAAGCCGATGATAGCTCGTGGCGAGGACTGGCTGGTTCTAGGGTACACACTGCACCATTATCGCAAAGAAGATGCTCCTAACGTAGGATGTCTTTTGCGAGACCGAATAGGCGACGAAGTCCACACCGAGATATAGATTCTGAATCAGAGTTGGTATGATCAGCAAGGACATAGTGTGCGTTATACCACGGAAGGTAACGGAGCCTGTGATTTTGCCACCAGCTGCATGTTTGGTGCCGTCCGCAGTCTTTAGGCTCACGATTAATTTTTCAACGTGGTGTTGGTCAGGACTTTTCTTGCAAAATTTGCTGCCAGACAACTTACACTAGCCCCAGTATCGATTAACCCACGCACCTGTTCGTTGTCGAACAGTGTGACATTGGCATATGGTCTTAAATCGTCAGTGGGTTGGTCCACAATGGTTGTTGAGACGTATAGGTTTTTGTTGTGCGGGACCTTCTTCCAGAATTTCCTAAGTCGTAATATTGACCTCTTCAGATATTTTGGGAGAAACTCAACCACACCAAAAATACGCTCTCTTGCTCACCGATATTCCTTTATGCGCACATGGTAAGGTTTGTGAAATGCATGACTGCAGGCCTGTACATAAAGTAGATCCTCAGAGGGAGAGAGACAAAGTTTGGGAAGATAACCACACAAAAAAATACGGATAGGACTGTCAGTAGTGCGATTTGTTGGGGAGGGATCGCTTGCGGTCGTGGTATCCTCGGGTATCTGGTTTTTTGGTCATGAATCGCCTACGCTTTGGGAGTGTGGCGTGGTTCGGGAGGCCTCTGCTGTTCGGGAGGTATGGATCGCGACCAGTTTTTTGGGTCACTGCATGCTGGACAGCTGGGCTTGTAGGTGTCGGGCTTGCCACAACCATTGAAGAAAACTGAGCACTCCGCAAGGCACACATCAAAACGATATCCTGGTTTCTGACAAGTTCCAGCACACAGCGGTCTTTTCCAATGCAGCTACTATGCTGCAGCCGAGATCTTCCCGCATCCAAGACGAATCTTCTGGTCGTAATATTGCTCTCGTCTTTTCCGCTTCCCGAGGGCACAACTCTTCTACGAGGCGTTGGTTAGATGAGAGTCGCGCGAGTTACACCTACCCTAGACACACCTATAAACATTACACCTATCCCAAATATACCCTTACCTAGAGAAATATCCACCAAGTTCATATAAATCCTATTAACAACATTGTATCATAATGTTTACATTCAAGCCCGAATTAATTATCTACAGACCCAAAAATTCAATCTAAATGTTTATATTAAACCCACGAAATTCAATCTCCACTATTTAATAAACATCCGATTCAATCCAATTTGTTTACACAAACTGCACGATCAGCAGAAAACTTAATTGATCTTTGTCCAGCGAGGATTGCTTAGTCAGAAATCTCGTGGGAAACTCTAGATAAGAATTTAGCATAAAAGACCGATGACAGCATCGAAGAACTTCGATATTAAAGTTCGGTTTGGTCTTTTCGACGCACAGTCGCGTTACAGCTTAAGTATAAGTAAAGTGTTTAAGTAAAAATAATATTATTGAATAAAAAGTTTCTTTAAAAAAGATAAAGTGTTTTAATTGATTCCGTATATAGGAATCAAAAAAAAATTCGTTTTGGATTCAGTGAAAATAGAAAACATAACTGGCGCAGTCGTCCGTCTAAGGAGGGAGGAGCCTCTTTAGCAGAACCTAAATAAAAAAAACGGCTTTGCATTGCCGCCAGGACAGAATATTAAAAGTATTCGTCCTGCAACCGAAGAAAATTAGAGTTGGCTAACAAACCAATTAGTGATAAAACTAATTTAAAAAAAAAAATTTATCTAGAGAAAAATCTATTTGAAATTATTAAACAAAGTTTTGTAAAAGTTCCCAAAAGTCAACTAAGAAAAACTTAGATTGATAATAAAGGAAAAAACAAAAAAAAAACACTTAATACAATCGTATCCAGAAAATCTAATAAACCAATAAAGTTCTGATTCCTCATTTTAGAGAAAATCTAAATTTGAGACGTGAACTTTATAATAAAACTCAATAATAATTAACATAAAAAAGTGCATATTTATCAACAACCGGACACGGAACTAGTCCCATTAACGAACTAAGGAACCCAAGTTCATCAAAATGGCAAATCACGAAGACAACGAAGCTAACGTCGCGTTACCCTTCATACTTTCCTTCGAAGAACTGTTAAAGGAAACAAGGCGATTACCAGTATACACAGGAAACAACAGAGAGTACGCTTTAACAACATGGCTGGAAGAAACCGACACCATCTTAAGTTTAGCGCAACCCGGAAACGAACAGTCCTACTTATTTCGAATCGTCCTGCACAAACTCCAAGGTGAAGCAAGAAACACCGTACAAAAAGTTCCAGATCCAACGTGGCCAACAGTGAAAAACATCCTCATAGCAACATTCGGAGTAAACGAAACATACAGCACATTAGTGAACCAAGTACTCAAAGTAAGTTGTAAAAGTATAGACGATAGTTATTACATGTTGAATAAAATATTAAATAAACTAAATACTAAGTATCTGCAAGATCCCCAATGACTCTTGCATAACGAATTCAATCCGATTAGAAACGAAAGTCTGATTCTTAATAAATTCAAGTCAATTTTACCCGAGTATAAATCTTACCTCTTATAAACAAGAAATTGTGGAACCTTAAATCAAGCACACAAAATTCTAAGAGAAATTCAGCAAAACACGGATCCTAATGTATACATTCTTCAACATAATTCTAGACAAAATCAAAATTCAAATTTAAAAACAAAATCATCGGTACCAACAAAATAACTTCCGACAAAACAAAAAACGAACTTTTGATAACAAACGATTTCAAATTCATCCTAATAACTTTAATCGTCCCAATACATATAATCGTCCAAATAATTATAATCATCCTAATAACAATTTTAATCGTCCTAACACTTACACTCGTCCGAATTTTAATCGTAACAATGCAAATTTACCTGAACCCATGCAGCTGATAGATTTAGACAAAATCCTAGAAATATGGATAACCGTAACTTCGAACCGATGGACGTAAATTTTCATCAAATTGCCTCGGAAACAATCTACCGATAGTAAACCTTACAATAGACAATGAAATAGTCCCTACCCTTATCGATACTGGCGCTTCTATATCTAGCATAGATAGTAAAATTCTTTGCAAAAATCAAAGATTTAATTTAACTAAATCCATATTAGTACACGGCTTAGGTGGTACTTACCACGTAACTGAAAAAGTTAAATCAAACATGCCAGATGAGTTTAAAATACCCAATTCTCACAAAATATTATGGAACGTCATGAATTTCCAAAATAAAGCTTTCAAAGCAGTAATTGGACAAAATGTCTTATATCCCCTAAACGCGAAACTTAACCTCGGAGAAGGAAACATGGAAATTAATAACCAAATCATAAACTTCAATTACGCGATACCCGACGAAATTAACTTTCAAAACACACTTGAAACGGATAATAATAGAGGAAAATTGTTTAATGGGCTGAACAATGAAGAAGGAACTTCTCTACAAAGAATACTCAGCGAATATGAGGACCTTTTCTATGTAGAAGGAGAAAACCTCTCCTGCACAACCCAACCAAAACACCAAATTATTACGAAAAGTAATAAATCCCTTTATTCTAAAATTTACCGATTTCAACCTGTACATGAAAAGGAAGTCGAAACCCAAATCAACGACATGTTGAGACAAGGGATAATCAAACCGTCAAACTCTGCATATAATGCTTCCATATGGGTCGTACCAAAGAAATTGGACAATTCAGGGAAACAAAAGTGGAGAATCGTGATTGACTATCGTAAGCTGAACGAAGAGACAGTAGACGATAAATTTCCAATCCCCAATATCGATTCAATCTTCGACAAACTTGGAAGAGCACAATATTTCACGTCTTTAGATGTAGCAAAAGGCTTTCACCAGATCGAGATCAACGAAAATGACCGATACAAAACAGCTTTTTCTACACCCCAAGGACATTACGAGTTTAATCGTATGCCTTTCGGATTAAAGAACGCCCCTGCTACATTCCAGCGAATGATTAACGAAATCCTACTTGAGTATATAAACAAAATATGCGTAGTATACTTAGACGATATCCTAATATTTGCCACATCACTCCAAGGAATGGAGATAAATACCAGAAAAATATTCGACACTCTACGACGATATAAACTTAAAGTACAACTAGATAAGTGTAATTTCTTCGCAAAACATACAGAATATTTAGGTCATACATTAACAGTCGACGGAATAAAACCGGAATAAAAGTCTGAAAGTCCCTAAAACAACAACTGAAATAAAATCATTCCTCGGTATTACAGGATACTACCGAAAGTTTATAAACAATTATGCAAAAATTGCATCACCCCTAACAGATGCTTTGAAAAAGTCAAACAAAATAAACCCAGAAGATCCCAAATACTTCGCATCTTTCGAAAAATTGAAAGATCTATTAACCAACTACCCTATTCTCAGATACCCAGATTTCAAACAAAAGTTTCTCCTTACTACCGACGCTTCAAACAAAGCTATTGGTGCAGTCCTTTCGCAAAATGGACATCCCATCTCTTTTGCCAGCAGAACTCTAAACGAGCATGAACGTAATTATTCGACAATAAAGAAGGAACTTTTATATATTGTCTGGGCAACTCAATACTTTCGTCCCTATTCATATGGTGTCAAATTCGACATTAAAACGGATCACAGACCCCTTATTTGGTTAAGTAACCTAAAAGAGCCAAATTTAAAGCTACAACGTTGGAAAATAAAACTAAACGAATATAATTTTGACATTCAATACGTACAGGGAAAGGATAACAAAGTCGCAGATTTCTTGAGCCGAATAAATGCTGACAATTGTGAAAGTAACGTTTTAACCGGAAACAGTGTGGAAAACAATGCAGACGCAATATACGTATCAGATACCAAAAACGCCACCATTCACTCAGGATACGAGGATCAAAATGATCTAATCCCCATCAAAGAAGTTATAGTAAACATCTACAAAACTCAAATAATAATCTGTAAAGTAAAACAAAAGGAAATTAAAACTATTAACAAGAAAAGGAAAATATTTATCGAAGATTTCGAAATTAATAACGAAAATAAGTTAATTAACATATTCAGAGGTTATATTCCAGAAAAAGGTCAAATAGGAATATATTGCGAACTTAACGATAATATTTGGAATAAAGGACAGTTAACCATAGTAAAATTATACTCTAACAACAAGAACCTAAAATTCATGGAATGTACACCCCACGTAACCGACATTCTAGATGAAGAACAATGTTTCGAAATAATCCGAAAAATCCACGAACAAAGTAATCACAGAGAAATAATGGAAAATTACTTAGAGATAAAAAACAAATATTATTTCAACGGCATCCTCAAATTAATAACAAAATTCATTAACAACTGTGTAATTTGCAATTTAACAAAATACGACCGTAAACCCTTAAAACCCGAGTGTTAAATAACTCAAACCCCATCAGATATTAACGAGATAGTGCATATAGATATATTTTTCATCAGTAAACGACAATTTTTCACAGCAATCGATAAGTTCTCTAAACATTTATACGCGAAAGAAACAACAGATAAAAATGCGATTACCTTCATACAACTTATTCGAGAAAGAAATGCTATATTAGGAAAACCCAAAACTTACGTTGCAGATGATGAATTTAATACAGTTAATGTCAGAGACTATTTTAGAAAAGAAAACATCGAATTTCATTTTACATCCCTGAAATCCCACACCGGAAATTCAGACATGAGCAGATGTCATAGTACACTTCTCGAACAGATAAGAGTATTATCCTTAACAGAACCAGAATTAAGCATTGTAGAACAAGTCCTAAAAGCGACAGAATATTATAATCAAGCAATACACACCTCAAGTTTCGAAAAACCAATTGATGTGCAATACGGAAAAATCGACAAAAGCAAATTAAACAAGTTACTAACGAATAAAAAGCTAAAATGGATTGAATATCAAAACAAAAATAGAGAAAAGCAACCAGAAATTAATGACGATAAAATATATATTAAAAATACGAAAATGAGAGACATAAAGAAAAACCCAAGTATAGAAAAATCGTAATAACGAAAGACAATTTAGGAAATGTATTCCAGAAAACTAAAAACAATAAATATCCAGCTAAAATACATCCAAGCAGAATTAAACGAATAAAGAGATTTACAAATAAAACGGAAAATGTAATTCAACCGTTGCAAACAGAAGAAACCGTACTTTTACATGAACAAACGTTAATAATAGAAAACGCATTACACAACGGACCCCCTAATGAAATTTTAACATCAAAATTTAATTTAACCATATATAGATGTGACATGAAAACTTTAGAAAACGACAGATGGATAAACGACCAAATAATAAATTTTTATCTTAACCTAATTTCTGAGCGCAGTAAAGAATCCAAAACTTTACCTAAAATACATTGCATGAGTACATTTTTTATGCAAACCCTTTCCACATCAGGATTCGGTGCAGTAAAACGATGGACACGTAAAATAAATATATTTTCATTCGACATTCTCCTAATTCCGATACACTTAAACAATAATCATTGGACATTAGCAGCAATTAACTTTAGAAATAAAACAATTAAATACTATGACTCATTAGGTAACACAAATAATACAATACTAGAAAAGCTTCGAGAATATTTGGAAAACGAATCGTGTGACAAATTAAAACAACCCCTAAACGAATCATTCATTGTAGAAAACGTTAGTGATACACCCCAGCAAGATAATAATAATGATTGCGGAATATTTTTATGCACCATTGCAGAATACCTTTCAAAAAACAAAATTTTTAGTTTCTCACAAAAAAACATACCCTATCTTAGACAGAAAATAATAATAGAAATAATGCGACGAAAACTACTTCCTTAGAAAATAAACTTTACACTTCTCTTTCAGATCCTTACACTCAAAACATTCTTGATAGTAATATTATTAGCAGTATTTATTCCAACAACAGTCAAAGCAGAAATTACCATAGAAAAAGTAGAATCAGAATCAGGTATCATTCTAATAAAAAAGGACCCAGTAAAGTTAATTCAAGGAACTAAACGCATATACCATAAAATAGACCTTCAACAGTATGAACACGCTTTAAATCAAATATCTAATGAAATTGAAAATAACCCACATAGTACAGAAACAATTAAAACTATACGCGGCGAATTAAAACTACTTCATTTCAATAATCCCCTTAACAACAACAAAAACACGAATTTAGTACACAGAAATAAACGCGGACTAATAAACCCTATCGGAACAGCATATAAATGGCTATTTGGCTTAATGGACAATAATGATTTTGAGGAAATAACTGAACACCTAAAAATAATAGATACTAATAACCACGCGATAATAGAAAACAGTAATAAACAAATAAAAATTAATAACGCATTTCAAAATAATATCAATAATATTGCTTTAAACATAAATCAAACAAACAAACTCCACCTACAACTCGTAAAAGAAATAAATAATACAACTAAACAAACCAATAAAATATTAATTAATATGCAACTAAACCTTAATTTGGAATTAATTAAAGACGAACTTGAAAAAATAATAGACAATGTAAATTCAGCTAGAACTGGAATTATTTCAAGATCAATACTTACACACGATGAAATTGAGGAATTTAATTTAACATTTGACGAATTAAAAGAAATAAGTATAAACGTATTTATTAAGGAAAGTACTATAATTTTTGTAATCAACATACCTATTCTTACGCAACCTATATTATCATATTATGTAACAAAAATACCTAATAAAAATTCTGAGACTTTAAATATCAACAAAAGTAAAGTAGTATTATATCATGGAGAATATTTTGAACAAGAAAAATATGTAAAATATCTAAATAATAAATTAGAATGTAAAAACACTAAATGTATTATAAAATTTAGTAAAAACACATATGTAACGGAAATTGAAAAAGGATTACTTGTAGCCGTAAATATTGCAGAAACAGTAAAAAATAATTGTAACGAAAAGACATACCTATTACAAGGCGCATATGTCATTAGATTTGGCAGCTGTAAACTAGAAGTATTAGGAAAAACATTTATAAATAAGATAAAAGAATTTCAACAAATCCTTACCTTAAATCCAATACAAAACATTACTGGTTATATAACAGAACCGAATTTTGAAAACATACAATTGGAAAACATGAAAAATTTAAATAAAATAGAAGATATAAAATATGTAACTACTAGAAATACCATTACAATCTGAGCCATCTTAACAATAACAATAATTATATTTACATCACTTTTTATCCTATATATCTATTGGAAAAATCATAAATCATATAAAATCAGTGTAAAAAACAATAAACCAGAGGAAATTGAATTACCAACAATAAGCATTGTTTAGGACAACAATAAACTCAAGGGGGGAGGAGTTATACCTACCCTAGACGCACCTATAAACATTACACCTATCCCAAATATACCCTTACCTAGAGAAATATCCACCAAGTTCATATAAAACCTATTAACAACATTGTATCATAATGTTTACATTTAAGCCCGAATTAATTATCTACAGTCCCAAAAATCCAATCTAAATGTTTATATTAAACCCACGAAATTCAATCTCCACTATTTAATAAACATCCGATTCAATCCAATTTGAAAAAAAAAATCGTTTTGGATTCAGTGAAAACTGAAAACATAACTCGCGTGGGGCTTAAAAATGCCGCGCTGTGCGTCGAGATTTTTTTGCCGCCTGGCATAAGTGCACAGCGTCTGCACAGAAGTGATTGGAAAATGCAGCAAACTGTTACGGAGGTCCAAGCGCAGGTTGAGCTTTAGTAACTCTACTAGCTCATTGTCACCGATGAGTGTTGGGAGGTGACCGGTGAGCCGAAGAACACCGTCGCAGAATGAGTCGAACGACTCGTGTATGCCTTGCTTTCGGCTGCGAATCAGCTCTCGTATTTCCTGCTCAGAGAATCCATCAATCTGTCTCGCAAAGCTTGGCAGAACGCGTGTCAGTCAAGATATTCCACACAACCCAGATACCTCCAGTACCAGTCCGCTGCTTCTTCCACCAAAAGGACGTGCAGAACCTGGCATACGAATTCCACGTTTCCGCGGAGTGTATTACGTGTGAGAGTGCGAACATGCAATAAAAATTTGTCGACAGGAAGGGAACCTTGATCAACTTCCTAGTCAACATCTGACTGGCGTGTGGGGCCCCACATTGGGCGCCATTGTAATGAAATGAGGAAATGAAAGTTTCTTGGCGAACGGTATCGCTTCGAAATGTCAAGGCAAACAGGTTTGTACTTGTTGAGCTGACGGACGTGAAGTCCCCGGGACAAAATAACGAACCCTTCTGACGAATTTAGGTTCGGGCTGTACCTGGCTAGAGATTCGATGGCTGCTAGCAGGCCAACTCAGTTCGGCGCGTAACGTCGTGGGTGCGTTTCTCTAGCAGGTGCCGAATCTCAATTTACAAAGATTTAGCCATCTACTTGCCCGATTACGAAATTTCATCCGCAAATATCACAATACCTCCTACTTTACTCTACAATGTTCCACAAAATCCCGCGCGTACAGAGAACCCGAATACCGCGATCCAAAACCTACCCGAGAGAGTAAACACATCAGCTACTTTAATCGCGATTCGCATAATCAATCCGGCGATAGACGAGAAAAAAAACCTATTACGACACTAGCAAACAAATCTCTCGGGTGGAAGTGTCACTCCCGCTTAGATGCCGAACTTCAACGGAGCTCACCAGGTGCAGATGTGTCTGCCTGGTCCCACCCTACCTCGACCCAGCGCTTGCGCAGTTGCATATTTCATGCGTGCTAGGTCTACCTAATTACTTACCTTGGCCGAGTTACTCCTGTATCTGCTGGCAATTGAGGTCATTAAAGAGAGAGAGCTCTAAAGGAAACTCTGGGTGCTTTAGTTCATTATAAATTTATTCATCTACATTAATCGGTCTCTATTTTGTTACCATTAATTTTCAGCATTCAACAAGTTTTTTTTTTGTTTAAAACTACATATTACTTAATCCTATTATATAACAGCATTAAGGAAAATTTACTTATGTACGTGTCATCAAAATTATCTACTCCCTTCGAGTTTTTATATTTTGCATGTTTTTTCCGTGTCATAATAAGAGCAAATACAGAAATAATAATCATAAATCGATAAATTGTCTTACATCATAGTTTATATAAAATAAAATCAATGTTTCATATAACTGTTTTTAGTTTTAATTTTAACGTTGCTTTCATAAACTTTCCGGCGATATTCTTTGTTCCGTATTCATCTAATTATACAAAACGTAAGTCTCTCGAAAATGGATAACTCGCACATCCAACACGACCCGACCAACCGCTCCAATCCACTCCCGCCGGTCCAATCCGGTCGCTATCGGGATCTTTTTCCCTCTTGTTTTTTTTTCGGGGCCTGCCGCAACTGAATACCCGCTATGACTTCTTGGCCATGAGGCATCTCAGGTGCGGCCAACCTAGCGGCTGTGCAACATTACAATATTCTCTCCAAATGGAGCGAAGATTGTAGTCTTAAGATTAATCAGATGGAAAAAAATTGTACTCTTCACAGGAAGATACAAAATTTCACAATTGTAAGTCTCTACCTAGTGCATAAAAACAGAAAATTTCTATAAGAAATGTTAGCATTTTCTTTCACAGTTAAGCTGCTATCCAATGATTATCCAACTTGTAAACTCCATCCAAAATTGTAATGGAATGTCGCACACAACTGAACGTGATGTCGCTTCACTGTGATCCTTTGCTGGACACCGGCGCATAGTAATATACCAGGAAATTGCAAAGTAGAAGCCTTAGCAAAAGCTGACCCTGAAGAAACCTTAGACTCTTCCTTCCTGGGACACATCATCGAAGTAGCTAATTTAAATATAAGATACATAGCGGGCTTCATACGAGAATTGTAATAGCTGTCATCATTCCGTAGATAAGCTCTACTGCCATCCCAATCTTCTGTGGCAGGACAATAGGTATGTTTTGGCCTAAATGAGCCCTTTCTTGCCAAAGAGAGCTATCACTCTAACTTAATGGTCCTTTTGGATTGCTTGGTGCAGTCCAGGTAGAAAATCCTGTGAAAAATTCAGCCCATGATTAAATTATTAAGTAGGTAGGTCAAATGGTCAGGCGAGTTTCTTTCTGGAAGAATGAAATTCAATGTTTGCCTCAAGTGTGTGAGCAAATGAGAGAAACAGAAAAGGTATTACGTAGTACCCAATGTTAGTCGCAATAAGAAATTAGGGCAAGCAGACTTTTGCCCTAAAATCTTACCACTCGCCGCCAAGTTTCGAAGGGAAATCGCAATTCCTTACATTGCATTATGTTGGCAAAAGAGACGCTCACGTAGAAAATTACGTTTTTGATACAAGACAATGATACGGTACAAGATTCTATCAATTAGTTCACCATCATTTATTCTTCATCCTAAATAAAATTAATTTCGCAAATATGAGTTCAGATGCAACCAATGTTACCATTCTGTCACTTTAAAAACATTCATAAGAGAGAGCTTGCAGACCTTCCACTGGCACTTTACCTTTGTACGAACCTTGAAAGTGCTCATTACAGGACACAATATGATAACAACCATGGTAAAGTTATGCGCCGTACTCTATGGCAAGGTATTATACCACCGAAACAAAAAACTGGTCTAAGCAGCCACGTAGATAAATCGAAACTAACGTTTTATCGAAAGTTGGTCAACTTTCTACGAAGCCAACAATTGAACAAGCCACAGTTCAATCCATATCCATTTAAAGTTACCTTTTTCCATCCCAATGGAACCAATTACCATCACAGTCTTCGCCACGACCAAAATGAATCAATCAATTCTTTCTAGAGTCATAGATTGTGAAAACAAACCACAGCAAGATTTTCATGGTAAACGATAAACATCTTTTCAGGTGCAACGACCAAGTTAGTGGCGGCGTGCATTCCATACTCTGAATGTAAACTCTAAAATATATTCCACCAATTATGAGCAGGTGATGATCAATGAAGACAACTGACATGACCCGTCACTCATATATTACCTAGGAATAGGTTGTAGTCAATCCAGTTGTCAGGAACTGGAGAAGACAACCAGCATGATTAGTCACACATAAATTGCCTAGGAATAGGTAGTAGTCAATCCAATTGTCAGGAACTTGATTTGGATCCAAACATCTGAACCCAAGTAACAAATTAATGACAAAACATTCATTTTCGCTTCTTTACATTGAGTATGAAGCGAAAAGCGGTAATAATCTAAAAAAATTGATTGATGCTGGTCCGAATAAAATTTATATTCGGAGTGCACCAAAAATCTCATGATAAACGACTAATTGCGTTTTGGTATATATCAAAATAATGCATCATGTGGTCGTAAATCTCTTTGGTCCTTTCATTTCACAGCCTAGAAAGGCAATAACCGTTAAGAATAGGCGACGAGCCCCTATTAAGCAGCACATTTCTCTACTAGTAAATAATGAAAGAATCAAAATTAACCATCTCAGTTTTCGTCAGGGTACAAAATTACTCAAATTTATTGATAAAGTTTCGAATCTCAATGGTGCACCATACGAGAAACTAACGATCACAACTTCCGTACAAGGTGAAATTCGCATAATAAGCGTAACTCGTGTCTACTTCAAAATATCTCCATGTGCAGTGGCTCTCAAACCAACTGTTCGGAATTCCGACCATAATATCTTTTTCCACTCATTATGCTAAGCTCTATGCTTGCTCCGCTCAAGTTCGTGCCGCGTGCGAAATTGTGGAAGCGGGTTGTTCTAACGCTATTCCTTAGTCGGTCTCTTAGCAAACCTGCTGTTGTGCCAAAGTAGTGATAGGCGGTTGTTATTTATTCCACGTGATGCTAGCAGTAAACTTGTACCGTAACGAACAATAAATTTGAACCGTAACAAAGTAATTAGGCGAACCGCATGGAATGCATTGAAGTTAAATGGCCACTTTAAAGTTTTAATAAATTAATTTAATCATGTACTTTGTGAATTGATCTGAAAATGTGTTTATTAGCTTATATTGCGGTGCTAATATGAAAGTCAATTATTATCAATCATTTGAACAATGTTAAGCTTTGCCAGGAACTAAAACTCTAATAAACCTTCTCTATGTAGAAAAATAAAAATACATACAGTCCACTTTAAAACATTATTTGATTTGAGTTTATTTCCTACATGGAGAAAGGTCCTTCGAGCCGGATCACATCGAAACTGCTAATCGAGGAAATTGCATTGTGTTCTCGTTCGTTCCGCACACCGGGCAAAGTGCTGCTCCGTTTGATAAATAATTAGTGGAATTCACTCTTTTCGTTGACCGAAAGTGCAATGCCATTAATTGAAAACTGAGGAGACATCGTGATTTTGCAAATAGTCGGAACAAGTGGTCGCTGCCGATACCAGGAATCGGACTAAACAAGAGGGGGCAGCTGCCGCAACATCTCGTACGCTGGACGATATTGAATTGGAGACATAAAGGAAGAAGGAGGGCGTACAACAGATGTGAAACTATCATCGACAATCAATCGTAGTAAATAGGGTGAAAGTATACGGAAGTTGATTATTTTAATTTTTGCTTTGCGACAAACTTTAAATATTGCTAAAAGACGAAGTAACATACTGCATTTGTTAAATAGACTTAATGAAGAATTGTAACAGCTTTGCTAGCTCTCAAAATCTTTTTTTTTATGGAATCTTAAATTTTGCACATGGGAAAGGTTTAATTAATTTATCAAATCCTTTTTATAAATAGTTTGAATGAGCTCAGTGTATTTATCTAAGGTTTGGGTTGGAGTTTGTTCTCGATTTGACCATTGCCCTTAATCTTTCTTGCTGATAATAGTGATATACTTTGATAGTTGGTTTTTCTTCCTTAAATTCTTTTGCAAAAAATTATCACCATTAAAATGTATATATTATGAGTCCCAGAAGAGTATCGCATTGGCTATTAGTGGCCTTTTTGACAAATTTCAGAGTAAACCTGAAGAGAAGCAGACTTTACGTGCCGCTCAGTCACAATTAACTCGTTTAGATAACTATTATGATAAATTCATTGCTGATCATGGTAAATGTTGCAAATATAAGTCGACTGAGCCCAACCATGACTACTTTACATCCAAACTTGTCGAAATAGTTTAGGACAGTTATTATGACGTTAAAATAGAGTTCACTAAATTTTTATTGAATCTGGAGTCTAAGCGTGCTACATCTAAAGCCCCTACAGGTGAGGTAAAGACCTTTTATGAAGAATTCATGATAGATAGAACTCTGACTAAGGTTGAAATCCCTTCCTTTTCAGGAAAATTTACTGACTGTGAAAATTTCAGGGATATATTTGGATATATTGGTACATGCAAATCAGAAAATCCCTAATAATGAAGCCAAAGATATCATAAAAATACTCCCTGACTCCGCAAAATTATATAAAAGCCTGCAATGATTTGGTAAGATACTATGAAAATCGTAGACGTTTGGTCAATAGTCATTCGACGGAATTTTTCGGCTTTAAGCCTATGAAGAATGAAAATTCGGAGTCGCTTTATACTTTAATGAGCGAAATATTTAACCCTTTGTGTTCTCTCGCGGCTTTCGAAAGACCGGTAGAAAATTGGTTGGAGCTAATAGTTTTTTTATCGTAAGTCGTTTCGATGTAAATACGTTGCGTGAATGGCAAAAACATTTAGGTGATTCCACTGAACCTTGTTACGGTCGAATAGTTTATATATTTAAAAAAAAAAGAAGTCCCGATTGACTATGACTTGAGTCAAAAGCCAATCGGGACTCTGGTCAAAAGGCCTGCAGGTCTAACCCAAGCCACCCGCCAATCGCAAATAGCGCAAACACCACTCCACTGAGGCTCGTAGAGTAGTTTAAGAAATTGAAGTGAATAGAAATTTTAATTTAAGAATTGGATTATATAAACTCATCATTGAATGCAAGAATGGTAGAATTAAGTAGAGAATAGGAACTAGTTCAATAGTGGTAAGTAAAAGATAAATAGTTACTAGTTTAAGGAGAACATCACCGATCCATCCCTGAGGAAATCATTGACATCAAGCATCGCAAGAAGTCTTAAGTGGCACATCAATGCGCATTTTAATCCACCAACGCCAGTCGATAAATCCGATCGGCCGGTTTTCATTTGTGGATTATGTGGCAAAGCATTTTCATCTGGAGGAGTATTAAGGGAACACGAAATGATGCACCGGGGCGAATTTCCATTTGTTTGTGACAAATGTCCAAAACGTTTTCGAGTTGCGAATAAATTACGGCAACACTAATTACGTCATGAAGTGCGTCATATTAGAGTAGGAAATAATCAAACGTATACATTTCAACACGGACTGGCCATTCGCCGCTGAATTCATCACACTTACCACCATCGGTGAAACGTAGTATAGTCGGAAATCCGTTAATGCTGAAGCGATCGGCCGTGTCGATATTCGTCTCGGCATTAATCATACCAAACAGGACATCGCTGCCATGCATTCGTTTGGCCGTTTCCAAATATTCCTCCTTGGCTGGCTTGCAATGCTTACAACACGGCGTGTAGAAGAACAGCAACAATTGCTTTTTACCCTTCACCAACGAATCGAAGTTCTCATCGGTGAATTCAACCAGGACACCATTACTGTCCGATTTTGGGGGCGCAGCAATCAGCGTAGATTCGGCAACAGTCGCACCCAAGTCTTCGAGATACGACACAAAATCCTTCTCGTTCCGACCAGCGTTATAGATCGTGACCGCTTCCAGATAGCTGAAATATTTAATGGTTGGATAACCACGCACCTCATACACCGAGCACACGGCCTGAAGACACAGCGAACAGCGCCTGGGGACACAAACACTCGCGACAGAACCATGTCCCTTCCGAAGTTCGGTATCATGTCCGACGACATGAAAAGGCGCGGCAGAAACAACAACAGCATAAACAGAAACAAGACTTACAAAAACAATAACAACATACGCGAGCTGTCACTGGGAAATGTAATAGCGATATCATTGGTGGCGAAAAAGCCAAGATGGCAGTGCGCAGACAGCTGATTCGACCAAATCCAGTGAGTCCCACACCAGTGGTTCTAAAACCAGAATGGGGATTGGAATGGTTCCGCAAACGAGCTGATCCGTTAGGCCGAATTGATAAATAGAGCTGGGAACAAAGGAAGAGGACTTTTTCTTTTTGGATCGTGGATTGGGAGAGTGGTCGTCGTCAAGAAAAAAAATTACATCGAGTTCGCTGGGAAAAAGTGGTGTCAGAAGGCGACTTCGTAGGTACGCGGCCCAGCCAGTGGTAAAGTGCTGTAATTAGATCGAAAACGGTGCAAGTGGACTTGGACATCCGTAAATTCCAATCAGCGAAGCTCTAGGCAGAAGGGGGCACGACGATTGAACGAGCGAGCGACAGTCGAGCGATAGGGAAATTGGCGAGGGTGGCGTGTGGGGCGCGACAAGCAAAAGGCCAGACGAGAAATTTTCACGACCACGACGAGCTTCCCTGCACGGACAATCAACGGCGACGATTCTCGACGATTATCGGCGACGGTTACCGGAAAAGCATTTGAAAGGCGAGGACGAATCGAGCAAGACCAGTAAATAGTAAGTAGATTAAGCATTATCTTAAAGTTGTACGCGTTTGTAGTGGAATCAAATATAGAGAGTTGTAAGGAAGCCTAAGTGGAGTGAGTTCCTTATTTTTTGGTTTGATCACGGTGTTGGATTGGTTTCGGGTTTCTTGATCGGGTTTCAGTGTCGCGACCCAAACCAAACCCCAGTCAGGGTTTAGGTCGCTGGACTATTGTCGGCGCACGACTAGGTGGCGCCCAAAAACTTTATCAAAATTACCCCGCCCCTCTTCGCGGGCAAAACGCCGGGCACAATCGTCCACCCCGCAGCCATTAGAGGCTTCGGGGGTAAAAGTGCGCGTAACAGTTTGGCGCCCAACGTGGAGCCCATAACGGGAAACTGCCGAATTGGCGAAATTTTATCGGGCAAAGCAGTGTTCGAACGCCGGAACGTTCGACAGGTCAAGTGTGGTGTTAGTGTGCAAAAGTGGCCCAAAAATTCCGAGTACCGTGAGTGTGCAATTGCGGGTGTGTGTAATTGCGGGAGTTTGCATTCACGGGAGTGTGCAATTGCGGGTGTGTCAGCGTCCAGAGTGAAAAGTCGCGGAAAGGGAGAAAGTGGCGAAATTAGTGATAGATTAGTTTGAAATTATATTATATTATTTTTATTCTGACAATAAAGATAAAAAAAGGCTAGTAACTCGGAAAACTTCGTGTTCTCAGTAGACTCCTTAACCCCTTCCCTGTTAAATTGCTTGTGGGTTCGTGGTAGATGGAGAAAATGGCGAAGTTCACCAGGGCCTTAGTAGACCGCCTCAATAAGGAGCAGCTCTTGTACGAGCTGGAGGTACGGAACATGCCAACTGGAACTGTTGAGGCAATGCGAAAGGATCTCCGGGAGACGCTGCGGGCGGAGACCCTGTTGGATACATCCCTCTACACCATCAACTATCCGTTCACCTACGACGAGGACCTAAAGGCCATTACGTTGAAGGTTCAAGAAGTGGAGGGGCTGGTGGAGGAGTTTCGGGGAGACACGAAATCGCCCGATTTCCTGAAGGCGCAAGCGAAGTCAGAGTTCGGTCTACGGCGAATCCGAAACATTCTGCGGGGGAAACCGTTAAAGGACCCCGCGGTCGAGCAGTTGCGACGGCGCCTGGTGCTGGCGATGGGAAAAATCGTGGTAGCGGCAGAAGGGGGAGCCGAAAACGACGACAGCCAGCCGGCCGGTGTGAATTCGGAGGACGAAAAGAACTCGAGGAAGGAGTTAACGGGTATACCGGCCTTCTCAACTCCAAAAGCCGCTCCGGCTGCGGCATCAAAAATGGTGGAGGTGGCCAAGTGGGGGGTAAAATTCTCGGGTGAGAATCAGGCCTCAGTAAGTGCCTTCTTGGAGCGGGTGGAAGAGCTCCGCGAAGCCCGGGGCATGACCAAGGCTCAGCTGTTTTGCTCGGCGATCGATTTGTTTGAGATTACGGCACTCATATGGTTCCGAGCCAATAGGGGGAGCGTCGAGACGTGGGATGAGGTGTGCCGAGAGCTACGGGCGGAATTCCTTCCTCCGGACTACGACGATCGCCTATGGTCGGAAATTCGCCATAGGACACAGGGGAGCGCCGAGTCAATTGGGGTGTATGTGGCCGCGATGGAGGGCCTGTTTCGGCGGCTGTCCATGGAGTGTGGCGAAGATGCTAAACTCAGGATCCTCCGCAGGAATATCGCCCCATTCTACCAGACTCAATTGGGTCTCATGCCCGTAGGGTCGGTGAGTGAGTTGGTGACCTTGGGTCGGAAGCTCGAGGCTACGCGAGTTGCGGTGGAGGCGTTTGTGCCGCCCCCTCCTCGAAAAGCGTCCCGGCTCTTGGAGCCAGATTTAGCGTATGCCGCGACCTGTGAGGCGGCAGTCAACGCCATGGAACGCGAGGGGGATAAGGCTGGCAAACAATAGACAGTGCGCCGTCTTGGGCCAAGCCACCATACCGATCCGCCTGGAGGGCAGGTGCGAGAGGCTGAAGGTACTCGTCGTACCCTCGTTGCCTCACTCCTTGATACTTGGCGTGGATTTCATTCGGCGTTTTGGGTTGATCCTCAACCTGAAAGGAAAGCGTTGGGACTTCTCGGACGTGGCAACAATTTACACCCCCAAGCATTTGAAAGGGGAGGCACACCTGGACGAGGAGGAGTCTAAAAAGCTGGAAAGCCTGGTGCAGCGAGAGTTTGAACTCATGGGGGAGGGACTAGGGTGTACGAGTCTAGTCGAACACATTATTCGTACGGACTCGTCTCCCATCAAGCAGCGATACTACCCGGTTTCGGCAGTGGTACAGCAACATATAGACAAGGAGCTGTCGGAAATGCTCCGTATGGGGGTGGTAGAGCCATCGGAGAGTCCTTGGTCGTCCCCGGTCTTGATGGTAAAGAAAAAGGACGGAACTTACCGGTTCTGCGTCGACTTCCGGAAAGTAAATCGAGTGACGGCCAGAGATGCGTACCCCCTCCCGTACGTCTCGGCTACGTTGGACAAGCTACGCAACGCGAGGTATCTGTCGACCCTGGATATCAAGTCGGCTTATTGGCAGGTACCCGTAGCTCCCGAGTCGAGGCCCTATACCGCCTTTACTATAGCAGGCTGGGGACTTTTCCAATTTAGCAGGATGCCGTTCGGACTATCCAACGCCCCCGCTACGTGGCAGCGTTTGATCGATAGAGTCTTGGGGCCCGACTTGGAGCCGTACGTGTTCACGTACCTAGACGACATTATTGTGGTCACGCAAGATTTCGAGTGTCACTTGAGTGCGCTCCAGGAAGTGTTTAGGCGTTTGCGCAAAGCGGGGTTGAAGCTCTCCAGGGAAAAGTGCTATTTCTGTCGACTCAAACGGACGTACCTGGGCTACGTCGTCGATGAAAACGGGCTGAGCGTGCACCCCGAGAAGGTGGAGTGCATGGTGGGCTTCCCCACTCCCGCGACGGCAAAACAAGTGCGACAATTTTTAGGAATGGTGTCGTGGTACCGCCGTTTCATACCAGATCACGTTACTCTGGTGGCACCGCTCACAGAGCTATTCCGGAAGAACAAGCGTTTCGTTTGGACACCGCAGTGCGAGGAAGCGTTCAACAAATGCAAGGAAAAGCTGTCAACGGCACCAATTTTGGCTTGCCCAGATTTCGATCGGCCTTTTCAGGTGCAAACGGATGCCTCGGATGTGAGCCTGGGAGCCGTGTTGAGCCAGATCTTTCCGGAAGGGGAAAAGGCCATTTGTTTCTTGAGCAGAGCGCTGTCGAAGGGGGAGCGGAAGTTTTCAACCACGGAGAAAGAGTGCCTAGCGTTGCTGTGGGCGGTGGAGAAGTTGAGACCCTACATAGAGGGGGCCCAGTTCCGGGTCATCACAGATCACCATTCCTTGGTAAGGCTGCACAACTTAAAGGACCCCACGGGCCGACTGGCCAGGTGGGCAGTACGCCTCCAGCAGTTTGACTTCGAGGTCGTGCATCGGAAGGGGAAGAACATCTGGTTCCTGACGCACTCTCCCGCGCAATACCTAGGGTGGCCGGAGTCACTGCTGAAGACCCCATTGACTCGTGGTGGACCAAGATGAGAGAAGGAATACGGGAGAATCTGGATCAATACCCGGACTGGCGGGTCTCAGAGGATGGCGTTTGGAAGCACATTCCCGGACGGAACGCCGAACTAGATGATCAGTCATGGAAGCGGGTACTGCCGAAGGCCGAACGAAGCGCAGCACTTTTCCAGGGGCACGATGATCCCAGAGCGGGACATATGGGGGTCAAAAGGACCCTAGACCGAATCACGCAGCGTTACTATTGGCCAAAGATGGGGGCCGATATCCGTCGATACGTGGCTCGATGCAAGGTCTGCCAATCCGTCAAGGTGGAGCGAAAATCACCCCGAGGAGTGATAGAGACGAGGGCAGGCAGGGCAAGGCAACCCTGGGAGCTTATTTGCGTGGATTTAGTTGGCCCTTTACCCAAATCGACCAGGGGACACAGCTATATTCTTAGTGTGGTGGACTATTTCACCAAATTCGCTCTGGTTCTACCCCTCTGGACTGCGAAGGCACTGGAAATAACACGCCTGTTAGAGGAGCGGGTATTTATGCTCTTCGGGGTACCAGAGGCAATCATTTGCGACAATGGGGTTCAGTTCCGTTCCCGGGTTTTCCAAGAGTTAGCGCGGAGATTCGGGTCCAGAATCGAGTACACGGCCTTCTACCACCCTCAAGCCAACCCAGCGGAGCGTACAAATCAAGACATTAAGAGAATGTTACGCTCCTACGTGTCCGACAACCATCGGAAATGGGATAACGATCTGGCACAGATCGGGTGCGCCTTACGGACGTACACACATGAAGCCATGGGGGTAACTCCATACTTCATGAATTTCGGTAGGGACATGGTTGCCTTCCGAGGAGAACCGCACCCACCTGGGGGAAATACATGCGAGCTCGATCCCAAGGAGCGAGCGGCCGCACTGAATCGGGTAAGGGGCGAGGTAGTCGCGAGACTGCGTGACACGGCCAGACTTACCGTGGCTAGGTACAATCTTCGTCAGCACGCCCAGCCTTTCTATGCCAACGACCAAGTGTGGCGAAGGAATTTCGTCCTGTCAGATGCAAAGAAGTATTTTTCGGCAAAATTGGCCCCGGAATATATGGGACCGTTCGTGGTCAAAGAGAAATTGTCCTCGTCTACATACCGCTTAACGGACAACAAGGGCAGTGACGCTGAGGTGTGGCACGCCAAAGACCTAAAACCCTACGCCGCGTAAACAACGAATAAGAGCTACCCAACAAACATGAACATGTATAAAATTTTACATCTAACTGGGACAGACACGATAAGTAAAATCTGAACTTGATACCAATCATTGGCTGGTTCCAAGGGCTCTTCCTCGTTTTGAGACCCTTTCCGCTGCCTTTTCCTCAAATCCTTACTTTCCATTATTATTTTTCCTTTCGGTTCTTCTTTTCCTTCCGTGTCACGTTTTCCTTTCTTTTGGGGGTTGAAGTTTGGGGCTAAAATAAAATGTTAAGAAAAGTCATTAGTAGTAGAAATAATAATCAGGGGGAGGATAGATAGGATAGAGAGTAGGCAGTAGTAGTTGGGGCGGAGAGTTATCAATTGGTTAGTACAGTAGGAGTAGTGAGGGAATTAGTTCATTAGTAGTAGAAATAATAATAATAGTAGTAGAAATAATAATCAGGGGGAGGATAGATAGGATAGAGAGTAGGCAGTAGTAGTTGGGGCGGAGAGTTATCAATTGGTTAGTACAGTAGGAGTAGTGAGGGAAGTAGCTCGGGGAAGCTAAGAGCATGGGAATTAACTAAGGAGCTCAGTGGAGGATATTCAGAGAACAAGTTTGGTAGGTGGATAGAATAGAAAAGGCAAGGAGTAAATGGGTTGTTTAGGTTAAATAAGGGACGGTGGGGTAGACAGAGAAATTTAAGTCGGGGTTAGTTTGGGCAGGTCAGATAGGAGACGGTTGGGTAGGGAGAATGGGGAAACGTAGTTAATGACATAGATTAGAGAACTTAGTTAGGAATTAGTAGAAGCAGAGTAAGGACTGGGGAAAATTGGTGAAGGGATAGCAGTTAGCTAGGTTAGTTAGGTTAGCGAGCAGAGAGTTTAGTTCGGGGAGTTAGGGGTATTTACCTAAGTGACTGAACCAAGTAATCGTATGGGTTCCGTACGGAACCATTGTTTTGTTTGGCCGCGCGAATTCGCCGAAGCAACAATGTTCTGCGAGCACTCGGCAACGGCCATGGCACGCAAAACCACTTTTGGTCGTGTGAAGTCACCACGCGCGTCGAATGCTGCTGCCCAAATATTACTCGTTTCCTTTTTTGGTTCATCGCTCGTTTTTTTAACCGTTCTTTCTTTTTGAGTGGATTTTGGGAAAATCCACTTGAAGAAGGGGCCGGGTAATGTTACGGTCGCATTTCGCTGCGACCGAAAAGTTTATATATTTAAAAAAAAAGAAGTCCCGATTGACTATGACTTGAGTCAAAAGCCAATCGGGACTCTGGTCAAAAGGCCTGCAGGTCTAACCCAAGCCACCCACCAATCGCAAATAGCGCAAACACCACTCCACTGAGGCTCGTAGAGTAGTTTAAGAAATTGAAGTGAATAGAAATTTTAATTTAAGAATTGGATTATATAAACTCATCATTGAATGCAAGAATGGTAGAATTAAGTAGAGAATAGGAACTAGTTCAATAGTGGTAAGTAAAAGATAAATAGTTACTAGTTTAAGGAGAACATCACCGATCCATCCCTGAGGAAATCATTGACATCAAGCATCGCAAGAAGTCTTAAGTGGCACATCAATGCGCATTTTAATCCACCAACGCCAGTCGATAAATCCGATCGGCCGGTTTTCATTTGTGAATTATGTGGCAAAGCACTTTCATCTGGAGGAGTATTACGGGAACACGAAATGATGCACCGGGGCGAATTTCCATTTGTTTGTGACAAATGTCCAAAACGTTTTCGAGTTGCGAATAAATTACGGCAACACTAATTACGTCATGAAGTGCGTCATATTAGAGTAGGAAATAATCAAACGTATACATTTCAACACGGACTGGCCATTCGCCGCTGAATTCATCACACTTACCACCATCGGTGAAACGTAGTATAGCCGGAAATCCGTTAATGCTGAAGCGATCGGCCGTGTCGATATTCGTCTCGGCATTAATCATACCAAACAGGACATCGCTGCCATGCATTCGTTTGGCCGCTTCTAAATATTCCTCCTTGGCTGGCTTGCAATGCTTACACCACGGCGTGTAGAAGAACAGCAACAATTGCTTTTTACCCTTCACCAACGAATCGAAGTTCTCATCGGTGAATTCAACCAGGACACCATTACTGTCCGATTTTGGGGGCGAAGCAATCAGCGTAGGTTCGGCAACAGTCGCACCCAAGTCTTCGAGATACGACACAAAATCCTTCTCGTTCCGACCAGCGTTATAGGGCGTGACCGCTTCCAGATAGCTGAAATATTTAATGGTTGGATAACCACGCACCTCATACACCGAGCACACGGCCTGAAGACACAGCGAACAGCGCCTGGGGACACAAACACTCGCGACAGAACCATGTCCCTTCCGAAGTTCGGTATCATGTCCGACGACATGAAAAGGCGCGGCAGAAACAACAACAGCATAAACAGAAACAAGACTTACAAAAACAATAACAACATACGCGAGCTGTCACTGGGAAATGTCATAGCGACATCATTGGTGGCGAAAAAGCCAAGATGGCAGTGCGCAGACAGCTGATTCGACCAAATCCAGTGAGTCCCACACCAGTGGTTCTAAAACCAGAATGGGGATTGGAATGGTTCCGCAAACGAGCTGATCCGTTAGGCCGAATTGATAAATAGAGCTGGGAACAAAGGAAGAGGACTTTTTCTTTTTGGATCGTGGATTGGGAGAGTGGTCGTCGTCAAGAAAAAAAATTACATCGAGTTCGCTGGGAAAAAGTGGTGTCAGAAGGCGACTTCGTAGGTACGCGGCCCAGCCAGTGGTAAAGTGCTGTAATTAGATCGAAAACGGTGCAAGTGGACTTGGACATCCGTAAATTCCAAACAGCGAAGCTCTAGGCAGAAGGGGGCACGACGATTGAACGAGCGAGCGACAGTCGAGCGATAAGGAAATTGGCGAGGGCGGCGTGTGGGGCGCGACAAGCAAAAGGCCAGACGAGAAATTTTCACGACCACGACGAGCTTCCCTGCACGGACAATCAACGGCGACGATTCTCGACGATTCTCGGCGACGGTTACCGGAAAAGCATTTGAAAGGCGAGGACGAATCGAGCAAGACCAGTAAATAGTAAGTAGATTAAGCATTATCTTAAAGTTCTACGCGTTTATAGTGGAATCAAATATAGAGAGTTGTAAGGAAGCCTAAGTGGAGTGAGTTCCTTTTTTTTTGGTTTGATCACGGTGTTGGATTGGTTTCGGGTTTCTTGATCGGGTTTCAGTGTCGCGACCCAAACCAAACCCCAGTCAGGGTTTAGGTCGCTGGACGATTGTCGGCGCACGACTGGGTGGCGCCCAAAAACTTTATCAAAATTACCCCGCCCCTCTTCGCGGGCAAAACGCCGGGCACAATCGTCCACCCCGCAGCCATTAGAGGCTTCGGGGGTAAAAGTGCGCGTAACAACCTCCTAGATTTGAGGACCTGAAAGAATTTATGGAAAGTCAAATTATGATATTGGAGACAATGGATTCGGGTTGTTGTCTAATAATTCTCATACTCCCAAAAAATGTCAAATTTCGTCGCCGCATTTGACTAACAATAAAAATAATATTGCTTATAAAAGAAGATGCTTAATTTGTTCTCAAGAGCATCATATTGGCAATTGCTTCGCTTTTAAAAATAAAAGTGAGCCAGACAGACGTAATTTTGCTATTTGTAAGAAACTTTGCTTCAACTGTCTGAGTCCGCACTCTTACGACGCGTGTCAATCGAATAATAAGTGCTTTATTTATAAGAAAAGGCACCATACGTTACTGCATAAAGAAGCGGCTAAGGTAACTAATTCTTCGCTAACTCAAGCGTCTACTAGTGAGATCACAAACGCTAACCTAAGTGCTCATAAGAATCTCTCTACTATGGCTTCTGGCACTGCACTCTCAGCCAGGAGCCCTCTATAAAAACCTTGTAACACTCACGTCTCTCAACTAGTACAGAGGATTTCCAACGGTGGAGTCCTTCTCGCTACCACCCTTGTTAGAGCTCGGAGTTCAAATGGATTTGAATTGGTTGTACGTGCTTTAATCGATTCTTGCTCTCAGTCCTCTTTCGTTACGGAGTCCTTATGCCAACAAATAGGACTTAAAACAAGAACGTGCCTTTTCTTGGAACAGGTGGAGCTAAAGTCTCTACTGCTTCAAAAACTACGGAAATTACTATCAGTTCGTACTTTGATTCTGAAGTTTCGTGCAAAGTTTCTGCTTTAATTTTATCTAAGGTCTCGTCATACTCCCCTCCGTACCTTAAGGCATCTGTAAAATTTTCTCATGTTGAAGGTTTATTACTTTCGTTCTTCATTTTTGAAGCGTTCTAATGTTGATTTGTTGTTGGGAGCTGCAGTTTACTCGGAAATAGTCGGTGTTTGTGTTGTGAAAGGTAAAGTTAATGAACCTCAACTCTAGGTTGGCTACTGTAATGTATGTGTGAGTCGGCAAGCGCGGTGCAGAGCAACATCGCCACTAGCGGGCAGTTTGCAGTCACGCGCCGAATGGCGAGCACAGTTGGAATTGATAATATAACACGTTTTAGTTCATTTTTCATTTTTATTCAAGCCTGAAATGTAACAACTAAATATAAGAATAAAACATCAAATATTACATTGACGTCGAGTGTAAATGTGCGGTGCGTGTAGATGAAAAAATTCTGAGGAATTTTCAACTTCAATTGTGGCGTGAATGGCAGGGTTAGAAGTGCAAATAATACAGATTTGACCGCCAATAGAGAAAATTAGCTGAAGAAAGAGCTAAATTAGTGCGTGGAAAAGAATTCGCCAGACAATTAGAATCTGTGAGGAGTGCAACCGAAACAAAGACAATGTCAGCAGAAAAGTGGGGAACATTGAACCGTTCGAAGAAGGCGAGGATTGGTGGCAATAGCAAGACCGTTTGGAACTGTACATCAAAATGAACGTGTTAAGAATTAAAAAGAAGTGTTGTTATTATTAACGTCAATTGGGAAAAAGTCGTACGCGCTTTTGAGTAATTTGTGTGTCCCAGCTAAACCAGCGGAAAAAGACTTTAAAACTTTAACGGACTTGATGCAAAATCACCTCCAGCCCGCCCCAAGTGAAATAAGTGAACGCTATAAGTTTAAAAAGTGCACGCAAACGGACAGTGAAAATGTACAAAACTTCTGTGCAAAATTGAAAAGTTTGACCCTGAATTGTAGCTTTGGTACGGACTTCGACAATAATTTGCGCGACCAATTTGTGTGGGGAATCCAAAATGATTCAATAAAAAAATACAATTGGGCGATAAAAATCTAACATTCGACAAAGCTGTGGAAATTGCCTCAGTTATGGAATTGGCGGCGAGAGACGTTGCCAATATGAGCTCAACGGGGAATTCTGGGAACGGCATCATGTACGTCCAGCCAATCAGAAACAAAGGACCGGCGAATGGCAACAGAGCGTTTTCTGAGAAGAATTCAAAGCAGGGTTCGGCAAGTACGAAAAATACAAAGTGTTATAACTGTGGAAAGACGGGACATGTAATGTTACAATGCAGGTTTAAAAATTACAGTTGTAGTATTTGTAATAGGACCGAACAGAGAATCAGAATTTCTTGGAAAATCGTAATTTTGTCAAAGAAAAAAGGAGCGTGGAGAATCCGTACAATTTATTGTTTAATATTTATGAATCTAATATGATTTTAAACAAAATTGAAATATGTCTGTCGGTTGGAAATCAAAAAATAAATTTTGAGGTAGACACTGGATCGCCGATCAAGGCGTAATCCTAGAGTTTTTACAGGGAAAAGTTACAAACGTAAAGCAAGACTAGAGAAATCGACTCGTAAATTCAAAAGTTACACAGGTGATGCAATTATTCCAAGGGGAATATTAGAAGTAAGGGTTCAAAGAGATAAGGTCAATAAAAAACTCGAAATGTTTGTGCTCCCAGGGAACAGTCCTCTGATTTTAGGGAGAGACTGGCTAGGATTACTGAATTTAGTCAATAACAATAAATTGGATAGTGGTATGTCGATCAATAAAATTTCAGATGTAGCCGCAAATAAACGGTTAACAAAATTTCCGGAAATTTTTGCTCCAAAATTAGGGCTTTATAATAGGAAAGAGTTTCAAATCCACTTGAAAGAAAATGTGACACCTGTTTTCAAAAAACCGCGCCCAGTGCCGTACGCTTGGCGGGGGAAACTGGAAGCCGAATTGAAAGAAATGTAAAAAGAAGGAGTCTTAACTCTAATTGAAAATAGCGAATGGGCTACACCGATAGTATGTGTTTTGAAGAAAAATGGCAAGTTAAGAGTTTGCGGAGATTATAAAGTCACCTTGAATCCTTGCAATAAGGTGGATAAATATCCTATTCCAAGAGTACAGGATTTAATAGCCAAGGCAGTGGGTAATGTGATGTATACCAAGTTTGATTTGTCGCAAGCGTATTTGCAAGTAAAATTACATCCTGACTCGTCGATTAACTGTTTTGTCGACACATTTAGGATTATTCGAGTTGAATAGGGCTTATTTTGCCATTTCCTCTGTGCCTGGGTGGTTTCAGAGGGAAATGGAAAATCTTTTTGTGGACATGGATGGGATGTTAGTGTTTTTCGACGACACCCACATAGGCGGGCGCGACCAAGTCGAACATGACAGTCGCGTATGTGAAGTTCTGAGGCGACTAAACGAAACAGGTCTAACACTGCCGTCAGAGAAATGTGAATTAGGAAAAAAGTCTGTTGAGTTTTTGGGCTACAGATTAGATGAAAATGGTATGCATGTCTTGGATAGCAAAGTCGAGGCCATTAGAAAAATGCAACCACAAACATCAGTTACAGAGTTGCGGACCTTTTTGGGCATGATGAACTTATACTTCAAATTTATCAAAAACTACGCTTATACTGTGAACCCCTTGTACACACTGTTGAGTCCAAAAAACCCATGGTTTTGGTCACGCGACTGTGAAATAGCATTTGAAAATGCAAAGAAAAGTTTAGAATCAGCAGACGTTCTGATGTTTTACAGTACTCAATTGCCAGTAAAGATAACTTGTGACGCATTTTCAACCGGAATTGGAGCGGTTCTGTCGCATATTTTAAAAAAGGTGGTTGAAAAACCATTTGTGTCAAGAACGCTAACGGGCGCAGAGAAAAATTATTCTCAATTGAATAAAGAAGCTCTTGCGCTAGTCTATGGGGTAAAGCAATTCCACCAATATGTCTTCGGCCGTAAATTTATACTAGAGACCGACCACAGACCGCTTATGTTTATTTTCGGGAGTAAAAAAGGATTGCCTCAAATGGCAGCAAGTAGAGTCCATAGACGGAGCGTTTTCTTAACAGGGTATGACTACGAAATACGTCATATACCGGGTATAAAAAATTGTCATGCAGATTGCCTATCTCGTTTCCCAAATGATAATATAAAGAAACAGTCAGAAACGGAAATATCATATTTAAATATGATTGAAGAAAATGTAAAAATCATTTCAGTTGAAACTGTAAAGTTAGCGACTCAACGTGACTTGACTTCTAAAAAAGGTTACGAATTTTTAAAAACCGAATGGCTTGATAAAGTAGAAGACGTGTTGAAAACTTTTAAAAGTCCAGCGGGCGAGTTAACTTTAGAAAGAGACTGTATAATCTGGGGTCATCGACTTGTGATTCCAGATGCATTGAAAGACAAGCTTTTGAAAGAATTACACGATGCTCACATAGGAAAAGTCCGAATGAAGGCTTTAGCTAGGTCGTACATTTGGTGGTCTTAAATTATTAGAGATTTTGAGAATGTCTGTAAAAAATGTGAGTTGTGTGTAGAGTGTTCACAAAATCCACCACGAGTAAATTTGCATTTATGGCACCGGCCATAATTGCCAAATGAAAGGTTACACATATATTTTTTAGGGCCTGTAAATAGTCGCATGTTCTTAGTTATCGTAGATACCCTTTGGTGGGTTGATATAAAAGAAATGAAGAACATAACCACTGAAAAAACGATTGATGCAATGAACGAATATTTTTGTACGTGGGGATTTCCAGAGAAAATAGTGTCTGACAATGGACCACGCTTGTGCTCTAGAGAATTTGAAAATTTCTTAGGTGAAAGAGGAATCTGTCATATTAAGTCAGCACCGTATCATCTAGCCTCTAATGAAGCGGCGAAAAACGCGATGAAAACTTTTAAAAGCAAATACAAATTGCTAAGTAGATCAATGCCATCCGAAAAGGCAGTGCAAGAATATTTGTTCCATTACAGATCGTCTCCCCAGTGTACCACTGGACATCATGGGACTTATTGAAAATAAAGGTGGGGGAATCTGTAGGGGGAAAACAGGATCAGCAAATTAGGTTTAGTACAGGCAATCGGCAAGTTGATTTTAATCCAAACGAAATTGTTTTGGCAAAAAACTACGCTACAGATAAATGGGAAAATCACGTATTGTCAAACCGTTGGGCCCAGTAACATTCGAAGTTGAAACGCTTAATCAAGGGATCACGAAACGTCATTTCGACCAATTAAAACATTGTAAAGCCAATCTGACTAATAACAGAGAGGTAGAAATTTCAATAGAACAATCAAAGACTGTCGACGAAAATTTGGTTAATCGTTCTCATAATGTAAGTGTCACTGAGAGTAATGATAAGCCTATTGTAATGAATGATAGTAATGATAAGCGTATTGTAATTAACGACTGTCATAGATATTCGAGCGTTAATAAATCTATAGGAAATGAACCTCAGAAATTAGAATTAAGTGATGATGAAAATGTAACGATAGATCATAATCATAATCCTCCGTTTGTTCCTCGATGTTCAAGTCGTTCTCAAAAACCCAAAAAAATATTGGATTTATAAGTGTTCATGTAATTGCGAAATAAGGGGGAGGAATGTAATGTATGTGTGAGTCGGCAAACGCGGTGCCCAGCAACGTCGCCACTAGTGGGCAGTTTGCAGTAATGCGCCGAATGGCGAGCACAGTTGGAATTGATAATATAACACGTTTTAGTTCATTTTTCATTTTTATTCAAACCTGAAATGTAACAACTAAATGTAAGAATAAAACATCAAATATAACAGCTACTTTCGGGCAATACGCCAGGTGTTACAAGACATTCGTATTACACTGTCTCTCATCATGCGGCTAATGATGAGCAGTTAAATGCTCTGCTGCAGACATTTTGGATACAGGAAAAACTACCTCAGGTTTCTAATCTGACTAAAGAGGAGCAAGAATGCGAACGGCATTACGCTGCTATTCATACTCGTGATAAAAATTGGCGATTTATTGTGCGATATCTCTTTAAAAAGTGTATGCCAACTTCTGACCTTAATTTAAGTGACTCGTATTATTGAGCACGAATTTTTTTTTTAAATTTGAAAGCCAGATTTGAGAAGGATTTGAGACTTAAAATTGCGTTCGCAGATTATATCACTGTGTTTGAGGCTTGTAAACACATGGTCGTTAGAGATCATAACTTTAAGGAAGATTCTCATTTCTTTTAATTGCCTTCTCATGGTGTGTGGAAGGAAGATTCTACTACGACTAAGCTGAGAACCGTTTTTAACGGCTCACTCAAAATAAAATCGGGTGTTTCACAGAACGAATTATCAATGACCGGTCCTAATATTTTGCCTAATTTATCGGACCTCATATGAAACTGGAGAAATTATAGGTTCGTTTTCTCCGCGGATATCGAGAAGATGTTTAAGCAGATTATGGTCCATCCTGATGATTGGAAGTCCCAATCCATACTGGGGTGGAAGGATCCTTCGTTTGATATATTAGTGTATCTTTTCACTACAGATACGTTTGGCTGTCTGTTCTCCTTTTCTAGCAAATAGAACTGTTAAAGCTTTAGCCGATTATCACGCTGTTACTCATCCCTACGGGACCGAAGTTGCTAAATAGGAGACTTATATGGACGACGTATTGTCTGGTGGCCATTACTTAGCTGAAACCATACGTAAGAGATCAGAGATCTTTGAATAGTTTGCTTTAAGTGGATTTCCGTTAAGAAAACTTGTGTCAAATGTGCGGAAAATTTCGCAAGGTCTTAAAACTGATCTATTGGCTAATGTATCTATTTCTCTCGGGGATGCTTCCACTGGTGCTTCGGGTTTAGGTTTGTTTTGGCTGCTTAGCCAAGATATTTTTAACTTTAAAATGAAAGAAGTTATTATTTTTAAACTGTCACAAAAAGAACAGTACTCTCTCAAATCGCTAAAATTTTCGACCCGATTGGATGGCTGTCGCCTATTAAAATTGTTGCTAAGGTTCTTATGCAGTCTTTGTAGATCGCTATGCTTGAATGGGACGACGAAATAAAGAGCGACAACTTAATTACTTGGAGAAATTGGGAAAAATCGATGGCTTCTATTTCAAAAATTGACATTCCTCGATGGAATGGGAGTTGCCAAAATGCTCATATCGTCGAATTACACAGTTTTTCTGATGCCTCCAAAACTGCATATGGTGTTGCAATCTACCTTCGTATCGTCACTAATGATAAAGTTTGTATGTCCCTGCAACTTAGCAAGGTCGTTCCCTTGAAATTGCTCAGTATCCCATGTCTGGAGCTTTCGGCTGCTCACTTACTTGCTTGTTTGACTAATCAATTTCAAATAATAGCAATATTCGATTTACTTCAGTACACTTGTGAACGGACTCTGCTATTGTATATCAATAGCTTCTAGATCACCCATCTTGATGGCCAACTTTTGTGCCAAACCGTTGTTTGGCAATTCATGAGCTTTCTTCTGCAGCACATTGGCACAACGTCACTACTAAGTTGAATTCTGCTGATATTGTTTCGCGTGGCTGCTCAGCCGAAGAATTGCTGAACAACGCCTTGTGATGGAGGAAGCCTGCATTCCTATTGAATTCGTCGACAGAGCCGTGGTCTACTAAGTCAGACATCGCCTTTGGAAGTATCATTGTGTCTGATCAAAGCTTAGTGTCGAATTCTACTGTGTTTTCGTATGCTTTAAAAAGCTCTCGAATCCCTTATGAATGGGAGCCACTTTGTATATTTTCTTCTTTGTTAAAAACTCTTCGCGTGTCGTCTTATTGTTCAAGGTTTATTTTTTAGATTAATGATGGTCTGAAAACTAAAAAGTTAAAATCATCTCTTTAGGTTTTATTCATCTCAAGGAAGATCTTTCCGACTTGAAGTTCTCTCCAATTGAATTAAAAGGCGCTATGTTATTTTTAGTTTATCATCATCAGAGGCAAAATTTCGCTGCAATTATACGTGAGCTGAATAACGAGAGAAGACTACCTAATAGTCACAATTTGATCAAGCTGAGTCTTTTTTTGGATACGGGATTGATCAGAGTGGGCGGTCGCTTAGGAAACTCTCTTTTACCTTTTGAAAACAAACATCCACTCATTCTGCTTCCTGACGATCAAATAATTCGATGGCTTATACAGAAGGCTCACCTTGATACGTTGCACGGTGGTCTTCAAGCTTCGCTCAAATACTAAAGACTTACTTATTGGATTGTAAGAAGTCGAAGCGCGGTAAAGAACTATATAAGTAGATGCTCGCCGTGCATAAGATATTCAAAGCGTTCTTGTTCTCAGTTTATGGGTGATCTACCGATCAGTCGAGTCTTTCCTTCCAAACCCTTCAATATTTCTGGTGTCGACTATGCGGGACCATTTAAAGTGAGATTATCTAAAAGTCAGGGTTATTCCACATTGAAGGGTTTCATCTCGATTTTCACCTGGTTTTTGACTCACGCGGCGCAAGTAGAAGTAGTTGAGCAGTAATGCATTTGTTGCTGCGTTCCTCGGAGAGGACATTGTGCACATCTCTACTCTGATCGGAGTACTACTTTTTTTGGTGCCGACTTAGAACTTAAAAAGCTTTTTGATTATATTAAAGATTCTTCTAGTGACATTTTTCGAGATCTTTCCGATACTGGTACTTGTTGGCGTTTCAACCCTCTCAAAGCGCCACACTTTGGCAATCTTTGGGAGGCAGCAGTGAAGTATGTGAAATTTCACGCTAAGCGAGTTATGTGGGAACAGGTTTTAACCTTTGTAGAATTATCTACTTTTTTATGTAGGGTAGAAGCTATCTTGAATTCAAGACCTGTATTAGATCTTACTTATGATATCAGGGATTTGAATCCTTTGACTCCCACTCATTTTTTTGTTAGGAAGACCCTCCTATTTAGTGCCTGAGCCTAATTATTTAGAAGATAAAATTCCCAATGGAGGTAGATGGCGATTACAGTCTCAGATGCTTTAACATTTCTGGAATAGATGGTCTAAAGAGTAGCTAACTTCTTTATACGAGAGACAAAAACCACGCGTGAACCAAATTTCATTGTCGATAAAATATCTAGTGCTTATTGAAGACGAGGGAGGACTTACCAGGGAAATGGCCATTAGTGAGAATTGAACGAACTCACCCTGGACCTGACGGTTTGGTGAGAACTGAGTTTCTCGAGACAGCTATTACCAATCTAAAGATACCTGTAACTAAGCTCATTCTAGTGTCTAAAACTTTAAAAAAAAACTGCAAAATTGTGGAAGCGGGTTGTTCTAACGCTATTCCTCAGTCAGTCTCTTAGCAAACCTGCCGTTGTGCTAAAGTAATGATAGGCGGTTGTTGTTTATTTCACGTGATGCTAGCAGTACACTTGTACCGTAACTAACAGTAAATTTGTACCGTAACAAAGTAATTCGGCGAACCGCATGGAATGTATTGAAGTTAAATGGTCACTTTAAAGTAATTAGAAAATTAAATCATGTACTTGGGAATTGATCTGAAAATGTGTTTACTAGCTTATATTCCGGTGCTAATTTAAAAGTGAATTATTATGAATTATTTGAACAATGTGAAGCTTAGCCGGGAACTTAGACTCTTATAAATCTTTTCTATGTAGAAAAATAATAATACAAACAGTCTACTTTAAAACATCATTTGATTTGAGTTAATTTCCTACACCACCATTAGATCAAGAAATCCAAACACTTTTTAAGGATGAAACTATAAAAAACATGCAGGTTTCTATATAACGCCATAATCTCGGTAATACCTAAGAAAATGGATACATCAGGCAGGAAAAAAATTATAAATTAGTCAAAGATAATAAAACAGTAAACTCGGTAGGTACTCTGAGCATAAATAAAATTTTGGAAAATTTAGGGCAAAAAAAATACTTTACCGTCGTTGATGTCAAACGTGATATCTTCTAGATCAAGTTCAATACATTTCATAATATTTCAACGCACCTTTGATGACATCTTACGAACACACTGTCATCTGAAGTTTGGTTTACATAGATGACATTCTCATTTACATAAAAAATCAAAGGCGATCATATTTAACACGTTGATATCATTGAACAGGGAACTAATAGGAACGGTGACAAGGCTGTGTCAGCTAACGTACGAGAGAGACGACTATTTTACTCTTCTTCTTTTTGTGAAAACATATGTTTGGTTTATGAATGTCAAATTCGTTTATGTCAAGGGCCGAAATTGTTTGAAAGTTCATGCGCGATTGATAATTTATGGTGATTTGCAAATGTGACGAGTTTGAAAAGTGACTAAAAACTTGAATAGTGCTATCTTTTATCAATAGACGTGTTGTGAGTTTGAGTTATCAGTGACAAAAGCGAAAAAACACTAAAAAGAAGTGCATCGTAAGGAATTGTCGAAATCGGCCGTATGAACGCTCTGTCGGCATTTCATTTCACCGGTAAGTGAAGATTTCTTGAAAAAAGTGTCATCGTAATAGTTTTCGTGACGAATATATATGCTAATTTCACAGAAAATCCCGCAGAAAAAATGTTGTATATTGTTTTGTTTATGAATGTCATTTTTCACCTCTTAGACATTGTGCCACTCAGTAGCGGTTCAGAAGATAAATTTGAGTGGGTTCAATTCATACAATTTTCCTTATTCATAAATGATCATTAAACGTGCTAATGAATTTGATGTATTTATCCTACACAACTGCATTATAAAAAACATTTTGACAAGCAGCACCAGCACCTTAAATCCGCCTAAGCCGGTCCCAAGCCCGGTTGCAAAAAGGATGAGGGAGGTGAAATATATATATATATATACTTAGCTGAAAATTTTCAACAGTAACCTAACCGATATATACATATATATATATATATATATATATATATATATATATATATATATATATATATATATATATATATTTATATACACATAGACATTTATATATATATATATTTATATACACACATATACATATATGCATATAGATATGTATTTATATATGTGTATATATATAATATATATAAGTTTATGTGTGTGCAAATAAATATCTATATGAATATGATAAAAGGTTGCATTACTGTTACATATTTTCAGCTTTTTTGAGACCTATTCAACTAAACCTCTCCGAATTCATAATTGGTTTTCAAATTTAGCGCCTTTTAGAGTCATGCCCCCAACACGTGACGATGTACGCCTTTCAGATTGTCATTAAGCATTCCAACAGTAGATGCTTCGAAAAACTCATATCAGGAAATTTGTTTATTTTCTTCTCCATTAGTTCCTTCCTCATTGCGTTGATATAGTCTTCAACACTGTCAAAAGGGCTACTCAAATGAAAATTTATGACCTTAGAGTCTCTAGGTTTCGTTTTGTTTGAACGTGGAATCAAATCCAATTCCCAAAAACTCACGTCATGTTCACATATCCTCTTTTTCTACTCCAAGATTTCTATCCTGGGAATGACGTAATACCACATTAGCTTTCTTCTAGACTATGCCCAACTGGCCAATTAACGTCAATTCTGAGGCGGAAAGAAATAAGAGCATCAAAAAAATTTTCAAAAATATAAAAAATTACTTGAAAAACAATGTACTATACGCCTTTAATAAAATCAAGAGTTCCATGGTGTCGCTGGATATAACGCTTTTTTCCCAGACTTTCAAAAGTATTTTCAACTCACCACAGATGCATCACAGCAAGCCAATGATTCCATTTAATGACAGTGTAAGGGTCCTTTAATTCATCGAACATGAACACTCAAAACAACCGAAATCAACTATGCGAAAAACAAAAAAACATATTCGAGATAATTAGCACCTCAAATGTCTGAAATTTTTTTTTATGGTGCTTGCTTGTCACTGACAATGGACCGTTTACTTACGTGCTTAGCAAAAGGAATACAAGAGTAACAATAAAACGAAAGAAACAGAGTAGTAAACTTTGAATTGAAATACAAAGCAGAAAGAGAAAACATAGTTGCCGATGATCTCTAGGGAACCCCACAAGATTCAAATATCCACAGAATAACCTCTAAACGCCATCGCGACGGCAATTTGTTACATAACCTAATTTACTGTAGCGATACACCGATCAATACTTTCCAAAACCAGCTCATCCTAATCATTGGCGAACAAACAAGCTGTCCGCTACAAAATATTTTTCCAAATTACTATTATGAATTAATACAAACACATTTTTGATGAGCCACAGTGCACTCGAGAAAACACAAAAGAAAATTTTTCGAAGATCTTAGATCCGACCCTAGTGAACAGAATAACATATCCGAAAGCAAATTATTCCCTTCATTGTAGGAACTATCACAATGCATTCACCCTGAAAGAAGTCAGAAACGTGCAGAGTGAAATAGAACAAGATGAGATTATTTTTAAGATTCGAAAGAAATAACAAAATGAGATTATTTTTAAGATTAAGATTTAAGAGAATATACCCCAAACCAAAGATGAACATTATTTGCCCAAAATAAGTGCCAAGATTAAACTAATAGTTAAACAAGTTCAAACTGAAATAAAAATTATTATGAACGGAATTCAAACAAGCCTATGCTTGAATTTGCAGGACACAATCTTCATGCTAACATTAACTTAACAGGTGGATAAGTTATACTTACAGCAATCAATAAGTTTTCTAGGTATGCACAGTGAAAAGCACTAAAATCTAGAGCCATTGAATATAATTTTTCTTCTTCCAACCAAAATATTTGGTGGTAAACGGACAACCAGCTCTGAACATTGCTTCTATTTTAGTCATGATGCAGGATAAATTAAATAGCCAAATTGATGTGTTTCATGGCATTCTTATGGAAATTATGAGATGCCTAAAACGGGTGACGTGTAAAAAACGTTATGTCAAATTGCTGGAAAGGTTAGTTTTTGAGTAAATCTGCACTTTCCATAGCGCAACAAAAAGAAAGCTTATCAAACTTTCCTATGCCAGGTGTGTTTTTAGTGTAGTGAAATTGAATTTCATTATAAAGTTATCATCACGGTAAACAACACACAATTATAAATAATTGAAGCTAATAATGCACAATTTGTCCAAATTAAAACCGGAACAGCTAATCAAAATAGGGAATTTCAAACTTATTCATATATTACAACTTGATCAAAACAGAAAATTTGTATTCGAACCTTTGTCACTTATCGATACTCAGATTCCATGTGGATGTCTTTTCCATGTTCCCGAATCAATACCTCCTAAACAACATTGAAATCGTTGGAACCAAACGCTCGTTCGATTTTTTGGGATCAGCGTTGAAATGTAAAGCATGGAATCTCGAACATTATGATTTAATTTTTTTTGAAAGGAAAAATCAATGAAACAATTGCCATAGCAATAAGCAGATGTTTAGATTTAAAAAAAACCCGGCTGCTCGTATTTATAAAATTACAAATGAAACCAACATGATTTTATGTTTGATAAAATGGATGAAATTTTTGAAAACACATTTGCTCTGAGTGCCCAATATAGGATAAGGACTACAGAGGAAGATATACTGAGCACTGTCAGATCTGTAGAACTAGCAAAAGCGGACATTTAATTCGCACACTAATTCAGTCGCGGCGTGTATATGCACACGAATTGCTGAAACACAATCGCGACCTCGCCATAATACAGTTGCCCAGTTCCACATAGAGAAATTTCATTATGTGTTTTCACTCGTTCTTTTCCGAACGATACAAAAGCCAGAGCGCTCTTCCTGAGTGATTAGTTATTTTTACATCTTTTGTCTTAGGTTTGTTTTTTATATATTCTTTATGCTGTGGCCTACACAAAACACATGTCTGGATAATTTCTCTTGCTGACAACACTATTATGCAGTCGAACTATGGAGCTGGAGATTTCATCGTAAGCTAATTAGAATAAACAGTTCAATTACAATTCGATTTTCCTTTAAATAATTTTTTTTCATAAAACTGCACCACTAAACTTGTATACGTTAGCAGATGAGCAAAACAGTGTCTAAGCTTTTGAGAGGTAACTTTGCCTAAGCTGGTTCCAAACTCGGCTGCAAAAGGAAAAGTCTGGCTTCTAAAATTATAAAATTAAGTTTGCGTCTCTCGGTTTTGATTTATTGAAGTTGAAAAGTTCACTTTTAGAATAAAAAATTCATTTCTGAAGGATGTTTTTACTTTGAAATATGCTTTCTAGTCTAGTCGGTTACATCTGAAAGCGGTATGTTTTATTTATATTGATTTGAGGATTTTTTTTGTGTTATCGTAAATACCTTCCTTATGATATACGGAATCTTTTCGGAGACATTTTATTTCTCCAAGGAAATACTATGATTTCAACAGGGATATTTTGCTTGAAATGCGCACCATGTCAATGAAATTGCCACGCTAAACTTTACTTTACTTCTATGGTAAGTTTATTAGAGTTTTCGTTGCACACGAGCATCTTACTACAATTTGGACATGTGGCACAGCCACCCAAAAATTTAAATTTTTGGTCACGTGAAAATGTAGCGAAATTCTCAAACACAGATAATTTTATTTGTATGAAACCAATAACTTGTGTTATGAGTGTCATTTAGTGTGTCAATATATTTAATACGTCTATTTTCATTGTTACTTTAAAAACGTTTCAGAAGAGTTTTAAAATATTTTTTACATGTTTTCACGATATCTGATAGGAGTGTAAATAATAGGGATCTAGCTGCATTTAGTCTTTAGATATTTTAACAGTAAAACTTCACATCGAAAATCCGTAATTTCATATTTTCATGGATTAGCAGCTAGATGGTTAAGAGGCGATCGATCACCACTGCCTGGCCGTTTGCGCGGCAGCGATTTTCAATCTGCTGCAACAAAGTATGTGCACACGAAACTCCGTTCCCAATTTCATACATTGAGGATTGAGCCATGCGAAGGCGCCAGATAACCAACCGCTTAAGTTTGTAGTTGCGGCAGATGTGTGGTCTTCGAACGCACACAAACAGCAAATTTCTCGTGAGCTGAGACTAAGGGCTCAGCAAATTTTATGCGAACGCATCAGCCCTATTTATTTGGTTACCGTTCAGCGCGTGACAAGAGGCCGCGATCCCCACACGTTTTCTTAAATAAAGTTTTGTCATAAGTTTTATATTGTTTGGGTTCTTTTTGCCACGATTTTCGCACAATCAGACTAAATTGGCGATCCTGCCAGGAAATTTGCAATTGCCAAACACGATCTCAGCGGTTCTTCTAAGTGTTATTTCAATGGGTTTTGCGCAATTCCAACAGTTTTTCCTTCTTGTGACATATTCGGTTTTTCGGAATAGGTGGTTGCACCAGTGAGCCACCTGCAATTGCCATCGTGATCAATACGATGGGCGTTAGTTTTTGTTAGCAATTCAAAGCGAAAAACCAGATTGTCTTTTAATCGCATGCTGTTAACCCAGATCGGCGCTTTCGCGTGCAGACTCTATCGTGACCACGTTCGAGGAGTGAAACGATGAGCTTTTAACAATTCAACGTCCACGGCCTTAGTCCATTCATTAGACAGCGCATTCAAGCCGGCGGTGCACCCTTCTTAATGAAACTATTAAAGGCCCTTTTCCTGAATTCAAACTAGGATCTTTCACATTCGAACGACATCACAGAACCCAACCCAACATGTAAACCCTCCACGCGACGAAAGCAAAACGGTCTCGACACGCGAACGAGACCCACATCCTATCGATCCCCCTCCACTCATGCTCGATAGCAGCAAAATCAAAAGGGTAGCAGTGCGCGTTTCCCCTTTTCCGGGTGGAGACATCGAGCTGTGGTTGTCACAAGTGGAAGCCGCTTTTGCAAAAGTCGTATTACTGGTGACCAAAGTAAATGTTCTTCTTTGGTGATCAGCTTAGAGCCTCGCGTGATACAACAAGTGCATGATCATAACGAGAATCCACCAAAGAGCGATAAATACGACACCCTCAAGAAGGCAATCATCGCAACCTTTGGTAGTTCGGGTTAGCAACGGATGCACCAGCACCTTGCCGACGTATAACTGGGAGACCGAAAACCTTCGCAGTTTCTCAACCGGATTCCCGCACTCGCCAGATAATGCTTCCCAGACGAGATGCTTAAACAGATATGATTTAAATGCCCTACACGCAGCCTAGGTGCTATCCTCTCGGAAAGTCACGTCGTACTGTTAGAGTTGACCATTATCGCAGATCGTGTGCACAAGCAAACTCAGCTCACGACGCCTTTTAGTGAGACTACAGTGAATAACCCATCGAACTTTCAGACATATCCCAGGACTGAAGACTTAGTCGCGCAAATAGCCCGTCTAACTGAATGATTTAACGTACAAGACTTTTGCACTCGATTCCTTAAGCAGCGGGAACAAAGCCTCCAATGAAACATGATCGTCAAAATCAAATGACCCAACCGTATCTTTTCCCAGCTAACGGTACTCCCATATGCATGAAAAGCGAACGACGCCTAACACTAAACTTGGAACTGCGACGACCTTTAACATAGTTTTTCATTAAAGCGGATGTCACTTGACCCATTATCAGTGCTGATTTATTAAAAAACTATGGACTACACGTCGACATGCGTGGTCAATGGCTGATATAGAGTGAAACCAAGCTCACTTCGTTGGCGTAAATCATTTTATGAATAAACCACTCGTACTCATCTAGTAAATTCGGTGAATATGGTTCCCTATTGTCGGAATACCACGATATTATCTTACTGTCCCCACTTAGAGGTCGGAAAAACATCTCTTTGCTGAGATTGGAACATTTGCATCTGACTCAGTAAAAAGATTCGAATCAGTGATATTCATCATTTGGATCATTTGGAACACTGAGTCGGAAGAGATATTTAGTAACATGAGTTCCAAACAAGGTATACAAACAGATCGAATTTCCAAATTGCTTCGTTCTACGCACCGCTTCTATCGTGTCGGCACATTGATGGAATATGCTCAACAGGGCTGCCAGAGTGTGATATGTTCTGTGTTTGAGCAAATTTCATTGAATATGAAAAAAATTGCAACAATTATTTATAATCCTTAATGAGCTTTCGTTGTTGAAGAAGAACTCGAATCTGAAAGCCCATATTTGACTTACAATCCAAAGAACATGACTGCAGTGTAAAATCTCACACAAAATGTATAAAAGCACAATTGAATCCTTACCATCTGATAAATGATAAAATCTTACATCTTCAAATCATATAATATTGTATGGTATTGCATTTTAAAGTATTACAATTGAAACTTCCAATTATATCTTAATATATTTGTTATTTTTGACTGGCAGCTCTATGTCAACACATTATCGCTCTCAACTTATTCTCTTAACTCTACTCGCGTCTGTGCTATGCATCTTCACTTAAGTGACGCGGAGTAAAGTGATCAAGCAATGTTTCAGTTTCTTTCAAATTTTAAATGATGCATTCGGAACATTGTTACTGTTTCAATCTTTCGAAACACTTTGATGTTTCGGAATACTCAGTCAGTTCAGTAAAGAGTTACACACCTCTACTAGACATCACGACAAAACCTGAAGTAGCACGTATCACATCGTGGCCGAATGTCCACCGACACGCACAAAAGGGCACAGACTCTCCCCGGACAAATTAGTAGCAGCGCAAAATAAGGTAAATGTCATCGTTTTCATTTGGCGATTGTTACTCCTGCAGGGTCTATCGTGCGCTTAACACATGCACAGTTCCAGATCGATATCCTATTAGATTCTTGCAAGATAAACTTTTTACCGTGGTAGATCTGCAAAAAGCATACCACGAAATTCCAGTAGAGACAAACGACATCGCAAAGACGGCTATAATCACGCCATTTGGCCTCTGAATTGATGTTTATGACTTTCGGTCTCTGCAACGCTGGACAAACTTTCCAAAGGTTTATGTCCGAGAAACAGCGCGATCTAGACTACGTTTTCGTTTTTCTCGACGATATTCCCATTTACTCGCCAGATCACGATACACATCGACTACACCTATCAGAAGTGTTTGATCGATTCAGGAAACATCGGCTTTCAATCAACGTTGAGAGATGCCAGCTAGGCAAATCCAAAGTTAGAGAGGGCCTCAAACCCTTCCCTGAGAAAGTGTAAGGTATATTAGCAACGCCCAGGTCACCAACTGCACAACAGCTAAAGTCATTTTTGGGAGTGTTTATTTTTTACCGAAGATTTCTGCCGCACGCAGCGCATTCCCAAATTATGCTTAAAACGCTTATTCCCGGAGATAAACGGAACGAGAAAATGGAACTGACGTGGAGCTAAGCGGCAATAACAGCTTTGGAGGCTCGTAAAAGCGGACTTGCGCGTGCCTTTCTCTGGTACATCCCAACGGCTCAGCAACATGGTCGCTTCGGTATTTGATGCAAAACCGATGATCAAAGGAAATACAGCACCTACAAAAATAAGCTTCTTGCGATCTACGAGGCGATCAAACACTACAGGTATATGCTAGAAGGCGGAGTATTTCCTATCTTCACAGATCACCAGCAGCTGGATTTTTCCTTCCAGCAGCGTCCAGAAATGGCTTCTTACCGCCACCAGCGTTATTTGTTACATCGCCATCATCGACATTCATAACATTCTTGGTGGAAAACGCAATGGCAGACTTCCTATCTTGAGTCAACGTAATTCAGGCAATGGATTTCTGCGCTTAGGCCTTAGCACATAGCAACGGCAACAAACTAAGCACCTTGCTTCCCGATCGCACGAGCTGTAAGATGCCTTTGAAGTGGAAAATGCAAGCTTTAGAGGAATGTGGTTACAGCAACATGAGTTCACACTAACGTCCCACAATCATTTTTCTCATCAGTCTTGTGGAACCTGCATAGACTCTCACACCCAGATGCCAGAGCTACACGCAAGCTACAGATTTTTCTGGCCAGGCATGACTCGCGCCATAACTTCCTTTCTCCAAACCCTGCTAACGTAGCAAGATAGTGCAGCACACCAAATCACCAGTTCATCGTTATAGGTTGCCAGATGAACGTTTCTCTCACCTTAATACCGATCTTGTCGGGCGCCTTCAACCAAGTGAGGATTATTGGTATTGCCTGAGATTAAAAGACATAGATCGTTACAAACGCTGGCTCAAAACGATTCTTCTGCAAAATGTCACCGCTGGCACTGATCAGCAATCAAATAAGCCGTTTTGGAGTCCCAGTCAAAGTGACAATCGAAATAGGGCCACAGTTTGAAAGTTAAATATTCAGGGAGCTCACCAAAATGCTGAGAACAACGCATCTCTGTACAAATCCATACCGCCCAGCATCAAACGGGATCATTAAGCAATGGCATCAAACTGTCAAAGTTAAAATAGGATGTCATAAAGATAGCGATTGGACGAACACCGTACCCTTAGTCCTTTCGAAAGTATGATGAGCCCTAGAGGAAGGCATTCATTCAACGGCTTCATAAATGGTATACGGTACAGCACTTCGTCTTCCTGGAGAGTTTTTCACCGATTCTCACCCTTTTGTCAACAAAACAGACTTACTGCGTAACTTTTGGTCGCACATGCAATCATTGCGTCCGTTAAATATATCGCATCACGGTTCAACAGAGGTTTTCATCAGCAAGGATCTAACGACATGCACCTTCGTCTTTATGCGCAACGACAAGACGCTTTCACCACCATATGACATTCCATATCCAGTGAAAGCTAGCTATGCCAAGTATTTTAAGATCAATGGCCGTCATACGAACATAACGATCGATCGCCTAAAACCAGCCTATATTTCAATGGATCCAACAAACTCCACCAACGCATGTGCATGCATCGATCCACGTAAACCTACACGTTCAGGACGAAAGTTGAAGCCAACCATTCGCTTCAACCCTTGCACGAACATCATATCGAACCACAAAATTGCAATTGAAAACGCTCTCACACCGATCATCAGCAGTTCAACTATTATATAATGTACATATATTCATAAAATCAACGTAGTATTACTCAATGTAACCTCATACGATGCGCGCCAACGCAAACGCGACTGATTTTCTCATTTTATCGTGGCTTCTCTACTACAGTGGGAGTAGTGTGGCGTTCAATCACCACCACCATCTGTCACTGTGCGCACCAGCAACAAAGAATGCGGAATGAGGATTGAACCATATAGAGGCGTTACTTATCAGCAACCGTTTAGGAACGCGTACAAACCGCGAATTTCTCGAGAGCTGAGGCTGCAGATTCAACACACGTGAAATTTGTTAAATGCGTTTCAGCCAACACATCAGTCCTTTTTAGTCGGTTACCGTTCGGCGCGTCGCACGCGACCGCGATCACTATACCTTGTCTTAAAAAAAGTTTTGTCATAAATTTCATATCGTTTGATTTTTCTTTCCCGCGAGTACCGCACACTCCGGCTAAAGTTCCTTAATGATGATTCTTATGTGTGATTTGAATTACACGATTTGAATATAAAGCGAACAAAGGCGCTGAGCCATAAAATAATCAGAAGCACTGATGATCTGTTTATTGTAATTGTACCTGCCTTCAAACACAAATCTTTTTGATGCGTTACTTTGGCTTGTTTTAGTGAATGATATGCTAGTCAACACCATGTAAATTAATATTTAAGATTTAAAAGTCATGTGGCTACTTCGACCGGAAGTTATATAGAATAATCATGGTAAACCCATAGAATAACCCTTATCCTATCTCGCTCGCACATTTCAGTCACGGTACGTCATGCATTCAATGAAATTAGGGCTGCCAAAGTAACAAACCAGAGTCAGCATATATGACAAGACAAAATATAACGAAATTTTACATTTGAATCAATCGTTTCGAAAACGCCACATTATGAAATATGAAAATAGTCAGGCAACAAAACCGAATGTGGACTGTAGTCAATAATAAAGCTTTAGAACCATACAAATATCCTCAAGAGAAAAACAAAAAAAAAATTATCTTACGAGCACAAGTGATTTGTGCTAGTACTGACGAATTTCAACGATTGAGTAACAAATTGTACTTTGAAACTACAAATACGATATTGAAATAGAAAATGTGGTCTAAGTGGACTTTTGAAGCCCATACGACTAACTTCCCAGTGGGGTGAATAAAATACCTACAATTTGTTTTATTATTAAGTACTATAATTAATAATTACTTTTATTAATAATTAATGTTCTAAATTATTATAATCACTTTTATTATTTTGATTATTTTTTACCTATGCCTCCACCCCCTGGCGTCCGCTAGCAAAGCCTCGGCAACCTCGTTCTTCTCCTCGTCCACCTACTCGTCCTCGCCATCCTCATCGGCCTTCACCTCGGCCCCGGAATCCACAACCATTATTGAGGGTATTTAATTATTATTAATAATATTCATTCGTTATTAAGAATGTTTGATCGGTACTGAATAATTATAATTGACTTCATATTTACAATATCAAATCACAACTATTAATATTTATTGTTTTTATCAATACATATTTAAATATTTATAACAATATCCAATTATTAACTGCTTCAGCGTCACTACTCCCATTCTCCCAAATCTGTATAAGTTTGGAATTCTATAAATTGTTCAAGTTTCTTGTTCAAATAACGTTTTTACAAGATTGATCAAAATTTTGCTAAAACACACGATAATAATAATATTATTTTGAATAAATAGTGCGTTTCAACAGTTTCAAAATTAAGCAATTTTTTGTTTCAATTTTGTCATCCTCAATAAAAACGGCTGAACCGATTGCTAAAAACTCATTCAGTTCTAAGTTACTTAATTACGCGTTGAATGAAACAGGTCCCACGTCAATATGATCTTTGGTTCTCGAGATAATCGAGAATTCCAAACGCACATACGCACATACGCACATTCGAACATACGCACATATGGACATAGACACACACAGACATCTCTCGGAAAACGATGGATTTGGATTCAAGAGACCTTAAAACGTGGAGATAAGTAAAAATTGGGGATTTGCAAAATCGGCCCCATCACAATAACTTCTCACTGGGAACTGGAAAGTTAATAACATTTTTTACACCATTGGTCAAAGTTTTGCTAAAAAACACAATAATAAGATTTGGAAATTAAAAATATTAATAAGAACGTTTTTTTATCTGCACGAACGAATAGTGAATTTCATCAGTTTGATAATTAAGTTATTTTTTGTCTTTTTTCGGTGTTTTTATCCTCAATACTGAATACTAAATTTTACTGAAAATTAATTCAGTTTTAAGTTACGTGATTACGCGTCGAATGAAGCTGGTCTCACGTCAGTACGAAAAATAATTTCGAACGCACATACGTACATTCACACACACCGACATCTCTCTAAAGACGATGTATTTGGACTCTTGAGACCTTAAAACGAGATATGTCATAATTGGGGATTCGAAAAATTGGTCACATCACTTCCTTCTAGGAACTGAGAAGTAAAAAACAAATCAAATAATGATACAGAAATGAGTAATGTCAATAAAAAACGACAAGTACCAGCTATTATTAGATACCGAAGATATCAATTAAAGCACTATCCAGTAAATCATTATCGTGAAAAGATATTACTGTGTATGCCTTGGATAAATGAAAAATTTAGAAATCGAAGATGTCCATTACAAAACAGTATACAATAATAATATACAAGTAATAACCGCTAATCGGGCTATGTTCTCTATTATTCTTGATGAAGTTTTAGACGAAGTAAACGAAGATAATCTTACCAAAGAAAACGATTTTGACGTTACTTATGATTTTGATAAACCATTTAAGGATCAACGCATTGACATTTTTGCACAAGTTGGTGATGGGAAAGTAAATCAAAAGACACTTCATGATTCAAATAATAAAAATATACTATAAAATTCCACCGCGAGAACCTCAAGAAGACCTTTACAATATGCTGAAAAATCTAAATACAAAACAGATTGAAGTGGTAGTGCATATCTCACATTGGGGAAAAATAGGTAAAACTCCATTGCGAATATTCATCAGTGGATCAGCTGGTGTGGGTAAAACCACGGCTATAAACACATTATATCAACTACTTACAAACCATTTTGACAATTTGCCAGGTGGAAATAATGATAAAAGAATTGTAATATTGTGTGCTCCATCTGGTAAAGCTGCTTTCCTTATTAACGGTTCAACATTAAACTCAGCAATTGCACTATCCTGTAATTTGTATGGTGTAAATATAGCAGTGCTTTTGAATAATTTAGGCAACAATATATGAGAACAATTATGTCATTATTAATGAAATTTCAATGGTAGGCTCTATCATAATAGGTTATGTTAATACAAGATTAAGACAGGTAACTGGTTTCAATGAGCCATTTGGTGTCATATCAGTACTTGCAGTCGGGGACTTGAATCAATTGCTCGCTGTAAGTGACAGACCCGTTTATCAATTTCAAGTCAAAATCAAATGACACCACTAGTTGGTATAAATTTTTTTTGGGAGCAACTCGACTTCCATAAACTTACAGAAGTCATGCGTCAAAAGAATGATTCAAAATTCATCAACGCTCTAAATCATGAAACTCTCGGAACTATGAAAATTGATGGCATAAATTTAATAAAATCTCGAGAAACCAAAAATTACTAAAGACATTTCAGAAATAGATATACGACTGTTTGCTACAAATAAGAATGCATCTTCGTATAATGCACAAATAATTCTTCAATGTAATCGTAAATTATTTACTTCACAACCTCAAGTTATTTTCTCTATAGATATAACTGAAATTGAAAAAAAATTCTATTACGATCAGTAAGTGAAAAAATAAACAAAATCGTAATTGAATTACCTGGTGCTATCCATTGAAAGTGAGCATTAAATATATGATAATAGAAAATATAGATGTCAAAGATGGTTTAGTAAATGGTGCCTGTGGTGTTCTAAAATATATCGAATGTAAAGAAGCCAAGGTACCATCTGTGTTATAGTTAGACTTTCATACGCTAAAAACTGACATCAAAATACGAGCTCCTTGTTTTGATTTCATGACAAAAATTAACACAGATAAAGCTTTAACACCGAAGGAGAGAATATCGATTCGAACTAGCGTTGCGCAAGATGATGGATATAAAATCTTGAAAAATTAATTTCCTGTTACACCTGCAGAGGCAATAACCATACATAAATATCAGGGGCAAACATATGACAAAACAAGTGTAGACTTTGCGGCTCAAAAGAGGCACACTTTATCGATGTTATACGTTGCTGTAAGCCATGTCACTTGAATAAGTAGGCTATTTATAATTGGTGAATTTAACTTACCACATGTTATGAAAAATTCGAAAGTTGAAAATTATGCACTTATTGATTATTATTAAGATCAAACAAAACGTTACAACTGTCTTATAATAATTTAGAAGCCAAAGCAGAAACGATGGTAGTTTATCAACAAAAGTGTTCTCTTCTAACTTCGTCGACGTCTTAATCCTTAATTTGTTTCACACAACAGCTCCAATTTCTCGACTTCCTTGCGATACGCACCCACAAAAACAGCTCCCAACGAAACTCAGAACCGAACCGTTGAAGACTACGCACCCAAAAAAAATCCCGCCAGCTGTTCTGCCGGCGAAATTTATGCAATCCCCCGATCCCGTTTTTCTGCATCGGCGGTCAACGGTCCGCCGAGTTTGCTGACCTCGGTGAAGCTTTCCTTGCATTGGACCAGTTTTGGTGCCAATTGTCAACGCCAGTCAGCTGGCGATTTAACTTTTGACCGATTGGCCCTTGAGACACATTGTGCCGCTGGCAATGGAAGACCGCTGCGCAGATTGGTATCGACGACGTTGCCAACCTGACTCGTTTCATCGGTGCGTTGAATTCAAATGCTTGGACGTTGATGGTGAGTTCGGCATGTTTTTGCATACGTCAGTATCAGAGATATCTAATTAAGAAAACTATCCCATGGAGCTGATTTTACTGTTGATAATACTTTAAATTTTGCAGCTTTCGCGTGCCCGACCAGGAAACACCTCTCCGAAACATCCTTCCTTCCTACTTATCTGTCTAATCCAATGTAAATGTATACAATTCAATATCTTCTCTATATTTACATGCATACATCAATACCCTAAGCAAATCTATTTCGTGTTTATATAATTCAATATCTTAATGGAGATAAATCTATTCCTTATTATTTCAATTAATTCCTCCAATACGCCTTGTGTGAGGTGGCGACCCGCGTGAACTAAGTATATACAATCGGAAGCGTTTGCCTCACGATGGTTTGGGGTCTCCAAAGGCAGGACAGTCCTATATTTTGCTCTTATGGGATCGACCACGCTGGGTGTCGAACGTAACAATGTTGACAAAAAGAATTTTTTTTAATCAATCGTTTAAAAAGATATCAATTTTTATTACAATTGCCATTAAATACCCAAATCGATGTCATTTTCTCCAATGTTAAAACCATACAATGTGAAGCTTACGAATCATATTTTGCATACCATAAACCAATATTTGCTATTTGTAACGACAGTTCCACTCTGACAATCATAAAATAAATGAAAATAAAAGTTACCATGAAATTATCATAAGTAACGATGTTTGCATAAACACTTATAATGATAATGACGAAGATTTAATCCATATTGATAATGACAGGGAATGTCAAGGAAAATATTAAATATCGACAAGGAAAATATTAAATATCGTATTGATTATGATGTTGACAACGATATTGACAATATTTCTGATAATACCGATAATAATGACTACCATATGATTGTTATTCATTTTGATGAGTCGTATGTTTATTTCGATGAATTTTAAAACACAGTTTCCAAATAATCAAAATATTTACGCATACGGAGTAACCCACTCAAGTTCTATCATGGACAGCAATGAAAAACATCTCAATAATTGTTTCAAAAATTACTACAATATTTAAAGAAAGGTGCATTTTCTGCTTCAATTTATCAAGAAAAAATCGATGTACTAGTATCCAATTAATACGACTTATAATCTGAGAATGCCGAATTAAAATTTCTTTACTTCAAAATAACTAAACAACAATATGGATAACAGACTACACAGCTGACATCACAAAACCATTTACTTTCTGCGTAGATTGTTCAAGAATGACACTTCAAAACTAGGACCGTTCTTCATGAATTGTCGAAAAATAATCGGTACCAATCTGTTAACCATATCCTCAAGAGTTTTATCATCTTCAACAAACATTTGCATAGTGGCTTCTTATAACAAAATAAATAAAAGAAATCAATGAAGCTCTCATAACATCAATTATCATATCAAATCCAACATAACTTAAGACGCATCAGAATATAAAATAACAATGTTTTTCCATAAATACTAATTATACGCGCCTATTAAAGGAGAAAACATTGCTTTACCAAAAGTAATTTTTACTATTACCAACTTCTACTTACAACTGGGTTCTACGTCATTGTTTTTTTTAAATTGTTAAATGGACAGTAAATATAACTTTCGAATGTTTTTTTAAATATAATATTCTTGTTTTAATTGCGTAATAATAAAGCAACATTATATGCAAAGCCATTTTGGATTTTCTCGTATCGAACAACATCCTCACATCAAATTTCTTTAAACTGTCATTACTCTACATTATTGCAAGCTCGTTATTATCGACGACATTTTTTTGCTATGAAAAATATTCAATCATTATTGGCAATTATCATTCGTTATTAAGAATGTTTGATCATTGCTAAATTTTCATGATTGCTATGTACAATAACAACTTACAAGTAACAATTATTTATAACAATATCAAATTTTTAACTTCACTAGCGTCACTACTGTCATTCTCCCAAAACGGACAATATAAATTTGGAAGTGTTTAAATTAATCTTGTTTTTGTTTATAACTATATAAAAATAACATTTTTCACACCATTGGTCACAATTTAGCTTAAACACACAATAATAACATTGGGAAGTTAAAAATATTATTATCAAGGTGTTTTAATCTGCATCAGTTTCAAAATTACGCTATTTTTTGTCTTTTTTCATCCTCAATAAAAAACGGCTAAGCCGATATTATGTGATTACGCGTCAAATGAAACTTGTTTCTCGTCAATATTCTTCTTCTTCTTCTTCTTATGTTCTTGAGATAATCGAAATGGAAAATAATTCCGAACACACACATACAAACATTCACACACACATACATCTCTCTAAAAACGATGGGGTTGGCCTTTTGAGACTTTAAAACGTAGGAATATGTCAAAATTGGGGATTCGCAAAATCGACCCCATTGTAGTACATGTACATACCATGTAACATCATAACCACCTGTAGTACATATACATACCATGTAGTACATATACAAACCATACAACATCATAGCCACCAATCATACATACAATTCTTACATGCACTACTTTTCGATAAACTCATAGAATACCCCTGTACTCAACATATGAGCATCGATAATTAGCTATGAACTCAGACACGACCCACCTCAATGACTCATGCACACTGGAAGATATGGTCAAGTGTTTTAAATACTGATCTAATTAATGTTGTTCTGGGTACGGGCTAATGCCCTTTTGCTGACCATAAGCATTCGAGTGCAATAAATGTAGGTCATGATTGCAACTGAATGGGATATGTATATTGATTGGGGAAATACGTTACCGTGAGAACCAAAACACGGCGCGTGTGATTGGTTCTGGTTATTAGTTTAGTTATTTAGAGTAGGCATATATTATGTATTAGTTTAAGAAAAAAAATTGAATAAAAGAACGAGTTGGGCTTAGGCTCATTCTCATAAATCCACGAGCAAGGAACTAAAGTTGCTGTTTTATTTAGCGTCGTTGCCTACCAGCGGCAAAGTTCTTAATTTCTGGTTAACTGGGCTAAGACTGCCTTTCTAGTTCGGCAGAAAAAAAATTGCCTCTGTTTTCGGCAATTTAAACAAATAGACATATCGGCCGCCTGAAACTATGTTTCTGCGCCAAATATGCGGCAGACTCACTGCCTGTAGGTATACCCAAAATTATCGAGCCCATAACCATTTAAAGGTCATATTATAGAGATATACCTCGTATCGGCCTAGAGGAGTATAGGCAACGGAGGCGACAGAGCGACGATGCTTTAAACCAGTAACATTACACCATTACAATAATTTCCCACTGGGAACTGGAAAGTTCAAAAATAATCCAATATTTGTTGAACTGACGGCAATTCGAATTTTATAATTTCAAACTTCGCTAGTTCTATTTACTGTTTCCATGTCGCCATTTATCGACATGCAAATGTGCTTTAAAAATTCCATTTTCATTATAGTGTAATTTTCAATTTTTACCCACTCTTGCTTTATATTCACATCACCTGTCCTTTCCTTTCATTTTTTTTCACCCCACCTATCAGGAAAATCACATCTTGTTTGTTGGAAAGTGTTGCTGAAATTCTTACTGGGCAACGTGTCAATAAAAAGCTGAAGGTGTCGAACGAACGAACGAGACACAAAGGACGTCCTATGGTCACGCTGAATTTCGTGACGTTGATGCCAATTGGAAAACGTTTCTTACAAAGGTTCACTCAATTTTTCGCCTGCCAGTGCAAACAATGTAATTAGCAATGCAAATGCAAGTCAAAAAGATATCAATGTATCCTTAGCCACGTTGTTCGCAATGATTCGAATTTTCGTACCGATTTTACTTTTAGTATTTATGTTATTTGATTTTAGATTTCAACAACATAAACTCACCATAAATAAAAATGTAAGCTTCTAGGAAAATAAGTGTACTTCTTACTCCGAATATTTATGGTGGGTGAATCTTATGTAATTAGATTTGGAGATTAAAAGCCCCATCACAAGGTATGTGCTGAACTGAGCTTGTCCGCTAGCAGTCACCAGACATGAAATATGTACTGCTTCGTTCCAGGACTGAATTTTAATGAAGTTAACGAGTCGCAAGTTTTATCAACTTCCACTTCCTTCGTCCACAAATTATTTAATCATTGCAAATAGCACTTCATACGAAACTGGGTGTGACATTTTCGGTGTTTGATGTTACGTATTCAAATCAAAACAAATTATTCATTACACATCGTGACTTAAGGGGTTATTCTACTTATATTTTTTTTTATTTTGCATATTTTGAATGAAAAGTGTCTCAAGAATAACTGTTTAAAATTTCACATCGATATCTTTCTTTGTTTTGATGCTGTAGCACTTTTGGCTCCTCTCGGTATTTCGAAAATTTGTGTAGCTAAAGCGGCCTTGAAGCGCTCGAACATCTGCTCGAAAATAACGGTACCATAAATAGTTTCTAAGTACAAATATATCACAAAACAAATTTCAATAAATAACACATTATATATACGCAGATTAAGCGTAAGTTAGAATTTTCCTGATATACAGCAAAAATTCGGTTGCAAAAACTTGAAACACGATTTTATCTGAACATAATTTTTTATGCGCGTGGTAAAAATGCGAAAAAACTATTCGACCGATTTACTTCAAACTTCGAGCACACACTTTCCTACTATTTATCTACTGCACTGACCACAGTTTAAAGCATAACTATTTTTTTTGGCAATATGGCAATTGAAAAAATGTCGAAAATCGACACTTTTTTTTCAAACTTGTGCCAAATGGCACAACATTTTTTTTTACATAAAGTGAGGTTAGTGCAGTAGTTTATACTCTAAACTTATAACTTGTTTTCTTTTGTATGATTGTAGATGAATATTTTTGCCAGAATTTTACCAGGCGTGAAACTTTTTTTGATTTACCTGCACTTCAACGTGGGGATTGGCAGCCGTCATTTTTTCTTCATTTTTTTTTAAATATATAAATATAATGTTCAGACTTCAATAAATAAGCATAAGAAATTTCAAAACGATATCTGTTGTAGTTTTGTTTATATAGCATTTTGAAAAAAGGTCACTTTTTCCGGGCTATAGGTAGAAATACCCCTTAATGCAAAATTTGCTGTCAACAATGTTTTGAAAGTATTTTTTCAGCTTAGCCCCGATTTACTTGATCCATTAAATAGAAGCTGCGACTAAGCAACGTCTTTGCTGATAGCTAGGGTTATATAAAACATTTTTGTTAAGAGCTATTCACCTTTTGCGCTTTATACTATGGAAATCGCGAATATGATTGTCTACGCAACAGAAAACGCATCAATGATGATGGGAAAAGACTAGTGTAAGAGGGATTTTGATATTGAAAATTTGTTTGGATTTACATTTTGCATTCATCAAATCTTTTTATCTGAATTAGAAAAGGTAGCCTTCTATTTATATTTCTGTTTATTGTATACTCCCAACTAGTTTATAAAATTTTCAAGAAAGAGTTATAGAGAGAAACTCTCGGAAATAAACTTCAAACAATTCACAGGATAATGAAGACAATAAAGTTTTCATTTAAGTTTATTTAGAATTTTCATCTAGTAAAAGATTTAGAGAATTTCATTCTTCTTTTTAATTTTGAAAGTTTGTTTAAGTTTGTTTAGCATTGCCTAAGATAGATCTACGAAAAAGAATGTAGTTATATAAACACCCTTGACCAAAAGTATAAATGACCTTTGTTTTTTGAGAATATCTCGAAAACGTTTTGTTTGTTTCAAATAAAACTAAAAATGTATTTCTACCCATATAATGTAATAACTAAGCCGATCCCCTTGAGCATGAATCACCTCGTTAACCCTTTTATGCATACTTGGCACTAGTCGATTATAAAATGCCAGCGAGCATTATCCTGTCAGAATACCACGACATTTACGTCGACGTTATACAAGATTTTTTCGATGGATGACTTCTAAATTTGATCCAGAATTAAAATGTACGTTCGGCTATTTATTCGACCTTCGAAAATAGAAAAGTCACCAACACCTCACGCTGCCATACATCCCCAAACGATTATGCTGCCTCCACCAAAACTTAGCTGTAGGGACGATACACTCCTGGCTATAAGCTTCCCCCACTCTTCGACGTTCATAGGTAGCACCAGCAGGACTGTAAATCTGTGTACGTTCACTCTAAAAGTCGGTTGTCTCTCACTATATTTATACATTGAAGCCCACTTCTAGGTATGATTTTGAAACTACTTAAAGTCTCCAATCTTTTAAGTGTTGTTTGAATCGTACACCTGGAACAGTTAAAACTTCTAGCAAGTTCACTATACGAAGTTTCTTCAGAATGAAAAGTTGCGCTCTGAGCGCGCTCCATTTCACTTAGTTTCCTAGTTTTAGGAATTTTAACAAGGTAGTATGGCATTTCTAAACGCATTTGAACAATTTCCAACAAACTTTCTACTACCTTCAATTCACCTCATTTCACTTTGGCTGTTTAACAGCGAATGAAGTCAACACAGCAAATATTCTTACTATATAGAAATCTCCTCCCTTTCAGCGCCTGGCCTGCTCACGATAGTTTTGGGTTAATTTGTATTCTACTCAAATAACCAATAAATATAAATAAATAATAAAACCACAACGAAATCCCTTCTGCCACATTGGAAATAGTTGAAAATTTCCCAGACGCCATATACTTTTGGCCAAGGGTGTATATGTTTTCTTTGACTATATTTCGAACAATTTAAAGTTGAAAAAAAACGTGAGTTCATTACATAATGGATGTATCACGTGCAGAACTAGGAAGTTTATCGTACGCCACGGGTTCTAATATTCTGAAAAGAAAATACATTCATGAAATAAACTAAGAACACTGTTGAAGAATTAATGTTTGTTAGACATTGATGAATCAACAGATTCTTCACCACTAATGTAAGCAGAAAGGCAACTCAGTCGATGTTTAGAAATTATTAAAATATGGTGTTCAAAATTGTATTGCACATATCGCAATACTTTCGGACAACGAAATCGATCTCCAGAACAAGTAGTATGTTGGAATGTACCCTTTTGGATTCACTTTAGTAGACTAAGTGAAGTACATAGAATGCTGCAACCGAATAAGATTTTCAAGAAGGCTCGAACTCGTCAATTCCTGGGAACGCTCGGAAAACACAAAAGTAAGCTTTGTGTCTTCTGCGCAAAAGTTTTATTATTACTAGTAATGAAACGTGCTTTACTTTTTGATGTATATTAATTTTCAATCCACTAAAGTTTTAAACTAGAGCTAAAGCAGGTTTTTTATGAGCTATAGACAAGTATTGTGGCTAGTTTAGTTAGAAATTTCCTTTGCAACACAATTATTTCAAATAACAAAAGCGTTTCTCATAAGCTAAGAGACTGCAATTAGGATATATCTTCCTGCAAGAGTTACTGTAAGCATCATACACTGCTGCAACATATTTAAGAATTTGTATAAACTTTTTGAAGATAACGAAAGTTATTTTTATGACCTGATTGTTGCTTCGCACTTTGGCTCAGATGGAACTTTCATCAGCAGAGGCCTTACGGCATGAAACTTCGAGTTTGTGGCCAACGACAAAATGAAACTTCCCCTTCAAAACTATATGGCGGCATAAATGTAATGATAGCTAGGCGTGCAAATTTAAATCATCATGAATTGCCGTAACTTAAACATATTGATCGATAAGCCTAAAAACTACATGTCCGGAACGGTATGTGAAGCCTAAAGCTCACTATATATATATATATATATATATATATATATATAAGTTACCATGCCATGGCCAACCCTTTTACCTGAGTCAACAAAAACGTCGAGTCATCAATCAATCTCCGAGCCATTCACCTGCTACCTGGCTACCTGCCAGACACCTGAATTGCAGTTTTACCGGATGCAGTGCAATCAAAAGCCAAACGCTGCATTATTTACATAGGTGCAATTAGGAGTTAAGCTTAAACTGTAAATTAGTCGATAGTTGGAGTTCATTAAATAAAGATTGTTTTTTTTTAAACAAACAAGTGTTTAAAAATTAACTGGTGCCCGAGCAAGGACCGCATTCGCAACACTGTGAAATACTTAGCGTGGTGATTATCATCACAATAACCAAGTAAAGTAATTATGTAGTAACATCGGTCACAATAACCAAGTGATAGCAAGATCGATTGATAACAACCAAATCAATCGACAACGCAGCAAACTACAGCCGTGCCAAACTCAACTCCAACTTCAACCAGGATCACAACAGCAGAGTTTTTTTTAGGGAAAAGAGGCCCCTTAGTAGCTCTACACGGAAGCAAACAGGAGTCAATCATCGATATTGGCAGCCACCCTAATACTGAAAGTAGCGGTCCAGAACCAGTCGACTCAATTGGGAAAGGTGCGGATAATTGTATTCGTATTGTTAATGTAAGTCATTACTATAATATATTTCTTGTAAATCCAGGATTTGGTAATTGAAATTTTTAAATTCGAAAAGTGCCTAGCCAATTAAAGTTATAACTACAGTAGTGAATTATATTAAAGTGAATAATAATTTTTGAAGATTTGAATAATAATAAGAAATATTTTCGTTTATCGTATTTCCATTGGTATTTATTTTTACTTGAGTGTTGTTGGTTACGAAAATTTGTAACATAAGTTTCGAAAATCGCTGCTTTATCTGAGTTTGCATTTCGTTTTCCGTTGCGGAATATATTTACTGAAATCTATAATCTATTTCACAAGTGTATTGTTTTTCTGCCCGACTTATTTCTAGCTAAGTGTTGTGGTTTTTACGGGATGAATCTGGTGTGTCGTTTGTTAACGTTGCACTCTTAAAATCAGTGATTTGTTTCGCTCTATAATGTAACTACGTTTGGTCGCATACAATTTTGTGAAATCCTTCTAAGATTTTTTTTGTGAAACAGACAATAAAGTGACAATTCTGCATACATAAAATTTTTTCTCTAGCTTGTCTGCAATATAACTGCTACCGTTCGAGATATTTTCGTCACACTCGTAGAATGGCGAATCGAAATAATTTAGTTCAACCATCTCGCCTGCAGGTGAATAATGATAACGGGGCTGTATTTCCACCTCCTACTCCACCTCAGAACTCTCCTCCATTAAACGCTTCTAACGCATCCCTCAGCTACGACAACCAAGTGCAGTGAGTTTCTCGTCTGGTGATAGAAAACCTCCAAATAGAGGGAAGAAATATCTTCAACACAATTATGAATCCTGCCTCAGAAATAACCAACGACGTCGATATACCAATTAACGCAAATGCGGATAGGAATCTATCTGAAATGGATAAGATTCCCGACGTTGTAAAAAGCCTAAGGAAATTTTCCGGGAAACCAGGAGAGGTCAGTTCATGGAGAAAAAGTGTAGATCGAATTCCCAAAATCTACGAACATTTAAAAGGCACCCCAAAATATTATGGGATCCTTTCGGTAGTAAGGAACAAAATCGTTGGAGAAGCAGACATCGCCCTAGAGTCTTATAATACTCCTCTTAATTGGGAGAAAATTGCGAAATGTCTGACTTTACACTACGCCAACAAACGAGATCTGGGTACCCTTGAGTACCAAATGACGACTCTTGTTCAAGGCAATAACACCATATAGCCAATCGACTTGTCGCAAGCACTGAATCTCTGCCGCAAATTGCAGAACGTTGATTATCACACCCAGCATGCTCATAGCTCCCAAAGTCACACGCGTAAACATTTTCCTCAAAACTCAGTTTCTTTAAGGAAAAACAGCCACATGTTGCCTCGATATCAGCCAAACCACAAACAACCTAAGAAAAGAATTTTATCCCACATTACTCCATAATCCGCAGCTACCTCAAACGCCACGCTTTACAGGACAGAACCAGTATCCAAACAACTGGCAACAACAAATCTTTCACGCACCACGATTTGATGTGCGGCCACAATACCCTAATTACTGGCAATTGCCACTCAAGCTCCGTAGGTATGAGCCTATGGATCACTATTCCATAAGGAGTCGCGCCCTAAATTACCAAAGTAGACCAGTGGTGGGTCGAAAATTTCCTGCTTAAAGAAAATCGTCTCAATTGCCTGATTTCAAAAACAAACAGCAGAGAAACTATTTTACAGATAGCTGTAACATATTTCCCGAGATCAGCAATGAAACTATGTTCCACAAAGATATAGAATCGGAGGAAGACTTTCTAGAGTATATGGCACAAGATGATATGGAGCCATTCCCACCCCAGCAAATGGCCCAAGAAACACCACTCCCCGAAGGACCTAATGAGGCCAAAATAAGTAATGATGAACTACAGGACATTCATTTTTTAGACTAAACAACTCTTCGCTACCATACATCGAACACATAGCGAGGAGCGGAGAAATTTTAAAATCCCTTGTTGATACAGGATCCAACAAAAATTATATTCTACCTCGATTTATAAAAATTCCTATGGAAAAAGATTCCCCATTTTACGCCAACTCTGTCGGTGGAAGAGTAAAAATTACACACCACGCATACATTAAGTTATTTGGCTCCAATATAGAAAAACTTAAATTTTTCATCCTTCCTGCACTCAGAAGCTTCGTAGGAATCATAGGTAACGACTGTTTGAAGTCATTAGAAGCAGTCATACACACGGGCGACAATTACATGATTATTAAGAATGGTATCAAAATCCCTTTAAAACAGTATATTTCCGAATCGGTACACAATAAAGATGTAAGAACGAATCATTTGAACAACAAGCAAAATACTAGATTACAATCAATTCTGGGAAAATACAGTGGTCTCCTCTCAGAACCAAACGAAAAGCTAACTTATACTACTGTCGTAAAAGGAGAGATCCGGACTACATCAAATGATCCGATATACTAAAAATCTTAACCATACCCGATGGAATTAAAAAAGGAAGTGGAAAAAGAAAATAATAAGCTTTTAGCTGACGAAATTATTAGACCATCAAAATCTCCCTATAATTCCTCAGTATGGATTGTCCCAAAAAAACAGGACGCCCCTGATGAAAAAAAATTCCAAATGGTAATCGATTATAGAAAATTAAACTCTATTACCATACCGGATAACTGCCCCATACCAGAAATAAATGAGGTCTTAGCAAATCTAATAAAAAACCAATTCTTCACAGTCATCGACTTAAAAAGTGGCTTCCATCAAATCCCACTGATAGAACGAGGCATAGAAAAAACAGCATTTTCGGTTAACAATGAAAAGTTTGAGTTTTGCGCCTTCCATTTGGGCTGAAAAATGCACCTCCAATCTTCCAGAAAACTTTGGATGACATACTCAAGGAACATATTGGTATACGTTGCCACATCTACATAGATGATATCATCATCTTTGGAAAAAACGAAGATGAACATTTTGAAAATTTGGAACTGGTACTAGAAACTCTCGAAAAATCAAACATGAAAATTCAGCTCGATAAGTGCGAATTTTTTGAAAAAGAAATCGAATTCTTAGGGTTTATAGTTAGTGTTGACGGTATTAAAACCAACCCAAAGAAAGTAGAGGCCATTGCAACCTTTCCTACGCCAAAAACACTTAAAGATCTTCGGTCCTTATTAGGCATGTCAGGATACTATCGGTGGTTTATAAAAGACTATGCTAAACTCGCCAAGCCCCTGACATCCTTTTTAAGAGGGGAAGATGGACGAGTATCCAAAAACTCTTCTAAAAAACGCTCATTTCTCTTGAAAACAAGGCAATAGCAACGTTTAACAAACTCAAAAACTCATTGATGTCAGAAGAAGTTGTGCTCTCACACCCAAACTTTGAAAAAGAGTTTGAACTAATGACGGATGCGTCTGATTATGCCATTGGCGCTGTCCTTTCCTAGGACAGCAAACCAATATCATTCCTTTCTCGAACCCTCAACAAAACTGAGGAAAACTACGCTAGGAACGAGAAAGAGATGCTAGCTATCATGTGGTCTCTGAAAGCTCAGCGTAATTTCTTTTACGGCTCAAGAAAAGTAAAAATCTATACAGATCATCAGCTTCTGATGTATGCCTTGAGCAATAAAAACACGAACAGCAAATTGAAGCACTGGAAGGCAATATTGGAAGAATATAATTACGAGCTTCAATATAAACCAGGAAAGGCTAACATTGTTGCCGATTCCCTTTCAAGACCTCCGCGAATATCTGAAGTCAATTCAATGACACCCACTGAGCAAAGCGATGAAAGTTCTTCACATAACATGATTCCTTCCGTGGAAACACCAATCAATGTATTCAGGAACCAGCTTATCCTAAAGATTGGGAACGAAAACAGCTATCAAATTAATAATCCTTTCGATAACTATACCAGACACACTTTCATAAAACAAAATTATACTGAACAGGACCAGATCAACACTTTCAAAAAATATCTCAACCCGAATGCTATAAACGGACTTCTCTGTGACGAACGGACGATGGGGCTCGTACAAGAAATCTACCCAAATCAGTTCAGTAGTTATAAAATTAGATACATGCAAAAAATTGTCGAGGACATTTTGGACGAAATTGAGCAAGAAGAGAAAATCGTTAAGACACACCGCAGGGCACATCGTAATGCTGAGGAAAACCATCTTCAGCTTTGACGAAACTTCTATTTTCCTAAAATGTCTGCAAAAATCAAAAAGCTGGTCAATCAGTGTACAATCTGTAAAGAAAATAAATATGATCGGCATCCTCGCAAACCCTACATTAACGCAACACCGATCCTGAATTATCCTGGACACACTGTTCACATCGATATATTTTCTACAGAAAAACGTTTGGTCTTAGCCGCAATAGATAAGTTTACTAAATTTCTTAAAGTCCAGATCCTGCAATCTAAGTCCGTCCAAGACGTCAGACAGCCACTCCGGGATATCTTATTTTAATTTTGCACTCCTGAAAATGTCGTTATAGACAATGAAGGTGCTCTTAGGTCAATTTCGCTAACATCTATGATGGAGAATGAGCTGAAGATAAAGATCTAAAAAACACCTCCATATACAAGCGAAGTTAATGGACATGTCGAACGTCCACACTCCACCCTAATTGAAATCATGCCATGTCTGAAGAAAGAGCAGCCCATACAATCTTTCGAAGAACTCTTAGAAAAAGCGGTACATGAATACAATCTGACAATTCACTGCACGGCAGGAAGAAAACCTGCAGAACTATTTCTTGGTCGAATACCTGGAACCAATCCAGAAGACTTCGAAAAGATTCGCACAATCAATATCGAAAAACTTAAATCTAAACAGGAAAAAGACCTTGCAAATAACAATAAGAAACAAAAACCTATAAAGAGTTATCAAGTAGGAGATATTATTTACGTAAAACTTAATACAATATTAGATTCCAAATTAACCCCAAGATACAGGCAAGAAACTGTAAAAGAAAACAAAAACACTACTGTTGTAACAGAGTCAGGCAAGACCTTTCATAAAAGCCACATAAAAAATTAGCTTATTCTTTCAGAATCAATCTAAACTTGACGCACATCAAAGTTCAGATCCTAGACTACACAAATTCACAGGTAATTGCAATAAAGGAAGGGATAGCGAAAATTACAACTGGAAACTTCAAGATCATACACGACGTTGACCTTGAACAATATGTAAAAGTCACTACAGACATAGCGGATGCTTTGGAAAACGAAGAACCCAAAAGCAGTCCCTTGTATCCATACCTCTCTCATGAATTGATACAAACCCAGGAATTTTTAGAGAATTTGAAACCAGAAATAGTAAAACGTTCCATAGACTTTATTGGTACAGCATGGAGGTGGATCGCCGGTAATCCCGACCATGAAGATTTTTTGAATATTAAAGATAAAATTAACAGCGTTCTTAAAAAAAACAACAATCAAGTAATAATAAACAAGTCTCTAAGCGATAGGCTAAACAATTTAACAGAAACATCAAATAAAATTCAAAGATTTGTAAAAATGAGTGAAAATTATATATACGAGCATATGACTAGCCGACAATACAAATTGAAATTAATAAAAGAAGAACTAATAAATATCAAGTACGCTATTAGTTTTGCGAAACTAGGAACCGTAAACACTTTAATGCTCTCACAAAAAGAAATAAAATTAGCTACTTAATCCTGGATAAAGAAAAACTTCCATACATATCGCCAGAAGAGGCATTAGAATTTTCCAATGTAAAAGTAATAACGAACCATTTGTATCTATTGTATATTGTCAATATTCCGATAACGAAAGAAGAAACTTTTCAAAAAATAAAAATAAAAACAGTAAAAAAAAGGAAAAGCAATTGTAGAAATTCCACAAAATATTGTATTGAAAAATCAAAATAAAATGTATAGCATATCAGAAAATTGTAAAACTGTAAACAATTTATCAATTTGTAGTCAAACTAGTTTAAGAGACATCAGTAACTCATCTTGCATAGCTAACATTCTACGAAGCTTAGATTCCACCTGCAATAAGATTAGCGGCCAGCACATACCAATCATCGAGCAAATCGCTCCAGAATGACTTCAAACGGAACATCAGCATCGACGATGCAGTACAAGAACTCAAGGGAACCTTCATTATAAAATTTACTAACGCAGCAATCACCATCCTTGATCAATCGTTTACATCCCAAGGATCACAAACATCGAAGCCCTTTTACCTGAGTCAGAAAAACGTCGAGTCATCAATCAATTTCCAAACCATTCACCGGAATCATCAAATTCACTAACACGCGTTACCTGCCAGACACCTGAATTGCAGTTTTACCGGATGCATTATTTACATAGGTGTAATTAGGAGTTAAGCTAAAACTGTAAATTAGTCGATAGTTGGAGTTCATTAAATAAAGATTGTCTTTTTAAACAAACAAGTGTTTAAAAAGTTATATATATATATATATATATATATGTGTGTGTAGGATCAAAATCACCGGAGAAAGGATAATTATTTTTATTACGGAAAAAGAGTCTTTATAATTCTACGAAAAATTATTGATTCGTCTCCAAAGCCGCTTGACGTACTAATCCTTTTGTTTTTCCGATGTGAACTCCCTGACTCCTCGCCAACTTATTAATTCACTGATTCCACAATTATGTTCGCCTACTCATTAATTCACTGATTCTAAAACCTGCCATCCTGCCTTGGTATCGTCCTCGATACCGCATTTCCACTCAGTGTCGTTTTTTCCGATGCCATTATCGTCGTCATCTACGAACCACTCGTCGTAATCTTCAGTAGACTTTACCCAAGGCTTCATAAAGTCTGCTGCCGAACTCGTGCCATTGGGACCTTTGTGGTCTCCGACCTTTTCGACAACATAACGATTATTTCTCATGACCGTGACAATCTTGTATGGTCCCAAAAACTTAGGGTATAACTTTAGACCACCACCATACTGCGTTCTTTGAATGGCGACTAAATCCCCCACTTTGTAGGATCAAAATCACCGGGCACAGGGCACATTTAATTTTATTACAGCAAAAGAGTGTTTATAATTCTACGAAAAATTATTGATTCGTCTCCAAAGCCGCTTGACGTACTAATCCTTTTGTTTTTCCGACGTGAACTCCCTGACTCCTCGCCTACTTATTAATTCACTGATTCCACAATTATGTTCAACAAATACACTGGAAATTTTTTCAACGCTTTTACCACTGTAAGTATATCCAACTCATAACTCGTGTATTTCTCCTCAGCGGGTGTCGTCTTCCAGCTTGCATAGAAGACAGGATGCAACCTTCCATCCTCTGCGTCTTTTTGCAGCAACACATCGCCTAAACCCCCCATACACGCATCTGTGTGCAATTCAGTCTGTACTCCAACACGATACAACTTAAGCACTGGCCCTTCAATCAAGGCCTCCTCCAACTTTTCAAACGACGCCTTCTGTTTGTCCCCAAACTCAAATTTCATACCGTCTCTTAACAATTGAGACAGGGGTCTCGCATGCACGGCAAATTGAGGAATAAATTTTCGAAAATACCCCGTGAGTCCCAAAAAACTTTGCTCCTGTTTCACTGTTTTTGGAATTGGGAATTTCTTCACTGCTATTGTCTTTCTGTCAGAGGGTTGGATCTGTCCGGCCTTCACAATGTATCCCAAGTAATCAACACTCTTCACCAGCAATTCACATTTCTTCCAGTTAATCACCAAACCGTATTCACTCGCCGTTTTCAATACAATTTTTAATTTCTGCAGATTTTCCTTCTCGTCCTTAGCAGGTACACAAGCACTACGCCACTTGTAATTAGCGACCAAAAAATTGCTCTAATATGTCTTTGGAAAACCGCCGGTGAGTTACAAAGTCCGACAGGCACTTTTAGAAATTCATAGTGCCCATCTGGCACCACAAACGCCGTATACTTGACACTTTCTTCCTCAACAGGCACGTGGAAGAATCCATCTTTTAAATCCAATGTAGAAAACACTCGCGCATCTTGCAATCGATCCAATTGATCCTCGATCAATGGCAAAGGATTTCTGCCTTTAATAATTTTTTTGTTCAGTGACCGATAATCACAGCAAAGTCTCATAAGTCCATTTTTCTTCTCAGTTAACACTACGGGACTAGCGTAATCACTTGGTCGTACGACACCTTCTTCAATCCATTCTTCAATCGTTTTGTTCACTTGTTTTTTCTGTTCGTCCGAGAGTCGTCGTGGATTCTGAAATACAGGCATCTCGTCTTGCAACATAATACGCATTTTAACTCCTGTATCTTTAGTTTTATCCGGTACATAGTTCTCAACTAATTCTCGCAGTTCGTCTTTAATTTCTGGATCAATTACATGTCGGATTGAAACGTCATAGTCATTTTCCGTCACTTGGCCCACGTTGTTATTCAACACTTCGTTCCAGACAGCGTCATTGGTCTCCACTATATTCTCAATCGACTCGATTTTCTTTAACACAGCTTGCCTGTGTTTTACTCGTACTTCAGCATATACGGATAATTCACCACCCACTAACAAATCGTGTCCGAGAAACTCATCCGGAACTACGTCAAAATTAAATGTGAATGTCAAATTATCGATGATTATTTCCGCCTTGAAACGTCTAAGTGTGCGTTGGTTCAACGCACCGACACCATCGAAAGGAATTCTTCTTGCCTCGAGCTTCGGGGCTCGGAGACGCACGTAGCAACTGGATCGCACCAGATGTAAGTCGCTACCTGAGTCCAACACAGCTGTGATATCTCGACCCAATATTTTGACATGCTTATATGTTTTCATGTCCCCGTCATCAGTGCGTCACATCAAGTTTTCTCCTTTTTCTCATCTTTATCTCTTTCGCCACTATGATTCTTCTTTGGTCTTAGGCACATTGTAGCAAGATGCCCGAATTCCTCACAGTTAAAACACTTCGGCCCTTTCCCTGTGTCCGGACAATTGACACTCAAATGCGCCTTACTACCGCAGTTAAAGCAATGCTTAGACTTTGCATCATATTGTGTGGGATTCGTCGTTTTCATCCCGTCATTTTTATCACTCTTCTGGCCTTGTTTTCGATGCGTTTTCATCCTAGTATTTTTTCTTTGCTTTTTGTATTGCTTCATTTTTCTTCTTAAGTCTTTCACCGTTGTTGCACCATATAAAATTGACTTGTTCACTTCATCATCGTGAATACCGTCGATAATGAACTGCAACTTTGCATCCAACTCGATATCAACGTGACTTGCCATCTCTATCACACGATAAACATAGTCCTCATAAGATTCCCCACTTTTTTTCTTCACTGCAGCCAATTCTTCATTGCCTTGTTTACTGTTCATCGTTTCAGAGAATTCTTTAATAATATATGTCTTCAATTTACCCCACGTCTTAGCGTGACACTCATAATTCACAAACACTTTTGCTGGTCCATCTAGCAACTTCTTCATATAAATCACCTTCTGTGCCTCTGACCATGAGCACATTTTCGCGGTTTCTTCAAATGTGGAAAACCATCGTCGAACATTCTGGCGTCCATCACCGCTGAATCGTTGCAAGGCATCGGCAACATCTTTGAACGTCACAATATTGTACGGATAACCGGCAAAACGATCTCTTTCATCACTTTTGCCTGAGCTGCGTCTCTTGGGAACAGCACGTACATGCTTCACACCCGCACCGGTGTTTGCATATTCTTCATCGTCACTGTTTTCACTGTCCAAACTACGTTCGTCGTCACTGCTCAAATTACTCTTCTATTTTTCTCTCAGAGCTGTCTTCAGTCTTTCGAGTAGTTCGGCCTTTTTACCCGTCGTCTTGTATCCCAAATGAATGAGTCGTGCCTATAACTCTTTGCTCCTTAACGTATCAGGATCACTATCTTCGTCTTCGAGATGATCATAATTTTTTTTTATTTTTTCCGACACTAGTTTCACCATTCACATCTGTGTCGCCGTTCGTCATTGCCTCTGAAAACCCCAAGCGTTCGATCAGCGCCGCCTTTTTACCCGTAACCTTGAGTTGCAATGCACGTAATCTAGCTTTCAGTTCACCCACATTCAGAGTATTCAAATCATCTTCGTCGTCACTTGCGTTTCTCGCTAGATCAACTTTTCTTAACCGTTCAATTAAGATGGACTTAGATCCTTTCATCGATAGGCCAAGCACTTGGAGTCTACTACGTAATTCTTCCATGTCCAATTCGTCATAAGTCACATTTCCCGTAGAACCCGGCATTTTAACACCTTATGTACGTTACATAAAAATCGTCAATTGGCCGTCTGCCTATTGTGTACCGCACGCACCTTTATCGAACTCTCAGGTATGGACTGTCACCGTTTAATTCACCACTAACGTCTTTGATCCCGTACCGAAATATCTCTGTTGCCTCGAAATGATCCCGGTTGAGTCCCCACTCTGTAGGATCAAAATCACCGGGCAAAGGATAATTATTTTCATTACGGAAAAAGAGTTTTTATAATTCTACGAAAAATTATTGATTCGTGTCCAAAGCCGCTTGACGTACTAATCCTTTTGTTTTTCCGACGTGAACTCCCTGAGTCCTCGCCTACTTATTAATTCACTGATTCCACAATTATGTTCGCCTACTCATTAATTCACTGATTCTACATATATATATATATATATATATATATATATATATATATATATATATATATATATATATATATATATATATATATACATACATATATATATATTTATTTCGTGACTATAAGCAATGGAAGAGCTTTTATGCGCTGTTTATCAACATCATTCATGAAAACAGTGGCTTGACAACTATGCAATATCAACTTTCTTTGATAGCTGCCAATGCTAAAGATGCAGTTGCACACCAGGCGAATGCATGGATGACTAGTGGTTGAAAGTCCGGTACCTCGTTGTTTAACGATTGAGATGAAGGTAGTTCAAACGTCTATTCAGAATTTTCATGTTATTGATGCTGTTTTAAAATAATCGGCTGCAAAATAATGTTGGGCATCACGAGCTGTTTTGACAGTAATTGCAAGTTTTTAATGTGTTAATTGGAAAAGAGGTTATATTGTGTGTGCCATACATTTTGCCTATTACGCAGTTGGGTTCTATATTCTTATTAATATAGTAACTAGGTGAACAAAGGTTAATGTCTCACAGAATTGATTATCGTCCAACTCAAAATATTGCAGCTGGTTTAAGTTAATCGTTTGAGAGATTGTACTAATCAGTCGTGATATACATTAAATGTGGTCTGACTCTGATTGGATCTCACGTGCATACCGAGATAAAATCGCGTTCAAGACCTACTTGAGAGTTCAAACATCCTCTACTTCAATGTGTTTGCACGAACGAGGTCGCAACGAAATTGCAAGGCCTCATTGGACGTTAAGTCCTGGCACGAGGCAACGTACCCGTTGGTCGTGTAGACAAATTGGGTTCGGCCTTTACTTGGTTAGACGGCGATGGCTGCTGGCAGGCCAGCTCTGTTCGGCGCGTGATGTCGTGGGTACGGTTGCCTATACCAAGTCCCGCATCTCATTTTTGAGAGATTCAGCCATCTAAATTGCATGATTTACATTTTTCGACAAAAAATAGTCCTTAGGACTTCAAGTAAAACGACAAAGCTTTCTGAGGCTCGACCTCCGACTTTCGTTTAGAATTATCCTCGCACGCGCATCGAAAAAAAAAACAATCGCGAATGCAACGCCAACCCGAGAGATACATTACAATCTACGTTAACAGTGAAAGACACGAGGAAAACCGACGGCAAGCGAGCGATGGAGAAACCGCGCGAACAAACTAGCTCTCGGGTGGCTGAGTCACTGCTCGAGGAAAGGAGACGTCACCGAACGCGCGCCGGACATCGATGTTATTGTCTGGGCCCTCCCTGCCTTAGCTTAGCACTTGCCAAGTAGGCATGTGTAGCGCGCTAAACCCCTTTTACTTACCTCTGCCTGGGTGAATCCTGATTCCTAAAACCAGAAGGAGGGGAGAATCTTAAGGAAACTCTCGTTGGAAAGGTTTATTATTCCATGTTTATTTTTCTACTTGCCTCGTTTTCAATTTATAATCACTTGTTTGGGATGGTTCAACAGTCATATTCATCAGTTTATGGAAAAAGGTAGAGAATTAACCATTTTGTATCAATCATATCTATATAAAATAATTAATACCTGTGTTGCATGTATTCAAAGCAATTCGCTCGATTTTTGTGGTAGTTAGGAAAAAATACCATTAAATATATAATTGTTCTTTCACAAAAAAAATCATTTTCTCTTTGTAATAGCTTCATCCGCTACATTATTCTTTTGGATACATTTTACACACTTTATTTACATTATTGTTGTGGATGCATTATACTTACTCCTTGTGTTCTAAAAATTATTAATCTTTTATTATTGGTTCACTTAATGTCTAGTAACTATTCTTATAAATTTTATCAAGAATATTTAATTTCACTTATGTACTATGGAACATGTCCCAATTTAATTTTCTTGTTCACAATTTCTTGGTATCTTTGCGTGGGTTGCACTATATCTGTAAATTATTAAGGCTAAGTGTTTGCACTAATATTACAATATTCATAAATTCACGTTTGATCCATTTCTTTTTCTGCTCGCACTTTTCTAATTATTGTATATTTTGGTTACTGAAAAATGATTTCTTTGTGTTTTTCTGTAGTTTCTTTTGCTCTTTTGTTATTGTTCAAAAATATATTCACGAAGAACCCTACTCCCATCTCTAAATGAGATTTTTGTCTTTAAATGAATTTTTTTTGAGAGGAAGCTATTAACACGGTTATTTTTCTTTTGTTGTTTTATGAAATGCTGTGTGTTTACTATTGATTGAAATTTCATAGTCTCAAAAAATGAAAAAGACGATTTCCCGCCTTATCTTTTGGAATCTCTGGTCAAATATTTTCAGGAATTGAAGACTTTGATTTAATTATGATGTTTCGTAACGTCGTCTCAACGCTTTCCTGTGAGGCACCACATTGATCTCTTAAATTTTTTGTTCGGAAACTTTCCACCCCTTGAGAAATGCACGATCGGTCAGGTAGCTGGTTTCCGAGACTGGCTTGATGTGCGGGGTTGCCGCTTCTGAGTACGCCAAAGATTGCAAAAACGAAGTACGATATTACAATTGCAATCAATGTTCAAAATCTTGAGGCTACGCATAAAAAAAGGAAGACTACCGCACACAAACAATCTTTCGGGTGACCATGCTACTCCCAAATTGAAAACGAGCTTTGTTGCCTGGCTCCACTTCACTATGACCTAACACTTGCGGGTCCACGTGTGTTTTGCGCGCTAGGTCTTTTAATACCTACCTCAGCCGTTGCTTCTTACGCACAGCGTGGCTGGCTTCTCACCGACGTGCTCACATGTCCAAATAGGGCAAACTAATCGCTGTAGCTACTAGCTGCAAGCGGGTTGTGTCTAATCGACATCTCTTATTATCAATCACTAACAGAAAAATATAACAAGAGAGCTTTCCTCAATCCGTAATGAAGTTATTATGATCAAGACAATAAAATTTTGTTTTTATCTAACTATATTACAGTTTCCTTTTCGGTTTCCCTCCCTCAGACCAAAGGTAAAGGATCCCCGGCTAAGTAGTTAGCGTCCACTCAAGTTGATTCTTTAGCAAGAGTGCACATTTACGTCATTGCAAAACAATCTGTTCCCAACACAAAAACATCTAAAATCCACCGCGGCGAGTGAGCAAACAACTCCGAGCTTTCAAAAGAGTGGACGAATGCACGCATGATCTAGCACTCAGTGTTCCATCATTCCTGTGACGACTGACATCCCTTGTACGTGGCTCACCGCATTCAAAAATTTTAGGCAACTCCCAATACACCCAGGCAAGGTGCAGGTCGGATCTTTCACGAGACCAATCAAATTAGGTTTCACCCACCAAATTACCACTTGTGAGTAAAAGTAGGCAGGATAAAACGTTGGAACCCTTTTCGGTAATCAAAAAAACAGCAGTGAGGCACTCCGCGAGTGTCCGGTGGGAAGCTTGGCTTTGTTTTGCAAATGATTATGTGAATGTTAAAAAGTTTTATATAGATAAATGCAAGGAAAATTCGGGAATTAATGTGACAAATTCAATCTGAGATGCATACACTGAGACAAAATATTAAATTTTTTTATTGCTTTATTCACACAAAGTAACTTAAAGTAAAAAAGGTGCAAATTTACTTATAAATAGTAGCCATTAAAATTTCCTTAGATTTTGTTTCATGAGGAATTGCAGTAGTTTCAATCGCTTTTATATCGTTTACCGTTTCAATAGTTTTCATTAATTTTTCGCACGTGTTCACTGATATTTTAAATTATACAAGAAATAAGATGCGCCTACCATGATACACGAGACGGAACCTTCCAAGCGAGCACACGTGCACGAAGTTTGTAAACACTAGGGGAAGGGGAAAGCGTGCACGCATAAACACAACACGTACATATGGTGTACAACATACGTGTAAACATATATATAACACGAGTTACACTTGTAATCTCAGACAATAAACCTGAAACCGATTCTGACATTACAACATCATCTACACCTGTTCCTAAACCTCGTTCATCTCTTCCAACATTCCTCCAACAAATAATATGAGTCATGTGATCAATTATATTCATATGACTCACCTGTTGTTCCAATTCCTTTTCATATAAACATTTAAGCCCATTATACCCAGTGATGACAGAATTGGATTGATTGAAACGAAATCATTAGGAATTAATTGATTTCGCGAAGCTAATTATCCCTAGCATAAATAATATCATAATTTGATGATCTGTATACAATTCATTGACACAGACATCAAATTACTTTTAGTGCATGATACTAATTGCGAATAAGATCAGTTCGCATAAACAATAGGTACTTATCAATAACATATCTTATTGTAGTCAAAGTCAGTCTAAGATTATCCCAAGTGATAGAAGTAATAAGTTGTCTATTTTTAATAAAGTATTTTGTGAAAAAATAAAGTGTTTTTTTATACCAAAGTGATTAACAAACATAACTGGCGCAGTCGTCCGTCCTAAGGAGGGAGAATCCTTCTAAGGCAATCGAACCTTCGAAAAAAAAGTTTTTTGTTTTAATAAGTACGCGACACCGCTACGTATAATATTATTTATACTGTAAGACCCATGTAAATTCTCGTCCCAAAACCTATAAAATATCCTTGAAATCTCATACTGAGTGTAGCGTAGCATCCTTGCAAGCGCATATGTAGTGCCCATATCCTGAAGATAGTTTCGTAGAAAATAGATAAGAAGCCTGCTCGCTACTTTGTCTTCGATGCCAAGATAGTGGACCGGTTTTACATGTTATTTCACACCCCAGGTTACGCACATATGCGACACATTTTGCATTAGCCTGATCTGGGCGCGTGATCCTTGCAGCTAGGATCAGCGCGTCATTATCAGTGCAGACGTGACAAGTACAAGTACTGCAAATTGTGTGTGGACGAGGAGCAGAATTAAGGAGCTTGAATTTATTGTAAAGGTAAGCCGTAAGGTTTATTAAGTGCTGTGGTCGGTAATTTTATTATTGGAGATATATAAATATATTTGGATATCCTAAGCGTTAAGGGATTAAATAGTGCAATAATTGATTGGTCACTAAGATCAACTGCCCGTGATCGCGTATGTGCGTAGATGCAGTAGCGTAGTGTGACTCTGTGTTGAGGGAAGTCGAGCCAGGGACTTTGTGTGTGTGTGTGTGTGTGTGTGTGTGTATGAGGATGGGTTTAATCCTTAGAATAGCGGGGATGGAGTTGATCCTCGCGGGGTTGTTCGATGGCGCTCCTCGCCAACCCAAGGAACACGAGTTGTTGGCGCCTTGTGCGTTCTCCCCTGGCGTCAGCGTATTCGTGGGTTCCGTCTCGTCTTGCCTGTTCTCCCTGACGAGGGCTCGGCTCCCCTATAAAGTTTGGATTCGGAGAAAGAACCCTTAAATTGAAGAGTTTATCGGAAGAATACCGGGCAGTTGAGTGTAGCGATCTTTAGTAGTGGCGTCAACGACTTAATCGCTGTATGAATACTCGACCATTGCACTTACGTGTTGCTTCTTTTATTTGTTTACAGATTTGTTTGACACGTTGAATTGTATTTTATTTATAATAAATACATTTTTGTCTTACAATTTATCAGAAGTGGGATAAAGAAGTCCAAAGTCCGCATTTCGCAAAGTTGAACTGTCGAGTTAATTTTTTTCCTTCGTGGAAATAAATATAAAAACGATTACCGAATTACATGAAAAGGGGCCTATTCAAATATTGATTTATAAAGCTCGAAATTGGTAAATAGTAGCTTATCATAGAAACTTTCCTTTAGCGTTGAAAAAGGGTGTTCGTGTCGAAACTATTCATTATGCGTCGAGCTAATAAAAAAATCGCGACGGCATGACCGACGAATTCCAGTTTCGGACTCAGACAGTGCTCGAGAACACCGTCGCAGGAGTCGTAGGCAGGATTCGACACTAGATAGGTTTACGGAAGCGGTCACCGCGGTATTACAACGAAGTAATATGACTCAGCCTGGCATGTCTGTAAAAGCAGATGCAGTACCCAGCTTCAATCCGGAAGATTGTAACCAGTCATCTGAGATATGGCTGAAAAAGGTTGACGAATTAAGGGAAATATTTTTATGGACGCAAGAGGTTACCATTTATTTTGCGTTGGGAAAACTTCGCGGATTGGCAGAAACCTGGTACAAAGGTCTAGGGTCAGTCAATTATTCTTGGGAAATGTGGAAAGAAAAACTACGACGAGCGTTTCCACCGAATAATGATTTCCACGCAATGCTGATTGATCTGGTCAACAAAAAAAGAAAAGAGGAAACTTATTTAAAGTATTTTTATGAGCAGTTTGCACTATTGAATGCGTGTAAAATTTACGGAGCGGATGCAGTATCGTGTGTGATAGGAGAGATAAACGACCCTATTGCCAGTAACGGAGCAAAAGCCGGAAATTATTCGTCTCCGGAGGAACTTTTACAGTATTTGAGTCAACTGACTGACACTACATCCTCCAGTTATCTGGCTTCAGATCAAAAGTACTCCTCACAACGAAAGGATGTAGCTACCAACTATAAGAATCAACAACCGGGTCAGAACCCAAACTGCTCAAACAATACATGTTTTAGGTAAGGCAAACAAGGCCACTTTGCCAATAAATGCTACACAACATAGAAGGATACACCGCGTTGCCAGACTTGTAGAAGCCATCATCAAAGGAATGAGACATGTCACAGGCAAAACCAAGGAGAATCGAATAAATTAGTAGCCTTGCTGGAAACAGTGGACACCGATGCATCAAACCGGAGTATTATAAAAATGTTAAACTGAATGGGACGCTGTCGACAGCTTATATCGATTTCGGGAGTTCGTGCACCTTGATCACGTGGAGCGAAGCAATGAAACTTGGACTTCATATAAATCAAGGAGATATCATAACATTGCGAGGCTATGGAAATGGGACAACGACAAGCAGAGGGTCCACCGAAATAGAAATTGAATTAGATGAAATCAAGACAACAATCAAAGTAGTTGTGGTATCCGAATATGAGCAAAATATTCCGCTACAAATGTTGAACGAATTTCGGGATTGTATCGCTGTTGAAACGGAGGAATTAGGGTATGCCAAATCAGTGGAAATGAATATTCAATTGCAGAACAACACCCCGTTTTCTTTCCACCCATATAGAATGGCGAGAGTAGAGCAAGAATTGGTCAAAGAAATGGTGAAAGAACTCTTGGATAATATGGTGATCCGTAACTCTGATTCAAGCTATGCCTCACCAGTGGTGCTCATCAAAAAAAACGGAGAAGCTAGACTGTGCATTGACTTTAGGAAGCTCAATTCAATTGCCATCCGCGACAGTCATCCACTTACGCGAATTGATGACCAAATCGATCGATTACATGGAGCAATTTATTTCTCGAGCTTAGATTTGTGATCGGGCTATTATCAGATACCCCGGTTGAAGAGTCCAAGCGATATACGTCATTTGTAACACCATCAGGACAATATGAATACCCAAATCAGTACACAATGTCCGACAATTTCTTGGCCTCATAGGATATTTCCGGCGTTTTGTCAAGAATTATGCCTTTATTGCGCGTCCATTGACTTCATTAATGAAGAAAAATGAAACCTGGAAATGGACACCCCAAGAAGAAAAAGCTTTTCGTACATTGCAGGCCACTTTAGTCAAGGAACCAGGACTGGCATTGTTCAATCCACAAGGTATAACGGAAGTCCACACGGATGCCAGCTCGTTAGGTATAGCAGGAATCATTCTGCAGTATCAAAAGACGACCGTATCCATCTAGTTGCTTATTTTAGTCGGCAGACTACCGAATTAGAAACCCATTATCATTCGCATGAGCTAGAAATACTTGCGGTAGTAGTGTCTCTAAAAAAACCAAAGTCTAGTGAGAAAGCGGATGAAACCGACGCTGTGTAACTCGAGGCGAGTTAATGTCAGGATGGACGACTGTAAGATCCATGTAAATTCTCGTCCCAAAACTTATAAAATATCCTTGAAATCCCATACTGAGTGTAGCGTAGCCAGGGCCGGTCCTTTCATATGTGCAAGATGTGCAATTGCACAGGGCGCCATTTAAGAAGGGCGCTAAAACCCTAAACTGATAAAATGGAATACCTATTATCTACACTTACTGATAATTATAGTTGCATATAGCATCAATAAGATGAAAGTAGCTTACAAAAATCCTATTTAAATATTATTTAGTGCAATTAACACATTTGTTGCGGTTGCGCAACTATGGAGTTTTATTCAGAGTGTTGCGCCAAATTCTATCACTCACCATAAGGTGTTAAAATCATTCTGCCACGATCGAGCAATTCCAAATCCCGCACACAGTTCATACATTCGGACATCAAAGACTCCAGCTATACACATATGTATGTATGGACTAATGTAGATACACACGTATTCAACGCATTGATCAGGCACTCCGGGCGGCCGCCGCCACTGGCATTGGCTGGCGTGCAGAATTCATATCTTGCACGGGCTGCCCATATAGTTTGCATGGAAGAAAGAACGATTGATTTTCGTTTCTATGTGTGTAGATGGGCGCAAACCGTGCAGAAATGAAACTTGCACCGTGTAGGGCAGAAATAGGAATTATGGGATATGAGTTGTAAAGTACGTATGTGAAAATAATTGAATTATTTATATGAATAAATTAAGATGCACCATTTCATCATTGAAAGCGTAAAATATTTATATAATGAGTAAAATATTTGGATTTTTAACATAATTTACCTTCTCATGCATTGATTGGAAATTTAAATAATTTATTCATAAACAAGACTTATTTTGCATCTGAAATTCTATTGCATGTTAACTTACTTCATATGGTTTACTTTATAAGCTGCACGATGTTCATAATTTTCACATAAAGCTAATTAAAAGCAAATGTATTCCAATGTTTTTGGAAGCAAGTGTTTTTGGGAAGCATAAAATGGATATTATGTACATCTTGGTTATCTATGTAGAAAGTATATAACGATTATTCCTTTTGATTTTCCCAAACCCAAAAACGACAGTTTTCTTTCTGATTTAGCGGAAAGTGAGTGAGTTTTAAGTGATTGTTTTTTTTCAAAGCATTTTGTTCTTCTTAAAGCTAAATTGATTGCTTTGGAATTAGATATATTACCAAATATTCCCCGGTCTTCTTCTCCGGGCTCTCGCCGCCATAAATCTTTTTATTGAAACGAATCTGTTGAAGTTTTATTAGATCCTCAAATGCAATATAAAGTTAACTTTTACTTTAAAATATTAGACGAAGCTATAAGCTCTACTAGTGAAAGATTTTAGTAGCTCCGAAATAATAATAGTATCATTTGTTTCTTGTATGATATCCATGAAGGGGCTTTATTAGAAAATTTGAATATCCTATGTAAGAACCTAGAAAATGTTTTAACATTTATTGACTCAAAAGATTTAAATGGCGAAGAGTTGTACCAAGAATTAATGATGTTGTCTACGTTCGTTAAACCTGGTAGTTCACCCTTGGATGTATTGCGTAGCATCCTTGCAAGCGCATATGTAGTGCCCATATTCTGAAGATTGTTTCGTAGAAAATACATAAGAAGCCTGCTCGCTACTTTGTCCTCGATGCCAAGATAGTGGACCGGTTTTACATGTTATTTCACACCTCAGGTTACGCACATATGCGAACTATGTTGCATTAGCCTGATCTGGGCGCGTGATCCTTGCAGCTAGGATCAGCGCGTCATTATCAGTGCAGACGTGACAAGTACAAGTACTGCAAGTTGTGTGTGGACGAGGAGCAGAATTAAGGAGCTTGAATTTATTGTAAAGGTAAGCCGTAAGGTTTATTAAGTGCTGTGGTCGGTAATTTTATTATTGGAGATATATAAATATATTTGGATATACTAAGCGTTAAGGGATTAAATAGTGCAATAATTGATTGGTCACTAAGATCAACTGCCCGTGATCGCGTATGTGCGTAGATGCAGTAGCGTAGTGTGACTCTGTGTTGAGGGAAGTCGAGCCAGGGACTTTGTGTGTGTGTGTGTGTGTATATATATAAGGATGGGTTTAATCCTTAGAATAGCGGGGATGGAGTTGATCCTCGCGGGGTTGGTCGATGGCGCTCCTCGCCAACCCAAGGAACACGAGTTGTTGGCGCCTTGTGCGTTCTCCCCTGGCGTCAGCGTATTTGTGGGTTCCGTCTCGTCTTGCGTGTTCTCCCGTGACGAGGGCTCGGCTCCCCTATAAAGTTTGGATTCGGAGATAGAACCCTTAAATTGAAGAGTTTATCGGAAGAATACCGGGCAGTTGAGTGTAGCGATCTTTAGTAGTGGCGTCAACGACTTAAACGCTGTATGAATACTCGACCATTGCACTTACTTGTTGCTTCTTTTATTTGTTTACACAGTCTGTACCCAGCGCTCGTGGTGATAAGTGGTGTATAGATAGTGCAAGCCAGTTTCCGTTACTATAAACCGGTTCTATTCGAAGCTAGTGATAGAAAAAAACCCAGTGAAAGGTGATAGTGTTCGGCCTTAAAATGGCCTCCGACCCGGGAGAGAAGCGAAAACAGCAAAACATGTTTGCAATACTAAGCCCAGATGCGAAAATAGGCCCTACGCCAAAGAAAAGTTCCACACAACTCAACCCCACGTTTGACTCGTATAATTTCCCGCCACTAAAAAACTTCACCCAAACAAAAAAACCATCCCCAAAGTTTGTGAATATTAAAAGCACCGATCCGCATAAACCGCTCAATAGTTTCAATATATTTAAACTAACAAAATCCATTAACCAAATATTATCGGACCCCCTTAGTATATCATTCACACGAGACGGAAATATACTACTACTTGCCAAAAACATAAATGATGCCAACAAAATCATTAAAATAAAGACACTTCCTTATATAGGCAACGTAGAAACATCTTTCTGCCAAAATCTAAACACCGTTAAAGGAGTTATATACGCGCCAATTCTAACCAATTTAGATAACGACACAATAACAGAAGGCCTAAAAGACGCTAATGTAATAAACTGCCAAAAAATAACAAAATTCATTGACAGGAAAGTGATAAACACACCCCTTCATATACTAAGCTTCAACGACTACAATTTACCGCAGGAAATCAAAATAGGTTTCCTTAATGTTAAAGTAAAGCAATACATCCCCAAACCGATCCAATGTAAAAATTGCTTCAAATTCGGTCATCCAAAAATTTTTTTGCAAAAACTCAACCACTTGCGACATCTGCTCACTCCCAATTCACGATCCCGTGATCTGTACTGAAATAAAATGCATAAATTGCAGCCAAGCCCACAGTGCGCTCAACAAAGAATGTCCCACATTGAATAAAAAACAAAAAATAATAGACTACAAAACAGTCAACAAATGTTCCTATAGAACAGCGGTCGAAAAAACGAACGCAAACACAACAACAATCACCCTGCCAGTAGTCACAGAAAACCTCCACGATGCCATCAAAAAGAGACAAAACCGTCAAAAAATAACCGCAAATGCACCTGGAATAACAAACACAAATGCAAGCTCGAAACAAATCGTACAAAAAACAGTTTCAGCATCAGATACACTTCGCTCATCAGCACCAACTACCTCCAATGCAGTAAAAAGCCCAATAAACACAAACAAGTACAACCGAACCGACAAACCTAGCTCGCTCTCGAGCAGTCCAACAGAGAAAATACCAAAATTATTTGCACAATTCAATCAAACCCAAGACATACAAAACAACTACTCAATGAAAACAAACACTCCAAACACATCCAGCCTCACAATTAACCCAAAAAAACGAAAAAATAACAAACCCCACAACAAACAATCTACTTCAATCACGAAATCAACCTTCCATCGCAGAATCGAATCCCCCTCCTTTATACATGCTTATAAACAACAATTTAGAGTACTCTACAATACCACAACCTACTTCTGTAGCATTTACACGGGTAAATACTACAGAAGTCAGAATTTGACACTTTCCGCAAACAACAATGTCCCTCACCATCGTGCAGTGGAACATGAACGGGTACCTGAACAACCTACATCAACTGCAACGTCTTATTAACGAGAAAAACCCCGATATTATCTCACTTCAAGAGACCCACATGCCACATGACAAAAACATCATAGCACCTAAAAATTACCACCCGTTTTTCATCAATGCTTCTAACAGCTCTTCGTCCAAGCGCGGCGTCGGACTACTGGTGAAACACAATATACAACACGACAAGCTAAAGGGGTCCACCAACGGAATCCAATGGATTTCCTTGTACATAACAAGTGTAATTAAATTCACAATCGTTAGCATATACATCCCTCCGTACGTCGCCCCAGACCTCAACATCCTTGACAACATCTACACATCTATCTTAAAACCAGCTCTAATATTAGGTGACTTCAACAGCTGGAACCCCATTTGGGGATCCTCAACCCACAACAGCCGGGGAAAAATCACGGAACAGTTCATCATCAACTCTAACCTTTGTGTCCTAAACGACGGATCGCCTACACATTTTTCAACGCATAATACCTTCACCCATATCGACTTATCCTTGTGCACCCCCTGCCTTCTACCTAAACTAAGCTGGAAGCGAGCAAACTCTTTACACGGGAGCGATCACTACCCAATCAAGATCACCATAGGGAGACCAAGCGGAATAGGGAAATTCATCCCCAAACACAAACTTCTGGCTGCAAACTGGAAGAATTTTCAGACACATCTGGACACTTTTCTCGCTCACCAACCACCAGACGAAAATACCAACAAAGAAGCAGCAACCATCACTAAAGTCCTAAAACAAAGTGCAAATTTATCAATTCCGCTAACACACCCTCAACAAAGGCTTAAGTATACCGCATGGTGGACACCCCAACTGGCTGACCTTAGAGCAAAGAAGCAAAAAGGATTCAACGTGTTTAAAAACACACCAAGTACCTCAAACTTACTGGCATACAAAAAACTCAAAAGTACATTCAAAAGGGAGTGCAAAAACGCTAAAGCTGCCTCTTTCCAATCCTTTTCAAAATCTATCAATCCCAATACCACTTCAACCCAAATTTGGCAGAAGATAAAAAAACTGGCAGGCCAACAAACCCCATTCAACATTAAATCCATCGAAATAGCGAATGAGGCAACAGTCACGGATCCAACAGCCATTGCAAATGCCTTCGGCAAAAGTTGGTCAGACTACTCCAAAGATTCCGCTTTTCACCCTAAATTTTCAAACTACAAAACAAACACTCTCAAGGATACATATACTCCATTCTCGACAACGTTATCCATATCAGCAAAAGAAATAGAACTTACAATCTCAAGCCTGGAACTAGAATCCTGTCTCTCCGCTCTAAGTGGGACAACTCCAGGGAAAGACAACATCCCCTACCCTATGCTTAAAAATGCAAGCCAAAAGCTCCGGAAACGACTACTTACACTCTACAATAATATACTAACACAATCCATCATACCACAGGCCTGGAAATTAGCCATTGTATTTCCCCTGCATAAACCAGGCAAACCCGTCAACACGATCGATGGCCACAGACCTATCTCCTTGCTCCCCTGCATAGCAAAAACTCTGGAAAAGATTATTTCCCGCCGGCTCATATGGTTTCTCCAAAAGAACAATCTCCTCTCGGAAAAACAAACAGCATTCAAGAACGGGAAAGGCACCATGGATATTATTCTTCACTTCGAACACTTCATAACGAACCTTCTAGCATCCCAAAACCACGGATCCATTGTTAGCATAGACTTCGAAAGGGCATTTGACCGGGTTGGCATACACACAGTCCTCAACTTTCTAAGCTCCTGCAAAATTGGTCCAAAAATATATAACTATGTCAAAAACTTTCTGTCCAATCGGCAGTTTATAGTACGAGTCAATAATCACTTCTCCTCAACATACCGAATGTTAAATGGCATCCCACAAGGATCACCCCTATCAGTTACACTTTTCTTAAAAGCATACGAAGAAATGTACAGAATAATTACAAACCAAAAATTCTTCCGATTTTGCATATATGCAGATGACCTTATCTTTTCTCTAAAATCAAAAACAAAGACGAATTCCAGCTCAAACTCAACACATTACTTCGGGAAATACTTGAATGGACCAACAGATCCGGTGCTAAGTTATCGCCGACAAAGTGTCAACATTTACACGTTTGCCGCAAAAGACTGTGCGAAGCCCCAACATTAACATTAAATAATCACACCCTAACAAACGTAGAAAATCTTAAAATCCTAGGCCTAGTATTCAATAAACGCAACCTCTGGAACAATCACATACACAAACTAGTCAAGCAAATTACAAACCGACTCAACATTGTTAAATATCTATCCAGTTTGAAATCCGAAGCACATCCCAACACCTTAATCAATATTGTACGAGCACTTTTATTATCTAAGCTCGATTACGGGCTGCCAGTCTACGGCTTTGCAGCGAAAAACCAACTCCATAAAATAAAAACGTTGTATCACACAGCGGCAAGAAGAACGATCGGCGCTTTCCGCACGACACCCATAAACTGCATCCTCGCAGAAACAGGCCTACCGTCACTAGAAGACAGAAGAGACCAACTCATGGGACATCTAGCCGCGAAACTCACCCTTCCCCAGCAATCTCTACTCGAAGCGGATATCAAAGCACTGAGGAGACGAAAAAGAAAACCAAAACAGAATTCCTGCCTATCCCGCGCACTCGAGTTTGCAGCAGAACTGGACATCACAATCTACCCTATCAAAAAAACTAAACCCTGCCACCCACCGTGGCTACTCCCAACAAACTCATTCATGGTCGAATTAACAGCCCACCGAAAAAATTCAACGAACCACAACGTCTACTACCAATTATTCAAATCACACACAGATCCCTGGCTAACGTCCGGCTGGAAATTAATATTTACAGACGGATCAAAAACTGCCGAGAATGTAGGTTTCGCGGTAACTACAACTAACAAAATTCTCAAAATCGGGATCCTGCCCAAATATTCTTCAATTTTCACCGCTGAAATACAAGCCATATTAAATGCAACTACCTATGCGGCCTCAACATCAGGCAAATTCATAATATGCACAGACAGCAGATCATGCGTTGACACTTTACAAAATATCAACAACTCCGACCCAATAATAACAAACATAAGAAACAAACTCTTCGAAAAACAAAACAAAATAAAACTACTATGGGTACCAGGACACGCCAACATTCCAGGAAACGTCTTTGCTGATTCGATTGCTAAATACGCGTCAACAGCCCCGGTATACATGCAACACACTTTCAACAAAAAGAACATCTACAATTTGGTTAAAAAACACCTGTTAACAACAGCTTCCTCAAAGTGGGCTTCCTACAGGCATCATTATCAATCCATCAATCCGAATAAAACACCCATAATCTTCCCCCCAGGAACTCCACGGACGCATTGTATCATCTTCAGCCGCGCTGCCATCTATGCAACAGTGGAACATTGATAAACATTAAACACATGTTATGCGACTGCCCCGCCGGTACAAAAATCAAAATTTTTTACAAAATACCACCAGATGCCACCGGACTACTAGCAAATCCATCTACTGACAACATTAAAAAAATCTACGCGCTAACAAAAACATTAAAAATCAAGATATAATATAAAATATATGCAAACCTAAACTATATTACACACACTAATAATATGATAAGCCTAAGGCCTGCGTAGCTAGTGCTTTCTAGAAATAAGATTTAGCATAATTTATTATGTAATTCTTAATAATAATAATAATAATACTATTTGTTTACAGACTCGGCAAATCATCATCAGCGACCCGCGGACACTCGACATCCGGTTAATGTTAGTGTGTTCATTTGTTTTGACACGTTTCATTGTATTTTATTTACAATAAATATATTTTTGTCTTACAATTTATCAGAAGTGGGATAAAGAAGTCCAAAGTCCGCATGTCGCAATGTTGAACTGTCGAGTTAATTTTTTTTCCTTCGTGAAAATAAATATAAAAACGATATCCGAATTACATAAAAAGGGGCCTATTCAAATATTGATTTATAAAGCTCGAAATTGGTAAATGTAGCTTATCATAGAAACTTTCCTTTAGCGTTGAAAAAGGGTGTTCGTGTCGAAACTATTCATTATGCGTCGAACTAATAAAAAAATCGCGACGGCATGACCGACGAATTCCAGTTTCGGACTCAGACAGTGCTCGAGAACACCGTCGCAGGAGTCGTAGGCAGGATTCGACACTAGATAGGTTTACGGAAGCGGTCACCGCGGTATACCAGCGACGTAATATGACTCAGCCCGGCATGTCTGTAAAAGCAGATGCAGTACCCAGCTTCAATCCGGAAGATTGTAACCAGTCATCTGAGATATGGCTGAAAAAGGTTGACGAATTAAGGGAAATATTTTTATGGACGCAAGAGGTTACCATTTATTTTGCGTTGGGAAAACTTCGCGGATTGGCAGAAACCTGGTACAAAGGTCTAGGGTCAGTCAATTATTCTTGGGAAATGTGGAAAGAAAAACTACGACGAGCGTTTCCACCGAATAATGATTTCCACGCAATGCTGATTGATCTGGTCAACAAAAAAAGAAAAGAGGAAACTTATTTAAAGTATTTTTATGAGCAGTTTGCACTATTGAATGCGTGTAAAATTTACGGAGCGGATGCAGTATCGTGTGTGATAGGAGAGATAAACGACCCTATTGCCAGTAACGGAGCAAAAGCCGGAAATTATTCGTCTCCGGAGGAACTTTTACAGTATTTGAGTCAACTGACTGACACTACATCCTCCAGTTATCTGGCTTCAGATCAAAAGTACTCCTCACAACGAAAGGATGTAGCTACCAACTATAAGAATCAACAACCGGGTCAGAACCCAAACTGCTCAAACAATACATGTTTTAGGTAAGGCAAACAAGGCCACTTTGCCAATAAATGCTACACAACATAGAAGGATACACCGCGTTGCCAGACTTGTAGATGCCATCATCAAAGGAATGAGACATGTCACAGGCAAAACCAAGGAGAATCGAATAAATTAGTAGCCTTGCTGGAAACAGTGGACACCGATGCAGCAAATCGGAAGTATTATAAAAATGTTAAACTGAATGGGACGCTGTGGACAGCTTATATCGATTTCGGGAGTTCGTGCACCTTGATCACGTGGAGCGAAGCAATGAAACTTGGACTTCATATAAATCAAGGAGATATCATAACATTGCGAGGCTATGGAAATGGGACAACGACAAGCAGAGGGTCCACCGAAATAGAAATTGAATTAGATGAAATCAAGACAACAATCAAAGTAGTTGTGGTATCCGAATATGAGCAAAATATTCCGCTGATTGTTGGTCGAACCTTCACCGAACTACCACAAATTATCGTAATCAAAAACGAATCGATTTTAAAATTTATCGAAAAGCCTTCATGTGACTACTTACTAATGCCAAAGATGGAGATACCTGTCAGTAAAATCACCTTACGAATAGCCGATACGGTTTTGATACCACCGAAGCATTATCGCAGGATCAAACTAGATTGCGACCAAGAAGTGAAGAATGCTTACGTCGAAGCTTGTCTGCCACCGCAAGAAAGAAAAGAGGCGTGTATCCCCCGAACGGTTGTATCTATTGACAAAACCAAGCAAGCGGAGGTAGCGTTCATTAATCTTTCAGATGAAGAAATCATTCTTCGGAAAAAAGAAGTCTTTACGCGGGCCTGGCCGATCGTAAACCAGCAGGATCCGAGGGAACATGTCTTTAAAATCAGCCAGAAATCAGATAGAAAGGAGAAATAAGTGAAGAATATCAAATTGAGCTGTTACAAATGTTGAACGAATTTCGGGATTTTATCGCTGTTGAAACGGAGGAATTAGGGTGTGCCAAATCAGTGGAAATGAATATTCAATTGCAGAACAACACCACGTTTTCTTTCCGCCCATATAGAATGGCGAGAGTAAAGCAAGAATTGGTCAAAGAAATGGTGGAAGAACTCTTGGATAACGAAAAAGAAAAACGGAGAAGCTAGACTGTGCATTGACTTTAGGAAGCTCAATTCAATTACCATCCGCGACAGTCATCCACTTACGCGAATTGATGACCAAATCGATCGATTACATGGAGCAATTTATTTCTCGAGCTTAGATTTGAGATCGGGCTATTATCAGATACCCATGGCTGAAGAGTCCAAGCGATATACGTCATTTGTAACACCATCAGGACAATATGAATTTGAGCGCATGCCTTTCGGTCTAACTAATGCAACACATGTGTTCCAGCGACTAATGAATAAAATTTTGTTCCCAGTGGGCGATGTGGCAGCAGTTTATCTGGATGACGTTTTACTGCATGCAAAGACAATCAATAAATCATTGGAAGGACTCGGAAAGATATTATTACTACTTCGAAATTAAGGAATGACCTTAAACCTGCAAAAGTGTTCGTTTTTAACAATGAGTGTAACGTACCTAAGCTACTCTATATCCCATGGTAAAGTTCAGCCGGGGAAGGAAAAGATAAAAGCCGTAGAAAATTTCAGCGTACCCAAATCAGTACACAATGTCCGACAATTTCTTGGCCTCATGGGATATTTCCGGCATTTTGTGAAGAAATATGCCTTTATTGCGCGTCCATTGACTTCATTAATGAGGAAAAATGAAACCTGGAAATGGACACCCCAAGAAGAAAAAGCTTTTCGTACATTGCAGGCCACTTTAGTCAACGAACCAGGACTGGCATTGTTCAATCCACAAGGTATAACGGAAGTCCACACGGATGCCAGCTCGTTAGGTATAGCAGGAATCATTCTGCAGTATCAAAAGACGACCGTATCCATCTAGTTGCTTATTTTAGTCTGCAGACTACCGAATTAGAAACCCAATATCATTCGTATGAGCTAGAAATACTTGCGATAGTAGTGTCTCTAAAAAAAATCCGTAGTCTAGTGAGAAAGCGGATGAAACCGACGCTGTGTAACTCGAGGCGAGTTAATGTCAGGATGGACGACTGTAAGATCCATGTAAATTCTCGTCCCAAAACCTATAAAATATTCTTGAAATCCCATACTGAGTGTAGCGTAGAATCCTTGCAAGCGCATATGTAGTGCCCATATTCTGAAGATTGTTTTGTAGAAAATAGATAAGAAGCTCGCTCGCTACTTTGTCCTCGATGCCAAGATAGTGGACCGATTTTACATGTTATTTCACACCTCAGGTTACGCACATATGCGACACATGTTGCATTAGCCTGATCTGGGCGCGTGATCCTTGCAGCTAGGATCAGCGCGTCATTATCAATGCAGCCGTGACAAGTACTGCAAGTTGTGTGTGGACGAGGAGCAGAATTAAGGAGCTTGAATTTATTGTAAAGGTAAGCCGTAAGGTTTATTAAGTGCTGTGGTCGGTAATTTTATTATTGGAGATATATAAATATATTTGGATATCCTAAGCGTTAAGGGATTAAATAGTGCAATAATTGATTGGTCACTAAGATCAACTGCCCGTGATCGCGTATGTGCGTAGATGCAGTAGCGTAGTGTGACTCTGTGTTGAGGGAAGTCGAGCCAGGGACTTTGTGTGTGTGTGTGTGTGTGTATATATATATAAGGATGGGTTTAATCCTTAGAATAGCGGGGATGGAGTTGATCCTCGCGGGGTTGGTCGATGGCGCTCCTCGCCAACCCAAGGAACACGAGTTGTTGGTGCCTTGTGCGTTCTCCCCTGGCGTCAGCGTATTTGTGGGTTCCGTCTCGTCTTGCGTGTTCTCCCCTGACGAGGGCTCGGCTCCCCTATAAAGTTTGGATTCGGAGATAGAACCCTTAAATTGAAGAGTTTATCGGAAGAATACCGGGCAGTTGAGTGTAGCGATCTTTAGTAGTGGCATCAACGACTTAATCGCTGTATGAATACTCGACCATTGCACTTACGTGTTGCTTCTTTTATTTGTTTACAGACTCGGCAGGTCATCAACAGCGACCAGCGGACACTCAACATCCGGTTTATGTTAGTGTGTTCATTTGTTTTGACACGTTGCATTGTATTTTATTTATAATAAATATATTTTTGTCTTACAATACATGGTGTGCCAAGTAAAACTTCGAATCCGTACTTAACTAAAATAAAAAAGTAAAAGTGAATTGCATCCGTCTAAAAGGGTCAGTCACCTTAAAAACACAAAACTAACGAGAAAATTGTAACACCTTAGAAAAAATCAATAAAAGACGTTACAAGTCTTTTCAAAAAGTTCAAACAACTAATTAGCCATGGAAGCCGATCGTCCGCAACAACTTAAACTACCCTTCGAGGAACTTCTAAATGAAACTCGCCGTCTACCAGTGTATAACGGTAACAACGAAGAGTATTCCTTCAATACCTGGCAGTGGCGGCTCGTGCCCATTCACTCAGGGTGGGCACGGAGCACTGCGTATCGAAAAATGACGGAAAGCTGCGAAAAGTTATTAATATCTTTATCTTCGTCAATTTCCCACGAAAAACAAGGTGTTTCATTTATTTCGGAAGCTAAGAATCTATTCAAAACCGAATTTATACTAAAAATTAAATCATTTTGAATAGATTTAGAAACTCCACTAAATACCGAAGATGTTTCCATAAATATTTTAGGATCGCTTTCATATTTCGTCATCAAATCTACCAATTCTATAAAATTTCCCCGATTAGACGAAGATTGCGACTCATTATGACCACGAAATGCTTGCTCTTGAGCTGCTTAATGAATTACCATATCAATCAAACGGGTTATTATGGACAAATTTTTATCAAAAAGTTTGTTGTGTTTAATAGAAATTGCGCGGTAAACTGAAACGAATAAAACTGAAATTTTTTCTTTTCCAAATAATTTAGCTTTTAAAGAAGCATACACGTGGCTACCTGAGTTCGCGTGTTTTTGTATTGACTCACTTATGTGCTTTAAGTCACAATATCCAGTAGAATTCCACGGAGTTGTAGATTTATCATTAAATAAAATACAATGCCAATAGTATAATTTATTTAGTATTTCACTACAAGTGAGCCAATCACATTTCCTAAACCAATCATTAGTAAAACTCCTTTTTTACTGCTACGATTATCTCTACTTATTAAATTTTTCATGTCCGGACATGGTCCTAATTTGTGAATAAAGAATTTTTCTTCTAAATTTAACGAACTGAATTTTGTTTTTAATGAAAAGCAAACAATGTCATCGTTATTTTTTACTTTTACCTGAATTTCGCTTTATCCTTGCTCCATTTTCACTCCACTTTACACTCGCTTCGAAAACTGACTGAATGAAAAACTTACTCGTAATAAAAGGAAAATTTAAAAAAAAGACAATAATCAAATTTTCGCAGAAAATCTCGTAGGAATTTGGAGACCTATTGAAAAAAGATGCCAGTAAGCCCACGAACTTATATTTCCAAAATCTTTTTTCACCACTGTTGACGAGTTGTTATAATTTGATGACAACTACAGGAAATAATGTATGCACTAATTGACTTTTAAACAATAGTACAGCATACATAAATAAAAATGTATGTGTGGATTTACTTATAGGAAACGAGTAAAAATTTATCATTAATTAAATAGCAAGCAATTTGAAATCGATTACTGCTTCGTGCTGGAATGTGGAGCGACGGCTTTGAAAATACGAGCTTGAAACTCTAGTTCCTGATCCACACGCTTGGCGTTTGCCGCAAACTCCAAACCTCCAAACTCAAACCAACAACCGTCGGGTCGGCTAAGCTAAACGCCCTTTTCACACGTTTGGACTTCCGATGGCTTGTGGAGGTTCGGCAAGCGTGTGGATCGAGCATAACATTTCCAAATTTTACTTTATTCGTCGCGCCGGGCTGGGCTAGCCCATAGCTTAAGCGACCGAAATGTGTGGAAATCGATTTTCACATCAGGAAATAAGCTTCAAATGCTGGATGATGTATTTGGCCGCGGCTATCCCGAGCTGGGCCAGCGGCTATGCAGCCCACCCTGGACCTGGACCAACGCGAGCCGTAGCGAGCTACGTGCATATAATTTGGGCTGTGGGTGAAAAGTCTGCATTGTACTCTAGCGATCGGGAGGGCCCACCTTGATCATTATGGATTATACATATTTGTGTTTGAAGATATCCATTAATACATATGTACATACACATAGAAGTAATATTTGTCGAAAAATTTTCGTTTTCATGGCCTTCAATTTGTATGGGGATATTGAAGGTAATCGATTAGATTAAGAATTCTAAATTGAGAATAGGGAGAATATTGAAATAATTATGTTGAATTTACAAGGTGGGCTCAGCCCACCCTGCCCACCCTGACGAGCCGCCACTGATACCTGGATAGATGAAGCCCACATAATCCTCAACCTATCACAGCCTGGAGACCAGCAAACGTACATTTTTAGACTCATCATCAACAAGCTTCAGGGTTCTGCTCGAAATGCAGTCCAAAAGATTTCAATTCCAAACTGGCAGAATGTGAAACCCTTGCTGATATCAACATTTGGCGTAAACGAAACGTGTAGCACAATTGCCAACGGATATCATTCGGTAAGTTCCAGCATTAGAAATATAAGTGATATGTATTTTAGGCTAAAAAGCTTGTTAAATCGTTAAACACCAAATATTTACAAGACCCTAATCGTGCATTACACGATGAATTTAATCCAGTACGTAATGAGAGTTTAGTGCTAAATAAATTTAAATCTCTCTTACCAGAGCACAAAACATTTCATATCGAAGCTCGTAATTGTGTGATCATTGACCAAGCATATATTCTGTTGTGTAAAATTCAACAGAATACTAATTGCCAACAATTTGATAGTGGTAGAAGTTCGTATCGCCGTAACCAAAACTACAACAACTGTCAGCCGTGAAATAATACATATAATAATAATCCACGTAATTTCAATTCAAATTGTAATCCACCACGGAACAGCTCAAATCAGGATTACCATAATAACAATTATCGTCGCAATAATAACAATCATCCAAATAACTGTAGAATCAGTGAATTAATGAGTAGGTGAACATAATTGTGGAATCAGTGAATTAATAAGTAGGCGAAGAGTCAGGGAGTTCACGCCGAAAAAACAAAAGGATGAGTACGTCAAGCGGCTTTGGAGACGAATCAATAATTTTTCGTAGAATTATAAAGACTCTTTTTCCGTAATAAAAATAATATTCTTGTGCCCGGTGATTTTGATCCTACAAAGTGGGGGCTCAACCGGGATCATTTCGAGGCAACAGAGATATTTCGGTACGGGATCAAAGACGTTAGTGGTGAATTAAATGGTGACAGTCCATACCTGAGAATTCGATACAGGTGCGTGCGGTACACAATAGGCAGACGGCCAATTGACGATTTTTGTGTAACGTACATAAGGTGTTTAAATGCCGGGTTCTACGGAAAATGTGACTTATGACGAATTGGACATGGAAGAATTACGTAGTAGACTCCAAGTGCTTGGCCTATCGATGAAAGGATCTAAGTCCGTCTTAATTGAACGGTTGAGAAAAGTCGATCTAGCGAGAAACGCAAGTGACGACGAAGAAGAAGATGAAAGTGACAACGAAGATGGTTTGAATACTCTGAATGTGGGTGAACTGAAAGCTAGATTGCGTGCATTGCAACTCAAGGTTACGGGTAAAAAGGAGGCGCTGATCGAACGCTTGAGGTTTTCAGAGGCAATGACGAAGGGCGACACAGGTGTGAATGGTGAAACTAGTGTCGGAAAAAATAACAAAATTGATAATCATCTCGAAGACGAAGATATTGATATTGATACGTTAAGAAGCAAAGAGTTAAAGGCACGACTCGTTGATTTGGGATTAAAGACGACGGGCAAAAAGGCCGAATTACTCGAAAGACTGAAGACGGCTCTGAGAGAAAAAGAGAAGAGTAATTTGAGCAGTGATGATGAAAGTAGTTTGGACAGTGAAAACAGTGACGATGAAGAATATGCAAACACCGGTGCGGGTGTGAAGCATGGACGTGGTGTTTCCAAGATACGCAGCTCAGGCAAGAGTGATGAAAGAGATCGTTTTGCCGGTTATCCGTGCAATATTGTGACGTTCAAAGATGTTGACGATGCCTTAGAACGATTCAGCGGTGATGGACGCCAGAATGTTCGACGATGGTTTTCCACATTTGAAGAAACCGCGGAAATGTGCTCATGGTCAGAGGCACAGAAGGTGATTTACATGAAAAAGTTGCTAGATGGACCAGCAAAAGTGTATGTGAATTATGAGTGTCACGCTAAGACGTGGGGTAAATTGAAGACATACATAATTAAAGAATTCTCTGAAACGATGAACAGTAAACAAGTTCATGAAGAAGTAGTAAGTAACGTACCTGAAAACCGGTTTTTGTATGGGTGGGAACGTCTTTTTCAATCTTTTTCAATCAGAATAGCGAGTGGCTTGGGGTACCGCGTTTGTATGGCCGGGATAGGGTGAATCAGAGCGACTTGGTCTTGGATGTACCTTGGAATGGGGGCTGAGATTGTGGTTTTGTATCAGGTGTGTGTCGTTGATTTGTTGTTTGTAAGAGGGGTGTCGCGGTTGGTTGGTTGGGGTTGTCAGGTGGTGGGCTTAGATTTGTGTTGTGTTGTGAGGGGTTGCCGATCAGGTGTGTGTTGTGATTGGCGGCGCTGGTAGAGGGCTATGTAGGGTCTGGGTTAGGTCTGTGTTGTGAGGGGTTGCCGATCAGGTGTGTGTTGTGATTGGCGGCGCTGGTAGAAGGCTATGGAGGGTCTGGGTTAGGGCTGTGTTGTGAGGGGTTACCGATCAGGTGTGTGTTGTGATTGGCGGCGTTGGTAGAAGGCTATGGAGGGTCTGGGTTAGGGCTGTGTTGTGAGGGGTTACCGATCAGGTGTGTGTTGTGATTGGCGGCGTTGGTAGAAGGCTATGGAGGGTCTGGGTTAGGGCTGTGTTGTGAGGGGTTACCGATCAGGTGTGTGTTGTGATTGGCGGCGTTGGTAGAAGGCAATAGTAGATCAGTTGGTTGGCGATGATTTTGAACGTTGATGGCTGGCTATAGAGGATCGGGGTGTTGCGGTTGGGTGCGTCAGGAAGTCATAGGTGGTAGAAATAGGGTCAGATGTTTTTGCTGTAGTTTGTGAGATGTGTCATGTGTTGGGAGGTGTTGTGTGCATACCTGGTTGGTTGCTAGGGGGTTAGAGTACGTTAGAAAGCCTGTCGAAGACAATTTTTGTGAAATGGAGAGCCAGGCTCGCAGAAAACCTGACAGAAAAAATATGTACAAAATGCAAGTTGAATTTCGTTCGCTAGCAATGGGGTGCATATTAATTAGCTGCCTTGCGATGCAACTTGAATTTCGTTCGCTTGCAATGCCGTGTCGATCGAAACGTGTCTCGTATCAGTTAAATGCATGTGAATTGGAAAAATGGGGATAGGGTAAAGCCTTGCACGTACATGTTCTGTGCCACTGTGTAAAATTTAGCTTAATGTAATACCCATCCATTGACTTCAGCCCGTTGCATTGCTGTACTTAAGCATGGCTACAGTTAATTAATGTTGCACCTGTTCACGATAAAGAATGATGGGTACAGGGCAAAGCCTTGTCGTATGCTATACATATTTGTGCGAACGAAGGGTGAAAAGAAGTGTGAAATTTTAATGGTAATTGCCATTCATACTGATTCGATCGTATCGTCAATGGGGGCATATTCGTGTATTTCGATCATATGTATAGCATACGACAAGGCTTACGAATGGTTGCTTGGATAACGAGGTAACACATGTATGGACTTACAGTAGCTATAGATATGTGTACATAGCAGAGAGACGTTCGTTCCATCTTTAATACCATGGACCCATGAAAAATGGAAGAAAACATTATTGCAAAGAATACAATTCAATATTAACTGCATATGAAATTAGTCATGTAGAATGAATGTGGAGAGACTGGTTTTCATTGATTGTAATCAAAGGGATTTCCTCAAGGTTGATCGTGGCGTCCCATTGACCGCGTTCCAACAGGTGTATCTTTCGAGTAGAGATGTGTCATGATGTTGTTGGGTGACTGTAGATTGAGGATGAATACCATGAAAATAACGTCTTTTTTTCTTCCGCATTCTTTAAGAGTCTTCCGCATTTTTTATGAGTTGTTGTGAATTGGAATGATCATGAATGGCATAATGCATAATTAAACTGTGTGCTTGCTTTCTGGGTGCTTACGATTGCTTGGCACGTTTGAGGCAAGAATCGCTGGACATGAAAAGACCTGTATTTTGAAATCATCTGAGGGTGAATGTAATTAAAGGGATTCCCTGACGCGTGTATGCATATTTAATTACTTTACACGTGTGGCATAGGTGCAGGTCAGGGCTGATGGTTGAATGCTTTTGTGTTGCGGATCGCGTGTTCGTTCTGTATATTGAAAACATCTGAGGGTGAATATAATTAGCTTGAGTGCTGTTGAGTTTGTAATTACTCACCCGTATTACCCTATGTGCGCGTAGACAGTATAAAAGTGAAGGGTTGCAGTCAATAATCAGGCAGAAGATTTTGAAGTCTTTTGATAGAAGCTAGGACTCGAAGAAATATGGTGAGTAACGATATTACATACATACAGGTGATGTTTCTTTTTAATCCTTTGTTATTTTTTCCAGAAAACTGTAGAAGTGTTGAACAATGTATGCGAGTACATTCCGGATCAACACGTAGCACTTGTTGCTTTGGAACATGGAAAGAAATATAGGGTCAAATGTTTTCGTTTGGTCAACACGCAATATGGATCACGCCTCACCGTACACCTAACCAATGGAACCTTTTGTTTTCTCCCACCAAGATTCTCAGAGAAAATAAAGAAACAGCGTCAAATTGAGGATCTGAACGATATTCCGGAAAACTATCTGATTTTCGAAGGTAAAGATGACACAAGAGGTGGATATTTAAAAATAAAATTTGTTCAGCATAGCAACGATGAATTTGAATAAAGAGTCGCTTTTGTCATACAACATTGTTTTATTTCCATTTCACTTTTTTCAATTTCACATCAGTGTAAGAAGAAATAAAAGGCTGGTTCGAATGTAATTTATAATTTTATTTAAATATCTCTTTCAAAACTTTTCATTTCTCAATTTATAATAAAACGATATTAATTTTTTAATTCTGCCGGAGATTTTTTCCACATGACAGCATTCGCAGGTATCTGGTCCGGAATCGGCGTTGTCATAAAACCATGGGCAGGATTTGTAATGTGATCCGTGAATTGATGTGGCAATCGGTATCGTCGAATACAGCTTTAGTGTGCTGATATCCCTTAGCAGCTTCTCACGATGTTCGTCCAGGAGTACGTCCTTGTATTCCGCAACAAAATCTTCAAACCTACGTAGCTCCGTCGTGCAAGACATCTTGTTCATCTAAAGGTTGTTTCTAAACTGACTATGTTACATGCAAAAACCTGTCATTGAAAATTTTCTCTCTGAACTTTTTAGAAAGAACAGGTGCTATAATTTCATGTAGTTGTGAAATACGCTGGTAAAACCTAAACCTGTCACGAGCATGTATTTCCCACTCTCCTTTACGACTCATGCGATACGCATAGTTCCAGGCTATCATGCATCTAATGCAAACTATATCAGCGAATTTAACATTTTTTTCCATTTTGGCCGACCGTAACAGACTTTTAGCAAGGTTTCACACTACATCTTTTATATCTATCCATGAATTATGCGTCGAAGAAAAACCGAGCCATTTTACAAGAACACGATTTTTCTCCTTTTTTAAAATTTTCTCGACAAGGTAAACATCAGGGTGTTTTACCTTTGATAATTCTAACTCATAAAACCCGCCTTGAATAGTGTTCCCTTGATAATCCTCAAGAATATAAGTGCGTGGTTGTGTATTTTTTACGACTCTAATCTTGAATATCTCTGTTGACCAATTCGGGGTGTAGCCTTTTTCAAAGACATGTTTGAACTTGCTTATGCGAACATAATCACCGACTTTATATTTAGGTTTAGAAACAACCTTAACTTTCCTATGCAAAGATGAAAGTAAATGAACCTCGTTAGATGTATTGACATCAATAGGTCTCATTTTAATAGTACGATGCTTGGTTTTATTGTACTTATCAATGAGTCTTGGTAATATATCAATCCAACGGTAATTACCATTCATACTGAATTCTTTCCACATAATATTTTTTAACGTTCGATTAAACCTTTCAACAATAGATGCTTTCAATGTGCTGAATGTAGAGTAATGATTTATTTCATAATATTTCATCAGCTTGCGGAATATCATGTTAAAAAATTCTTTGCCGGCGTCAGTTTGTAGGTTTCGGGGGATGCGTCTCTGGTTAAGAATGGATTCCACAGCCTGTGCTACTACTCCTGCACTTTTATTTTTAATAGGTAGAGCCCACGCATATTTAGAGAATGTGTCAATTACAGTTAACAGAAACTTGGTTCCATGATTTTCAGCTGAGAAGGCAGTCATATCAACTAGATCTGCTTGCCACAAATCATCTATACCCCTGATTGTGACCCGCCGACGTGCAAATCGTCTACGAGCGGGTCTGTGGAGTTCATTGACTACTTGTCGTCTACTCATTACACTCAAAAAAGATATAAATATTCTTCACACCATTATATTTACGCACAATTTCGGAAAAGCGATGCTTTACTTTAAACACCCGTTCACTATGATGATTGCAGGCCCGTCTGGGTGTGGCAAAACGACTTTTATAGAAAATCTTCTTGGAAACCCGACGATGATTCAACCGCAGGTTAAAAGGATAATATGGTGTAATGCCGAACAGCATGCTATACCAGTACACAAACCCATTAAGAATATAGAGTTTTTAAACTCAATTCCTGAAGAATTTCCCAATACTGCAAATGAACCGATACTAATTGTATTGGACGATATGATGTTAAATGCATTTTCAAGACAGGTGTGTGAGCTGTTTACAAAAGGTTCCCATCATCGTAATCTTTCTGTTATCTTGGTGACTCAGAATGTATTTCATCAGGGTAAATTTTGTCGTGACATTTCACTCAATTGTAAATACCTGATTTGTTTCAAGAATCCGCGAGACAAGAGTCAATTTCAGCACCTCGCCAAACAGATATATCCTGAAAACAGTGTAGAGCTCATGAGAATATATAAAGAAATTACTTATCAACCTCATAGCTATTTGCTAATAGACCTAACACAGGATATCAATGATACATTAAGGTTTCGCACAGACATATTCAATACAAAGTTTTTAACTTGCTATTGCCCCCCACATAGTTTGCAGGAAAACAATGGTGTCACGAATGAAACGATTGAAGGACAACAAGCATATGTTGTATGTTCTTAGGAAAGCAAGTCCGTGTTTAAGAAAGGTTATACTGAAGAGGGCCAAACCTGAAGTAATTAAAACTCTCTGTGAAATTACATACAACACGCTGAAGGGTAATCATAGGCCGTCAGGAAGAAGTTTCACACGGTTGTGTAAATATAAAAAGGGTATGCGTAAGCTTGCCGATGCAAGAAAATCTGTGACACGGCAACGTAAAGTGTTAGTGCAGCAAGGTGGGTTTTTACCTGTTTTATTAGGAAGTGTACTTTCAGGTGTGATAGACTCTTTGATTGAGAAATATGCATAAAAATAACAGTCTTAACAAAATGCTTCTACTATCTCCAGAAGTATATGCACGCTTAAAAGATACAATCGAAAGCTCTTCTGCACAAACTTTGTTTGACAAACGCATGAACAAAATATTAAACACTAAAAATCTTAATGATAAAGCAAAATGGTATCAGTATAGGAATGTGCTTATGCAATTTTTAAATGCAAGGCGAACAAAACAATCATTTATGGAAATGAAAGCTGAAAACGTTTCTTCGAAAGACCGTATGATGGATCAACGTTTTAAAAATTTGCGCGACAACACCACTCAGACGAGATTTGTGCTTAAAAATGAGAAACACACGCAAACTTCACCTTCACGAGCTGAAGAGATATTTGAATCGGTAAACGAGATGACACCACTAAAGCAAGAATTACCTGTAGCTATTAAACGACGACTATCAGCAAGCGGGATAGCAAAAAGTCTTAAACCTGCTCCCAAAATTAGAAAAAGTGTGGCTGATTCATTTCGTGAGACTGAAAAAGGGTATAAAGTAATAACTAGTGATGATGGAATGACACAGTATACAATCCCGATGGATATGAGTATGGATGAGTTGGACGATGTATTCAATGATTTAGATGAAAGAAATGATGGAGGTGTCGTGGCGAACATAGGTCCCAAATCTGACAGGCAATCTATATTAAGACCCTCACGGCTACACCCTGATCAATATGAGGCTGACTCTCCCATAAGGAAGCCTACACGACAAAGTGAGCGGTTGAGATTAAGGACCGAGCCTAGCTCCAGTGCAAGAAGCCTGAATTGGGACAGAATCTAGAAATGCCTATTAACATTAAAGATGAAGATTTTTACGTGTGTCTTTTGAGCAACAGTTCCCTCGACATTTACCCCGACAATACACTAGCATCTTTCGAAAATATATTACCGAGTATGTGTAAGTTTACTGACAATTGGTATGTTGGTATAACAGAAATCGCACTACCAAAACGAAGAAATGAGAAAAATGGTTCAGATAAGAGCGGTATTTCTAAAAGGTCTGTGCCCTCTGAAGACGTAAGCGTTACCGAGGAACCACAATCTGTACCAATTGAAAAAGATTCAAAAGCAATAATCGCTAAAGTTGTTGGGCTGAGTAAATATCATGTTCGATTTAGATGGGATGCGAGTGATTTGCAAAAGTTATGTTATAAGGGAAATGATATGAACTTTTCATCATTCCTTTCATCGTTTTTCTTAGCAATTAGACCTGACTATTATAACTATTACTTATCCGAAATCAAACAAATAATACACGATCGTATCGTAGAAGATAGAGATGAAAAGGCAATCGCCGACATAAGAAGTATTATAGAAGAAAGAGATTTTTGTATACATATTTATCAGTCTGGAAAAATTGCTGAAAAGGTTTATTTAAAGTTAGGTGTAAAATTTGATTCGTTTCGGGCATTTATAGACTACATAATTGGTCAGATCCCGAAAAACAAACGAAATCATGCCGAATTGTTACAGATGATTGATCAATATATTCATCCGGCAAATAGTTTAAGGAACAAGCGGAACAAAGAAGCCAAACCGACTACCCACACATTTCATCTAAAAGATTACGGTGTGAAGGTTAATGTAGAGCTACCTATTGCGTCACCGATTAACATAACAGATTTCATTGCCCTATTACTAAGCGGTATTGAGTTCAATGATGAAGAGCTACTTGATAAAGAAAAGCCATCTGGAACCACAACATATCAACTGCGAAAACAGGTGTTTAACAAAATTGCCTCAGCAATCCGTGGGTCTGTATCCCGTGCCGTTAAAGAGTCCGGTACAGAGATATTACCCGATGGGTGGATCAAAACAACCGATTTCCACACCATTATTGATATGCCATACAAAAGAGCCGATGGGTCAAAAGCCACAACTCCTGTCCCAATAGAGGTGGATAAAACCGATAATATAGCTGGCTTATTCATTGACGCTTTCCTAAAAACACCCGTTGAGAAGCGCGATCCCGAATCGATCGATACAGAAATAAAAGAGTCGTTTGATAAATCAATAATGCTAGACAGTATAAGTCAGCTGGAAAAATCATTATCTGCACTTGAGAAAAGAACATACTGTGACTCATCCAATAAAGACATTGATGATTGTGAAAAAACCGAATTGATAAACGTTTATACAGATATCATTAAACCGAGAATAATAGGAAATAAACTGGTGAGAAATCTACGAGCGATCCCCCTGAAAAGTTGTGATAGCGTGTTTAGATTCGAGCATGTGGAGTACTGTCCACTTGAGAAAACCTTTATTGAAAGTATCTCAATCAAAATTACAGATCATCACGGTGAGCTAGTCAACTTTGAGCCTAGCTTTACTCCAACATATGTAATGCTTCATTTCAAGCGAAGGTTAGAGTCTATAAATATTCCTACGTTGTAAATATCAACATAGTTTGGACACTGGATTTAACACAGCTCTATACTAATGAGATGAATTCACACTACGCACGTTACTACCTTGTCCAGAGTGGAGGTAGACTATCAGACATTGGAGAATTATATCGATCGCCACTTGTGTACCAGCGAGGAAGGGGTGTTGGTAGTTTTTTCAGTGGGTTGATACGTTATCTTCAGCCGTTATTTCTGTCCGGTGCAAAAGCTATAGGAAAACAAGTCATCGAAACAGGAAAGTCCATTTTTAAAGAGGCAGGAAGTAAACCACTGAAGACGGTACTAAAGGAGCAAGGGAAATCTGCAGTGCACGAATTAGCCCAAAAAGGTATAAATAAAATCTTTGATAAAATGGAGGGTAGAGGAAGACGAATGGCTATAAAAAGAGCTAACCCTTACACAAGTAAGCATTTGAAATCCGTGTCTAAGCATAAAAAAGGGCGGAAGGTGAGAAAGTTGTCATCGAGCAAGACCAAGAAAGCTATAAAACGACGGCGCCGAGTAAGAAGGCGTGCATTGGATATATTTGACAGATAGATAATACCTTCATGATGCAAAAAGAGTGTATGAAGTCTGAATTGGATATTTTTGCCCCCCCACCAATTCAAAACAACATTTTGAAAACCGAAGAAGTTGCTTACAAACCAATTGCATCACTAGACAATTCTTCGGTGTTGGAATTCGTTTCGCTTGGTCATGGAGATACATATCGTGACTTATCCAGCATCTACTTACGGCTCAAGGTGCAACTGATTAAACTAAAAAATGGTAAAGAAGAACTTTTCACCGGAAAGGAAAAAATTAAGAAAGCTGACGGGGCTGAAGGTGCAGCTGATCCGGTTGGTGTAGCTAACAACCTCATGCACTCACTTTTTAGACAATGCACAGTACAATTGAATGGGAAGAATATAGCTCAGACAGACAACAATTATCACTATCGCGCCTATATTGAAAATTTACTGAACTATGGTAAAGACGCTGCATCCACTCATTTGGAATCGGCCGGGTGGTATCTAGATCAGAATGAGATGGAGATGATTGAAGACTCAAGACCTGGCGGTGGTCCTACCGAGTTGAATGAAGGCTATCTTAAAAGGTCTGCAATGATGGAGAAGAGTAACGTGGTCGAGCTGATGGGCACAATTCACACGGATCTGTCAAATCAAGATAAACTTTTAATTAATGGAGTGGACTTGCGCTTAACACTTTCATTGGAAAAACCGGAATTTTATTTGTACTCGAAAGAAGATGACTTCAACCCACGTGTGAAAATACTAGAAGCGACAATGTTCATGAATCATGTTACCGTAAACCCTAGTATATTACTAGCACATGAAGCTGTACTACAACGCACAAATGCCGTTTACCCATACAAGCGGGTGGAAGTGAAAACGTATACACTACCCACAAACACATTTACACTATCTCTTGATAACGTAGTGATCGGACAATTACCGAACCTTCTTGTTTTCGGTATGGTGGATAATGACTCATACACCGGAAAGCGCACAAAAAACCCATTCAACTTTAAACACAACAGCATAACAAATTTCAATCTATCAGTTAACGGCGTTCAAGTGCCAAACCAACCGTTAGAGTTTGATTATTCGCGTGATAAGCCTGTTAGTACTAGGGGATACCTTACTCTATTTAAGGGCACTGGTATTAACTACTTCGATAAAGGCCATCAGATATCCAAGAAATTCTTCGATAATGGTTGTTTCTTACTAGCATTTGACTTAACAGCGGACAGCTCATACGATTCGGGTTGTGGTAGTTTGTTGAATCAAGGTGTGGTGAGGATCGAAGGGCGGTTCAGAGAGGCTTTGAAGAAAAGTGTCACCTGCATAATTTACGCCGAATATGATGGAAGTATTGAAATCGATAAGAACCGTAATGTATTCACAAGCTTCTGAAAGTATATAAATAACGTGAACATGTGAGATTTTGATAGAGTCTGCTCCAGAAAATAGTCATGACGCATTGTCTAGTGAATATTGAATACTTCTCGGAAGGTCATTTAACCTTTTTCAAGAAAGTGTCAATTGCGGGGTTCACCTCGCAGAACAAACTTTATTCAAAGGAAATAACGTATAAATATCCCACTTCCTCAGCTATAAGTACTGATCAGACAGGTGTATTTGGAAACTTGGAGCTCAAACGGCTTGATGAAGATCTTATCAGGTCCCTGGCGAAATTCACAACAGTCTTCGTAAACGGAGACTCAACAAGGGGGTTCCTACAGAGTTACGTAACATCACACACAAAGGTTGTAAACCTTGAAAACATATTCCTGAAAGAGCAGGAATGAACACGATAGAGATCATCAACACATTGAGAAGTAACATTAAAACAAACAGGTATTTTCAAGGTGTTTTTCCCTGTAATCGTTTACCTCGGAAAGTAAGGAAACCTGCATGTGTCATCGCCAACACCGATCCGGCCAGTAAAAGAGGGCGTCATTGGGTTGCATTTTATTACCCGAAAAAAGGTCCGGCTGAGTACTTTGACTCGTTTGGTAAATATCCTGATAACAAGTTCTTTAAAAAATTTCTTCATCAAAATGGAAAAGTGTTTGTGAATAATAAGCAGCGGTTACAAGGTGGCCTCTCGACAACATGTGGACAGTATTGTTGTGTTTTTCTACATTTTCGCTGTAGTGGCAGAAGTCTTAAAAAATTCCTAAAACGGTTTTCAACTGCAAATTACAATTTTAATGATGGTGAAATTATAAATTTATTTCGCAAAATTTACATGAAAGACAGTTCACAAAATGGGGGTGAGTATTGCAACCAGACCTGTATGCGAGAAGGCGATATAAAAGCAACTTGAAATTACGCACTAGCCACAGTTTATTTCTCGAGCTACGAAAGATGTCAACCCCTGTTAACAAGCCTACTAGTAAGCAATCACAAGCTTCTAAACGTGAGGTGCAGAAGAAGAAGAGAAAAGCCGTGAAAACTTCATCTAGCATCATCTCCAACTCAAAGGAAACCAGGACAAAAACACTCCCCAAGTCTCGTGTGCCGTGCGACGAAGATGTTCTTTTGAATTATACATACTATCTAGATGGATGCCATAATCGCAGGATAACACTAGGATTTGATCCACGATCATTTCAAGCAAAGGCTATCTTTCACTATCACGGACGGTTCCCGCTAGCAGTTGACCACAGCCAATGGAATGCGTTGTACAAACACCTAAACGATTTAAAAGGCACAGCAGGCGTTCAGTTCCCAGAGAACCAATTAGGATTTTTGAAACGATACCAGATACCTGTAGGCGTTGGTAGCATTACACTAAAACATGAAGAACTATTCAAGCTATTTGAGATGATGGAGTTCTTCAATATCGTTATGCACCACAACAACCTTGCTTCGGAATGTGTTAAGGAATACTACGAGCTGTATTGCAACAGGTGCAAAGAGAAAGATCTGTTGAAGCTAGGTCATGAGGACTTTTTCATTCCATCTCGAATTTATTATATAAATATTAACTATTCAAGACTCTTTTATGAATTTCCAATTTTATGCAGTTGTAATCTTATTTTTGATGTTTTGAAATAAAATAACACAATTATACAGTGCAAAATAAAACATGTTTTATTCTTACACTAGTAATACACACTATTCATTAAATAATACATATAAAGGTTGATACAATTTTGAGCGGCACATCTTGTTGAAGGTAGCGGGTCGTGAATTCTACAGGTTGTCTTAAAATTCTTGAGCTCTCTCAGTTTTGGTGTTTCTAGCTGTATTATGTTAGCTGCGGGTAAATATCTTTTTAAAAAACTCTCCTTGATAGCGCCTTTCACGTATATAGTCGTTTCGTAGAACTCTGCCAGAATTTCTGGAAGTCGATTATAGTCAACATCACCATCACACCATCGTAAGCCGTTGATATTAGTCACATCAAAATCATTTTGACGACGCGCTTTCGGATGTAACTCCTGATAAGGATATGGTGGAGCAAAATGATGAACCACAGGCAAAGTTGATTCGAAAGGTAAAACAGCTAGTTCTTTTATTAAATATTGACCGTTGCACCCACACACAAACTGGATGTCAATAATAACTTGTGTCATGTCTCACTGTTGCACGGATTGCAATGAAATGAAAGAAATGTTTAGAGTAGTGGTGTTTATATTTTATTCTGATAAAAAATTTATTACACCATATGTGTAACGAGTAATTACTTAATTTAATAACAAAGCAAATAATAACTTAACTACTTACTTATAACATATAAATGCAAAACATATAAATTCTGATATAAAAGTCATTAAAATATTATGTGTATTAAAATATATTATCTATACAAAACTTTAAGTGTTACCATAGCTGTCTGGTTTACACCTTTTGAAACCATAAGGTTCAGAGAAATATTCATTCGTCACAACTCTTTTGTCAAAAGTGAATCTCAAGTGTTTTTTTTCGGGTTCTGATACAACAACCCCTGGACGTTTTCGTTTGATTTTACGCTCTGTTGTCACACGTACGCCTTCAGTTGAATCTTCATCCAAAACTAAAGATTTTAGGCATTCAAAATTTACAACTTTTAAGTTTTCGAAGTTAAGAGTTATTCCTTTACATTTAATCACATGTTCAGGACCATGTTCAGTTTCAATTTTTAACCCATATGTCTTAGGACCTGTACTCACATATTCCGATATATAAGCATCAGAACCATAACATGCCACCTCATTGGTCAAATCACCCAGGAAATCAGAGATTGGAAAATTCATGGGTTTGTCTTTACTATCCACAAATATGACACTGTCTGTATCACAGTACAGAATCGAGGAGCCCAGTTTTTCTAGTAACCCGTATAATTTAATTCTAGCTAGAGCCGTTGTATATGCAGCAATAGGTATGTTTGCATGTGGTAAAGTTCTTAGATTCTCCTCTACAAATTTCCATGTAACCCACAAGTTATCATCATCAACTGGGTAAATTGAACAAATTTCTATACCTGGTGATTGGAGAAGTTCACAAAACTGATTAAAATTATTAATAACTTTAGTGTTTGTTTGATCATCTCTCTGGCCGAACTTGCCCCACAATGAGTTTAAACAAAGTTTGGCAATATTACGTCGACCAGAATTTTTTTGAATTTGGTTTTTATCAAGAATGATACATTCCCTTCTCTCGTATGATTCAATAAAATTATCTTTATCCTCATCTGATATATATTCATTACCCCAACCACTGGCCATCTGTTTAATTTTTAAAAAATTATTAACATACTCAGTAAACAATCCGCCAGTTTTTGTGTTAGGGTCGTACACTGTGTACTCATACTTCCACACCTCATACACTTTCAAAATTTTGTACCCCTTTTCAACAGCTAAGGCTATTTCAGGAATTACCCATGTGCCAGTGAGTTGCCGCTCATCACCTGAATGATCGCAACTTGAAATGTTATTACCTTCAGCACATTTTCTACAAAGTGTAAAATACAATTTATTGTCGTTTTTCATGGGTAGCACAGGGATCAGAAGGTTGTTAGGTGCAATTACATCGCATTTAATGAAACCATGCATTGAAATAATTTCATGTATGGGGGGTATGTTATCATTTCGAAATATCTGAGGATGTTTTATGGGGTACGGTGCGTATTTGTTAATATACGGATAAAGACTAGTAAAGTCCAAATAACGTATTACCTCTCCTTCTTTGACTGTATGGTATAATTTGAACACCTCAGTACGACCTCCAAATAGAGCATCCCGCACACATAGTGGAGGATTAATATCATTATAATATCGCCGCAATTTCTCATATAAAAACCTGTCTTTATTTAGTACTTTTTGAAATTCACATTCCCACGTATATACTAGATTGTATCCATTTCTCCGTATTACCTCGATACGTCTTTGTGTACTTTCATATCTTTGATTTAAAGTTTCTAAGGTCTGAAGGTTATTTTCCCCCGATTCTTGAAATTTAAAGCATTCTCTACAACCGTGATAGTAACATCCAAAGAACTCATAGACAGTATTTGATTCTTTATGAAAACCGTCGACATATAACCCACACTTATCCAACTTTAACTCACCGTTGTTGTTTGCTGAGATTAGCAGGCCGTTAGTTTGGGAGTTTTTCCAGGCCAACCACAAACAGGCAATAATGGAATGTGTTTTGCTTTTGAAATAACCGTTCTTAGGCATTACAGCCAAGGTATTTTTCTCAAGATAATTTCTTCGAAAAACCAGCATGCAGGTCGATGCAATTGTGAGACTTTCTACTAAAGGGTTCACATTGGTCAATTTAATAAATTCAACCATGAATCTTACACAACCTCGCCGTAAAATATCAACATCATTTACACAGTATTTTACCAACTCATTCCTATTATTGAAGGTAGATAGCGTTTTTGTACTGTACCAATTGAGAAAATCCATTCTTTCCTTAGGCTTCATTGTATCGCAACCGTACATTTCAGGTGGGGGGTATGGACCGATATAATTTGCATTATCTACAGTATTGAAATAATAAGGATAGTAGCCTTTAGTACTGTCTTCAATATCGAAAACTTGTGGAAACTTGGATAGTGGGAATGGCAGGAAATTTAAAGAGTCAACAAATGAAACTTGCTCACATGTCAACTTCATAATTTTGGCTCCTTTCATTAAAGGCTTAACATTGTTTCTTCTTGCTATTAACTCCGAAATCAGAAAATGACCATCATAGCCTTGTAAGTTATGTGCATAACAATATACGTTGCTCACATTTGGTCGAGGCATTAAACAATAATCTAGAAAACTTTGCACAACAGATGATTGATCACCTTTTTCAAATATATGTTGTCTAACACCACATCTATCACAAGGTAGTTTGATATCTTCATTTTGATAACAATTGTGACACATCTGTTGGGCTACAATTAGATTTACAACGTGTACAAAAGATGAAGAGCTATTTCCATACAGTCCATCTTGGGTAGTTTCACAATCGAAAAATATTAATAGAAACTGTTTATCCTTTCTACTTATGTACGGTTTTATAAAACAGCTATGTTGGGATGGTACTATTTTTGAACACATCTGGCAGAAGTATTCATCACACTGATGTTTGTGTCCTTTTCTGTATGTATAATTTATAAATTTTGTGCAAAATACACAAATCTTGAAAGTGTCACATACAGTTTTACCACTCAACTTTTTATCCAAATGGTTAGCGAAACATAAAGGCCCTCTAAAACCACGATTACATTCTTTACATTCAGTCATCTGAGATACAAATACACAGGGCGGGTATGTTATACAATACGGGCATTTCATTTCACATTTATGAAGCGACTGATTTGAAACTTTATCACAATAACGGCAAACATAGCTTCTCGAAAACAAACCTGTGACCGATTTTATGACGTAGAAATGTTTTGTACTCTCGAAATAGAATAGGTAAATTTTTTTTGCTGTTATATCCCGTAGTGGTGTTTTAAAAAGAATGGAATGTGGATCTCGAATATTGTCAAAAATAATTATTTGATACTCACTTAAGTATTTTTGAAATTTATAAAGATCTAGGATGTTGCAGCCATTTTCTCCAATTACCACTTTGGCATTTTTACATAATCGATCAGCCTTCAAATCTAGCGATTGTAAAATGACTAAATTATTTAAACGATTTATATTACCCTCAGCCATTTCCATTGCATAACAAATACTCCTAGGTAAGCATGAAAGATCATTAGCGTTAGCGGCTTTTCCCACATCTACTAAAACTTTTTTCCTTTTTAAAAGCTCAGCATCATCTGTGTACTTTTTATTTACGCGCCCCCCGCCGAAAGGAATGTTTACGATATCCGCATGGAACTGAATGATATCATCCGAAAGAAATTTAGTGTTGGACTGGTTAACATTCGCTATAAGGCCAATTATATATTTACCATTAATTTCCTGAATGGGCTTTAAAGTTGACCATATGGGTTTAACGTGTGGTGATTGCGGGAGTGTTATTGCAAAACTCATTTTGCACCCGGGATTTGCGTTGGCACCAATGTTTTCGAGTACCTTATCGAAAATTTTCTCCAGCGCACTAAAAGGGCTATTAGTGTTATTAGTAAAACCTTTAATTTGAAAGTTTAAGGTGACACCTGTGACGTTAAACTTTTTAAATAACTTCTCTTTCCGAGAAATAATTTTAAACGACCTCGATACATCACTTGAACCAGCCCCTTGTTGATTAATTTTCGCAATATTACCTTGTTGAACATGATTACACCTGGACATGTCTTCATTCAAAAGATTTACTATATCACTTAACAAAACATTTGAAAACGACGTGTGATGTAGATTTGAAAATGCTATTAACTGTAATAAAAATCTGTACTTTTGCTCTACTGTCGAATGAATATTTCCCTCCCTAAATTTAACAGATGTATTCCTCAACCAGGTAATACAATCTTCAAAGCTAGATGCTAGCACAATTTTAAAATCTCTAATTATATTTTCCATCTTTTTATTTTTATATAAATTTACTTGTCTCTATTTTATACAATTAAAACTAATTCACTATTTTAAAGTTCTTAAAATCCTAATTAAACTATTTTTTTCCTCCCCAAACGTCAGGGGTATGATGCGATGTAACTCAGCCCTTTGTTGTCGTAATTTGACCAATCGCCCACCGCGCTTCTTTTTTTTGTTGTTTTGCGTTGTCGTTGGTTCGGGCACGCACTTTTTTCGCTGCAACCTTCTTTGCAGCTCTTCAATAGTCAGAGGTTGCGGCCCAGGAAGAGGTGACGCCCTCCTAACCTTCACGGGCTGTCGATTTTCTTCAGTTGTAGCTTCTTCACCTTGGTGGCCCTGTTTGGCTGCTGGAACCGCAGCCAAAACTTTTTGCGGTCGATGGAGATCCAGGGTGGAATATCGCTTGCGATATTCGTCTAAAGTTAGACGTCGTGGACTTTCTTTAAAAAGCATTCTAAGCTGACTTACGTCAGCTGCAAAATAGGCCTTGTGGGGCCACAATTTTCTAATTATTAAGGTTAATGCTGGAAAATTGAGAGATAAATAAATTTAGATAAAAAATAAAAAGATGGCAAATAAAATCACTTACCGCTCTGATAACCTACCAGGATGCTGTCCGAGAATTTATGATAATCCTAGGTACCAACCACGGATTTTTATACAAAATGCAAGCATACACACACTACAATCGACAATGCACAAATTGCAATCATATGCATGTAGTCTGTGCTACCAGTCGTGTTAACCAGAACGTCCTTTTTTTCATGAAGTTAATTAATTCACTTTGCAAATTGTGCCACTTATGTATCCCATTTCATAACAAAGTATAAAATATTACAACACAACAACTCATAAAAAATGCGGAAGACTCTTAAAGAATGCGGAAGAAAAAAAGACGTTATTTTCATGGTATTCATCCTCAATCTACAGTCACCCAACAACATCATGACACATCTCTACTCGAAAGATACACCTGTTGGAACGCGGTCAATGGGACGCCACGATCAACCTTGAGGAAATCCCTTTGATTACAATCAATGAAAACCAGTCTCTCCACATTCATTCTACATGACTAATTTCATATGCAGTTAATATTGAATTGTATTCTTTGCAATAATGTTTTCTTCCATTTTTCATGGGTCCATGGTATTAAAGATGGAACGAACGTCTCTCTGCTATGTACACATATCTATAGCTACTGTAAGTCCATACATGTGTTACCTCGTTATCCAAGCAACCATTCGTAAGCCTTGTCGTATGCTATACATATGATCGAAATACACGAATATGCCCCCATTGACGATACGATCGAATCAGTATGAATGGCAATTACCATTAAAATTTCACACTTCTTTTCACCCTTCGTTCGCACAAATATGTATAGCATACGACAAGGCTTTGCCCTGTACCCATCATTCTTTATCGTGAACAGGTGCAACATTAATTAACTGTAGCCATGCTTAAGTACAGCAATGCAACGGGCTGAAGTCAATGGATGGGTATTACATTAAGCTAAATTTTACACAGTGGCACAGAACATGTACGTGCAAGGCTTTACCCTATCCCCATTTTTCCAATTCACATGCATTTAACTGATACGAGACACGTTTCGATCGACACGGCATTGCAAGCGAACGAAATTCAAGTTGCATCGCAAGGCAGCTAATTAATATGCACCCCATTGCTAGCGAACGAAATTCAACTTGCATTTTGTACATATTTTTTCTGTCAGGTTTTCTGCGAGCCTGGCTCTCCATTTCACAAAAATTGTCTTCGACAGGCTTTCTAACGTACTCTAACCCCCTAGCAACCAACCAGGTATGCACACAACACCTCCCAACACATGACACATGTCACAAACTACAGCAAAAACATCTGACCCTATTTCTACCACCTATGACTTCCTGACGCACCCAACCGCAACACCCCGATCCTCTATAGCCAGCCATCAACGTTCAAAATCATCGCCAACCAACTGATCTACTATTGCCTTCTACCAACGCCGCCAATCACAACACACACCTGATCGGTAACCCCTCACAACACAGCCCTAACCCAGACCCTCCATAGCCTTCTACCAACGCCGCCAATCACAACACACACCTGATCGGTAACCCCTCACAACACAGCCCTAACCCAGACCCTCCATAGCCTTCTACCAACGCCGCCAATCACAACACACACCTGATCGGTAACCCCTCACAACACAGCCCTAACCCAGACCCTCCATAGCCTTCTACCAGCGCCGCCAATCACAACACACACCTGATCGGCAACCCCTCACAACACAGACCTAACCCAGACCCTACATAGCCCTCTACCAGCGCCGCCAATCACAACACACACCTGATCGGCAACCCCTCACAACACAACACAAATCTAAGCCCACCACCTGACAACCCCAACCAACCAACCGCGACACCCCTCTTACAAACAACAAATCAACGACACACACCTGATACAAAACCACAATCTCAGCCCCCATTCCAAGGTACATCCAAGACCAAGTCGCTCTGATTCACCCTATCCCGGCCATACAAACGCGGTACCCCAAGCCACTCGCTATTCTGATTGAAAAAGATTGAAAAAGACGTTCCCACCCATACAAAAACCGGTTTTCAGGTACGTTACTTACTACTTGAAGAATTGGCTGCAGTGAAGAAAAAAAGTGAGGAATCTTATGAGGACTATGTTTATCGTGTGCTAGAGATGGCAAGTCACGTTGATATCGAGTTGGATGCAAAGTTGCAGTACATTATCGACGGCATTCACGATGACGAAGTAAACAAGTCAATTTTATATGGACGAATCTCACACGAGATGGTGCAAAGTCTAAGCATTGCTTTAACTGCGGTAGTAAGGCGCATTTGAGTGTCAATTGTCCGGACACAGGGAAAGGGCCGAAGTGTTTTAACTGTGAGGAATTCGGGCATCTTTCTACGAGGTGCCTAGGACCAAAGAAGAATTATAGGGACGAAAGAGGGAAATATGAGAAAAAAGAGAAAACTCGATGTGATGCACTGAAGACGGGGGACAAGAAAACATATAAGCATGTCAAAATATTGGGTCGAGATGTTACAGCTGTGTTGGATTCAGGTAGCGATTTACATCTGGTGCGATCCAGTTGCTACGTGCGGCTCGGAGCCCCAAAGCTCGAGGCAAAAATAATTCCTTTCGATGGTATCGGTGCGTTGAACCAACGCACACTTGGACGTTTCAAGGCGGAAATAATCATCGATAATTTGACATTTACATTTAATTTTGACGTAGTTCCGGATGAGTTTCTCGGACACGATTTGTTAGTGGGTGGTGAATTATCCGACCATGCTGAAGTACGAGTAAAACACAGGCAAGCTGTGTTAAAGAAAATCGAGTCGATTGAGAATACAGTGGAGACCAATGACGCTGGCTGGAACGAAGTGTTGAATAACAATGTGCGACAAGTGACGGAAGATGACTATGACGTTTCAATCCGACATGTGATTGATCCGGAAATTAAAGACGAACTGCGAGAATTAGTTGAGAACTATGTACCGGATAAAACTAAAGATACAGGAGTTAAAATGCGTATTATGTTGCAAGACGAGATGCCTGTATTTCAGAATCCACGACGACTCTCGGACGAACAGAAAAAACAAGTGAACAAAACGATTGAAGAATGGATTGAAGAAGGTGTCGTACGACCCAGTGTATCCGCTTACGCTAGTCCCGTAGTGTTAACTGAGAAGAAAAATGGACTAATGAGACTTTGTTGTGATTATCGGTCACTGAACAAAAAAATTATTAAAGACAGAAATCCTTTGCCATTGATCGAGGATCAATTGGATCGATTGCAAGATGCGCGAGTGTTTTCTACATTGGATTTAAAAGATGGATTCTTCCACGTGCCTGTTGAGGAAGAAAGTGTCAAGTATACGGCGTTTGTGGTGCCAGATGGGCATTATGAATTCCTAAAAGTTCCTTTCGGACTTTGTAACTCACCGGCGGTTTTCCAAAGACATATTAGAGCAATTTTTCGGTCGCTAATTACAAGTGGCGTAGTGCTTGTGTACCTTGATGACTTGATTGTTCCTGCTAAGGACGAGAAGGAAAATCTGGAGAAATTAAAACTTGTATTGAAAACGGCGAGTGAATACGGTTTGGTGATTAACTGGAAGAAATGTGAATTGTTGGTGGAGAAGGTTGATTACTTGGGATACATTGTGAAGGCCGGACAGATCCAACCCTCTGACAGAAAGACAATAGCAGTGAAGAAATTCCCAATTCCAAAAACAGTGAAACAGGTGCAAAGTTTTTTGGGACTCACGGGGTATTTTCGGAAATTTATTCCTCAATTTGCCGTGCATGCAAGACCTCTATCTCAATTATTAAGAGACGGTATGAAATTTGAGTTTGGGAACAAACAGAAGGCGTCGTTTGAAAAGGTGAAGGAGGCCTTGATTGAAGGGCCAGTGCTCAAGTTGTATCGTGTTGGGACACAGACTGAATTACACACAGATGCGTGTATGGGCGGTTTAAGCGCTGTGTTGCTGCAGAAAGACGCAGAGGATGGCAGGTTGCATCCTGTCTACTATGCAAGCTGGAAGACGACACCCGCTGAGGAGAAATACACGAGTTATGAGTTGGAGATACTTGCAGTGGTAAAAGCGTTGAAAAAATTTCCAGTGTATTTGTTGAACATTGATTTCAAGATTGTGACAGACTGTAAGGCATTTGTGTTGACGATGAAAAAGAAAGACTTGTCTTTAAGAGTGTCGCATTGGGCGCTGTTAATTGATCAATTCAATTACACGATTGAGCATCGACCTGGTACGTCAATGCGCCATGTTGACGCATTAAGTAGAAATCCAGTTGAGATTTTACTTGTGCAGGAAGGCCGAGACGGTTTGATCGAAAAAATACAGAAAGCACAGCAAGACGATCCTGAATTGAAGAAAATTATTAATTCAGTTGAAAAAGGGCAAAATGATGAATTTTCCATGTCGAAAAAAGGAGTGTTGTATCGCGAGAGTGATGAGGATGAACTCATGGTGGTTCCAAAAAGAATGCAGTATGACGTCATTAAACAGGCTCACGAGCAAGGACATTTTGGTTGGAACAAAATTGAGTTTATGTTGAAACGTGAATATTGGTTTCCTAATATGAGGCAGAAAATTCAAAAAGTGATTGAAAATTGTGTGAAGTGTTTGCTAAATGAGAAAAAACATGGGAAAGGTGATGGTTTGTTAAATCCCATTGAAAAGGGAACTGTACCATTGGACACGTATCATGTTGACTATTTGGGTCTAATGCCCTCAACGAAGAAGGCCTACAATCATTTGTTTGTCATCGTTGATGCATTCACAAAGTTTGTATGGTTATACTCAACGAAATCGACGACCACAGACGAAGCAATTAATCGAATCAAGTTGCAGGCGGTGACCTTTGGAAATCCCAGGCGCATTATCTCCGATCGAGGTGCAGCATTTACCGCTAACACCTTTGATGATTTTTGTAAAGCTGAGAACATCGAACACGTTCTAATCACGACAGGTGTACCACGAGCGAATGGTCAGGTGGAAAGGATGAACCGCGTGATTATTTCAATTTTAGCAAAATTGGCATCAGACAATCCTATGGAGTGGTGGAAATATGTTGGTCAGGTGCAACAATTCATGAATTCTACGCTCAGCAGAAGTACCAAGAAGACGCCTTTCGAATTATTGATTGGCGAAAAAATGAAATTAACAGATGATCAAATGTTGAGACAATTGGTGGAAGACGAATTTATCAAATTATTTGAGGAGCAACGTACAAATCTTCGTTACGATGCAAGAAAAAACATCTTAAAAATCCAGGAGGAAAATAGGAGAACATTCAACCGGAAGAGAAAATTGGCTGGAAAATACGAAGAGGGGGATTTAGTCGCCATATAAAGAACGCAGTATGGTGGTGGTCTAAAGTTATACCCTAAGTTTTTGGGACCGTACAAGATTGTCACGGTCATGAGAAATAATCGTTATGTTGTCGAAAAGGTCGGAGACCACGAAGGTCCTATTCGCACGAGTTCGGCAGCAGACTTTATGAAGCCTTGGGTAAAGTCTACCGAAAATTACAACGAGTGGTTCGCGGATGACGACGATGATGGTATCGGAAAAAACGATACTGAGTGAAAATGCGGTATCGAGGACGATACCACGGCAGGATGGCAGGTTGTAGAATCAGTGAATTAATGAGTAGGCGAACATAATTGTGGAATCAGTGAATTAATAAGTAGGCGAAGAGTCAGGGAGTTCACGCCGAAAAAACAAAAGGATGAGTACGTCAAGCGGCTTTGGAGACGAATCAATAATTTTTCGTAGAATTATAAAGACTCTTTTTCCGTAATAAAAATAATATTCCTGTGCCCGGTGATTTTGATCCTACATAACTACCGTCAAAACTATAATAATTTTCGCTCCCATCAACAAAACAAACAAATTACAACAAACCAAATAATCGTCCTGAACCGATGCAGATAGATAACTCCGCGAGGTACAGAAATCGTCAAAATCCAAACATTGAACCAATTGACGTAAATTTTCAAAAAGCAGCCTCGGAAACACTCTTTCAATAATTAATCATGGCATTCTCAAATGTAAATTACAGAAATTCGGTATTCAGGGGTCTCTGCTAGATTGAATATATTCAAGTTATGGAGATCGGTTCACGATTATGCAAAGTAAAAAACTTATTTTTCTTAAAATCGTTTACTTGACTTAACGTCTTAAGCTCTGTGCGACAACTAACAAAGGTTTACCTCATTTGCCTTTTACTTATGCTATAAAATTGCTGATTGGACAAAACGTGCATCCAATTGCACGCGCAATTAGAACGTACCCGAATTTGCTGACTTTTACGTGAGAACGCTTCAATTACTTCAACGCGCGAAAGTCGACACCGGGTAGACTGAATGTGTTGAATGTGTGAAATGTGAAGAATGGTTGAACGTGGGAAGGAAGATAGATGTTGGGTTGTTTGGGATAGGGATCGTGTTAACTCCCTCCGCCTTAAAAATCTGTGTCCCACAGATTATAAAATTGAACAAGTATCAAAATGGTAAAGTTATAGGTTCCGGGTAAGTATAAGATACATTTAAATTTTGAGTACTAATTTTTCGACGAAGAAACAAAAATAAAAGGACAATGAGAGCTATTATTAAAATTATAGTTACATCGGATGCAACAGACATAATGTTATTATATGAAAACAATTCTAATTTTTCGACGTTATCCAAATGAAGCTTATGGAGATATTCTAGATCAAGTTTTAAACCCTTTTTTTTAGAACAAGTGGAAAAGGATGAAGAGTCTGCATCTCAGTTGTAGTGTATTCGATGTCGTCGATCCTTATTGAATCATTTCGAATATTTATTATGTAGGTTCCGTTAAGGATGTGCGTCTTTGATTGGTGACGCATTGTGCCATTGAAGTTAGTTACAAATATTGTATTTTCGTTAATAACTTCTACAATTGGTTTGTTTTGATACTGATAGTCGCAAAGCGCGCTGTTTCCGTCGAGAATCCGTGAGATGCAATCATTGGAGGGTAATAGTACAAGTTGCTGCCTATTACAAATTGTTGTATTTTGCAGCGTTCTGCATTCCCCTTGGATACCATATTTTATTTTATGATTTAGAAATAGACCTGAATGTTTGAGAAGGATCATTTTATTGTATTTAATTGTTGATCGAACAAGAACGTGGTTGAAGTGTGTATCCTCCGTTTTGGGTAAGCATAATACGTATAAGAGTAAAGAATTTTTCAAGAGCATCATTGGCTCGGCGTATTCGATAGCTTTGATCTCATTTTCATAGGGGAGATTCGCAGCCTGAGAAAGGATCGCGCTTATTTCGTTGTTGTCTAGTAGCTGGGTATTTACGATTCCACGCTTTGCAAGTTGGCTTGCAGGGACAATTTGTCGAATTTCGTCTTTAAGAATCCCTAACTTATTGAACATCATTTGTTCGTACTTATCATTATTATTTAAACTTATATCTGCAACTATTCTATTATAATTATCTATCAGCTGTGTCGTAATGCTAGTAACGTGATTATTGATCTTGAACTGCTTGTTGTTGTTGTTAATCAAGTCGTTTTGGCTTTTCAGGATGCTGTCCCAGTCGGTTGCATCAGGATTACCCGCAATCCATTTCCATGCGCTGCCAATCCAATTGATAGATCGCTTTGTCCTGATTGGCTGAAGTTGTTTTAACAGATCGTTCACCTCCGAAACTTGATGATAGAGTTGAGGTAGTAAGATGCTAGATTTATTAACGTTCCAATATATTGAAGAGTTCACGCTATCTAGGACTTCCTGATAGTTTGTAAGGTTAATAGTATGAATAATTTTAAAGTTTCCATTTATTATTTCTCCGTATCCTTGCCGCATTGTCATTATTGGACTATCATATTCGTAGATGTCCATTATAGCTTCCACGTTGAACAGGATTCGTCTGAAACAAGAGGGACGTTTTTCAGATGCGATTTATGTATCTTTTTTCCAGTGTTAGTAACAACAGTAACTCGGTTATCCTTAGCGACTATTTCCTTTTGATACAGCGGTTTATCTTTCGTTTTAATTTGCTTGTTTACTTTGTAAACGATATCACCAGAGTTATAGCGCTTTGGTTTCGTACGTTTTACGTTGTGTGTATACCTTTGAGCTTTTTGTTTGCGTAGTATTTCATTTTTAACATCTTTACTTGATTTTGTTCTGAAGTCGATAAGATCTTGATAGTTTATACGTTGGGTTCTTCCAAAGAATATGTCTACAGGCTTTAATTTAGTGGTGGAATGAAATGTGTTATTATATCTGTCGACTGCTATATTTACAATGTCTAGCAAAGGATATTCGGGTGTGTCCTTGAGAAGACATCTAATAATTTCCAATATGGTGGAATGCGCACGCTCAATAGCTCCATTGACTTCGCTTTTCTGCGGTGGCGCTAAATAGACTTTAATTCCTTAAGACTCAATGTAATTTAAAATAAGAGGACTTATGAAGCTACCTTCATTATCAGATACTAAAATTTTAGGCACTGTAAAGTAGTGCAGTAGCTTTGTTATTTTTCCACGAAGATACACAGCAGACTTATTCTTGATTTTGAAGTATTTTGTGAATTTGCTAAATTTGTCGATGCACGTTAGAAATTTTTCCCCGCGAATCGTCATGATGTCTATATGTAAGATTTCGGTCGGATATTCTGGAATAGGAGTTTCCTGTAACTCAGGTTTATTTGGGTGACGATCGTACTTGCACATATTACAGGTATCGCATGTTTTGTATAGGCTTTGATGAGGTAACTCATCTCTGGGAAATAAAATTTTTCCAGTATCTGTTCCTTATTTTCTTTAGGATTTCTATGAGCTCTTCTATGCTCGTTTTGAATTATTTGGATTTTGTTTTCTTCATTAGTGATATCCTGGACAACACGTTGAGTAATTCTAATTTTATAATTTGAAAAATTCTCCTTATAAACCTGATGGAGCAATTGAATAAATTTTTCCGGAATCTTAATCCCATTTATCACATTTGGATGTAAATTTTCTTTCAATAATTGAATCAAATTTGGCTTGTTGATTTCTTTTAAACGAAAATAATACCTATGGTAGGTTGGATGAGGTTCTTCTTCTGCAATTATATCTTTTCCTTCAGATATTATTATTTGCCTCTTAAAAACATTAATTGGGGATTCGACAAAGGGTATGAGGTCAGTATTATCCTCCGTTGCACTGTGTACTGTTGCGGAACTATCGGCTAAAGTGTTAACTTCTAGTGGAAGCCTAGATAGTGCGTCAGCGACAACATTTGTTTTTCCGGGCTTGTACACTAGTTCGTAGTTATATTCTTCAATTCCTCCCTCCCAACGTTTTAATTTTGCATTGTAATTCTTGTTGCTTAACGCAAAGGTCAGTGGTTGGTGATCTGTGAGAATTTTCACCTTTTTAGCACCATATAGATAAGTTCGCAATTTATCAAGGGCCCAGATGACAGCTAACATTTCCTTTTCCCCTGTTGCGTAGTTTTCCTCTATTTTATTAAAGGATCTTGATATGTAGATAATAGGCCTGTCTCTGCCAATTTCACCTTGCGATAAGACGGCACCAATTGCATGGTTTGATGCATCCGTCGTAAGTATGAAGGGATTGTTGAAATTTGGAAACGCCAGAATTTCGGAAGAGGTCAAAAGTTCCTTGAGGGCATTGAATGCCAGCAATTCATCTTTATCCAGTTTTATCTTCCTCTTCTTAGACTGATTTGCTCTCACTTGAGCGTTTTCTCCTCTCGTCATTTGCGTTAATGGTTTTGCGATCTTTGCAAAATCTTTTACAAATTTCCGATAATAGGACGCTAATCCAAGGAAAGCTTTTAAGTCTTTCAAGTTTTCAGGGGGCTTAATTTTCGTGATTGCAGAGATTTTCTCTGGGTCCGGTAAAATTCCATCTACTGATATGTTATAGCCCAAAAAATTTACTTTCTTTTTCAAGAATGTAGACTTTTCCAAATTAACTTTAAGATTCGCTTTTTCTAATTGAGTGAAAACAGTGTTTATATTTTCCAAATGTTCTTCTTCGGTTTCACCGAGAATAATTATATCATCAATATACACAAAGCAAATTTTTCCGATGAAGGGTTTCAGAACATCATCAATCATCCTTTGAAAGATTGATGGGGCATTCTTAAGTCCGAACGGGAGTCGTGTGAACTCATACTTTCCGTTGGCTGTAGAAAATGCTGTTTTTGGAATATCTTTCCTGCTCATTCTTATTTGGTGAAATCCCGATGTTTAGTCGATTGTCGTAAAGTACTTTGATTTGCCAAAACTTGCCAATGTATTCGTAATATCCGGGATCGGATATGTATCGGATATGGTTACAGCATTTAACCTTTTGAAATCTATGACGAGCCTATATTGTTTTATGCCCTCAGAATTGGCTTTCTTAGGCACGATCCATAGTGGGGAATTATATGGGCTCTTTGAAGGTCGAATAATTCCATCTTGGAGCATATTTGAAATCTGTTCCTCAACCTCTGTCCTGAGGTTAACTGGATAAGGATACGATCTCGTGTATATAGGGTCAGGAGTCGAAGTTCTGATTTCCGCCCTAATACTTGGTTCAACTATTTCGCTGTCGGAGATTGGCCCAAATATTTTCATGTGTTGATTTATTAAGCCCTGCAATTTATTTTTAAGTTTTTCGTCCAAATGATCGCCTTTGTTGAACATGATATTAACCTGCCTTGATAACCTGGGTTTTAAAGGGATCTTTATGTTGGGCTCTACTATAAGCAAATCGTTCTTCCGATCAATGATGGCTTGCAGCTCTCGCAAGGTATCATCACCGATGATACCGTCGAAAGATTTCAGTCCGGGCAGGATATAAAAATCTAAAATGTTACCTATACCTAAGCTTTTGAAAAAAGGGCCACTGACTTTTTTTAGTGATTTTAATTTTTCCTGCTGCTGATTGGATAACGAAAGGGTTTTCTAAGGATCTCGTGTTACGCTCCAATTTTTCTGTAATAAAATTTTTATTGGCTCCTGTGTCAATAAGAATCTTCAATTTTTGGCCATCTGCTTTAACATAGTCTATGTATGGAACGCTAGAGAGGCGTCCATCATAAAATTTAGGTCTGAAACATCCTGGTAGTCTTGATCACTATGGAAATCATTTTCAGGAGTTTGTAGGTTGTTTAAACGCTGAATTTTGTTCCGATATTGTATTGGTTCGTTTGAACGCTTAAAAAGTTGAGGTTGATATGGTTTATTGACGTAGTCAACTTGACGCGTTTGAATGGACTTGTCAATATCCATTGGAATTGGAGGTTTAGGTTGCGTGGGCCTAAGTGGCATAGAATTATTAGGTGCTGGTCGTTGATTAGCAAAATGTTGGTTGCTATAAATTTTATTCCTTTCACGCACGTCTAGATTCCTATTGGTAGAATTTGGTCGTTTGATATCTGAGTTAGGAATAAATATTTGGTTTATTGGGGATGAAATTGTGTTAAAACGGCTGTTGTTATGAATTTGAAAGTTTCTAAAATTGGAATTTTGTAGCTCAAGACAAGAACCATACGCCTCCGGTAGGGATTTGGGTTTTTGCATAATAAGCATTTTAGAAAGGTCCCCATTTAGACCACGAATAAATACATCCAGAGCTTTATTGCGATAGTTTTCGCTTAAAGCTGTAATTGTTTCCTGTGAATAATCTTCTACTTTTATTTTGTTGATTAATAAGGAAAGTTGGTGATTTACGGTAGCGTGTAGTGTATTCCCAGTTCCAAACCCGGTGCTAGCCAATACACAACTATGTCCCAAACGAGCTTTACACAACTATGTCCCAAACGAGCTTTTGTGACAGCATACTCAAACTTTTATAATGTCCTACAAAATTTCAGTAAGCTCTCTAATAATCAAATTCTCGAACCCGCGTACCGTGAGAAACTTTTTAGTAGAGCATTGAGCCCAGAGTAAGCAAATGTGCAATTAGGTCATTGCAAGCAAGCATATTCGGTGGGAACGATTGGTTATGGTAAGTAGATTTAAAACTAGAGTAAGAATTTTATAGAATAAGCAAATTGAATGTACAGTAATTTTTGTAAATAAAAGGAAGGAGCGAGTCTAGCAAAAAAAAAAGAATCGTTCCATAGCCAGACGAAGTTGCTTGTTTGCAATGACCTAATTGCACATTTGCTTACTCTGGGCTCAATGCTCTACTAAAAAGTTTCTCACGGTACGCGGTTTCGAGAATGTGATTATTAGAGAGCTTACTGAAATTTTGTAGGACATTATAAAAGTTTGAGTATGCTGTCACAAAAGCTCGTTTGGGACATAGTTGTGTAAAGCTCGTTTGGGACATAGTTGTGTATTGGCTAGCACCGGGTTTGGAACTGGGAATACACTACACCCCTTTCCTTTAGAAGAGTATTTGCTTGCAAATACGACTGATTGGTTGTGGTATTTTGTTTTACAACTATGCTTATCTGATCCAGTTTCATTACAATAATATCTAGCAAGCTCGTGTTTGCTTGTTCATCTAAGCTATTTGTGTTTATGACGTCCAGTAGTCGGTTCAAACGTTTGTTGTCGAATGTTTGTTTAGTTTTCAAAATGTGATAGTTTTTCAAAGGTTCTATTTCTAACTCGAAGTTTTTGAGTGTTATATTGTGTTCACTAGTGTTTAACACTTTAACGTGGCATACACCTCTTGCTGGGATAATGCAGTTCCCTAAGAATACTCCGTTTTGGATTTCCTTGTTAAAAATGACGCTGTCTTCGGATCTGTTAATTTCTATTGGAATCATGGCTTCAGTTCTCGCCGGGATGACAATTTGTGCCATGTTGATTTTTCTGGTGTACATAGGTATTGTAATGTCTTTGTCAAAGATGCAAAAGGTAATAGTATATGACTCGAAATCTATTTTGCACATATATTCACTGAGTATATCTCTTCCTAATATACCATCAGTTTCTATTGGAAAGTCCTCATCTACTATGTGGAAAATGTTGGTTATCATCTCGTTTTCGATGATAAATTGTTGCTTGGTAGTTCCTAGAGACATTGTTGTCTTGTCTGTTATGCCCGTAAGTTTGCATTTATTTTCGGGTTGTAGATCGATATTACAAAATAAACTATTATTCTTGAGTATCGAGATATCTGCACCTGTGTCTACTAGTAATTTCATGTATCTTTTTTCATTATTGTTATATATTTTTACATAATTAGTGCTAATCCCAGTTATTCTAAATATCCTGTAAGTTATATTAGATTTAGGTTTTACAATATTTTTGGCCAAGTTCTCTATTCTTCGTCCGGGAGGTTGCCTAGTTCCTCTCGAGCGGCTGTCAAGTTTCCCTGATCTGATATTATACGGATTCTCCTATTACTATCTCTATTATTGTAGAAATTTCTACTATTGTTGTTTTTATTGTTTCCATTTCTGTTATTGTTGAAATTTCTATCTGTGTGCGAGTTTCTAGCACCGTTGAAATTTCTGCTGTTGAAATTTCGGTTATTGGGTGGTCTACCATTATTAAAATTTCGACTAAAAAAAATATTATTATTCTGAATACTATCGCGTGGTCGTCGTTGAAAGTTTTGAGTAGCATATCTAGTTCTATTATTATTATTGTTTGGGTATCTGTTGTTGAAATTTCTGTTATTTCTATTAATGTAGAGTATATTATTTTGTTGAGTTTCCGTGCTTTCTACTTCTATGGCTAGAGAGATTGCTTCACTCAGATCTTTAGGTCTTGCTGCGAATATCGTTTCCCTAATCTGCTCGTTCAGACCGTTTTTGAATACTGTTAAAGCGTATGTATCATTAACGCTGTGTATTGCTTGTTTTGCGGCCTGTATTGGGTTTGGAGCTAGTTCATTTATTTGTAGTTGGTTTAGCTCATTAACCAAATTTAGTATTTCGTCTTTATATGTGGAAATAGGTAACCGTTTTTGTGTAATGGTTGATAATTGTGTGTGGATTTGAGGGACTGTTTTTGGGTTTTTATATTTTAGTCTTAGTTCGTTTTCAAAATTTTCTAAATCTGTTACATTTGATGTGTTTAATGATGTTCTTACATTAGGGCTAAGTTTCACATGTAAGATGAAATCTAGCAATTCGGTTTTTCCTTCTTGCGTTAGTTTTTTGCCAATGAGGTTTACTACTATTAAAAATGTCTCGAGCTCAGAGAATTTACCGTCAAAACTTGGTATGGTTTTAATAGCTGTTTCAATGTTAAATTCCGCCATTGTAGTGTAGGTAATATCCTCATCTATTTTTACAAAAATATTTTCGGCGTTCAGCCGTTGGATAAGACCTGAAATTAGTGCCTTACTAATGTTTGAGATTGACGATTTGAGTTCTATTTCTGTGCCTTCTTTGAGTTTGCTAAAAATATCTAGAAATTCATTTTCAATTTCTATTGCGGATTCTAATTTTTCTTTGAGTGTTTTTACCGTGTAGGTCTTTGTTTTCTTTAGATTCGATAAGGTCGTTTGTAGTTCGACTAATAATTCTTTCAATCTGTTTGTAGGCATCTGAGAAGATTTTTGTGTTTAATTTTCTAAACATTATTCCTGCCTAAGACAATGTTCCTATCTACTATTTTTCTAGCATACCGTTTTTGTCTGTTGTTATATACGTATAAGAATGTCAAGATGACTGAAAAGATGACCGAAGTACTTATTGTTTGTTTATACTCAATGAATAAATTTGAGTTTGTGCTACAATTATTGATCATTTTTATTTACGATTTACTTCTATTATTTGTATATAATTTTTACCCCTTATATATTTTTTTATATTGAATTTTATTTTATACTATTTGTGTTTATAACTATCTAACCTATTGGGGAATTCAATTTTACATTCTCCTGTCGAGATATGAATTAATCGATGTAGAATCGCCTTTTCGCGCCTTTGATTGTAGGCTTTGCCTCCTCGTCGTCGTCGCTTCAACTTGTTAATTTTCGGTGTTTCTGCTCTCGGCTTCCTTGTAAATTCCTCAATATTCCTGGGTCGTGGTCCGGGTAGTGGTGTTGGTTCGTACTTAGGTGCCTGGGATATTGGCATAGGCATGTACTCCTCGTGTTTATGCTGCTTTGATCCGTAGTATTTCGCGCCTTGTATCAAGCATCTTTCGAATGCTCGATTGAACTCCTCGTCGGTACCAATTTCATTTATCTCGCCTTCTTCTATGTCGTCTAGTGGGCCGGAACGTGCAGAATCGCGGGTCGCAGGATCGTATGTCGCAGGATCGCCATGTAATGAATGTAATGATGCTAATGAATGTAACGTGTGTAGAGTAAGCGATGAGATTACTGTTGTCTCATCGTGCTGGCCAAGTGAAGAGCGTCTTCTCCTATACTCCTCTAAAGATATAAACTTCTTCTCACTAAAAAGAAGTTATACTCAGATAGGATGACAATATTTACGCTAGAAGGACCTACCGGCATTCCGTAGATTGCCACATGTTTGGCGCAGTTAAAAAGAACAGGCGGCCGATATTTCTATTAAACGTAGTTTTCGAAATTTAAGGCAACTTTTAATCTGCCGAACTTTCCAAGGCAGACTTTGCTTGAATGCTCCTTCCAAACACTTTGCCGATTTGAAGGCAAGGGTTGCTAAATGAAACAAGCAACTTCGTCTGGCTATGGAACGATTCTGTTTTTTTGCTAGACTCGTTCCTTCCTTTTATTTACAAAAATTACTGTACATTCAACTTGCTTATTCTATAAAATTCTTACTCTAGTTTTAAATCTACTTACCATAAACAATCGTTCCCACCGAATATGCTTGCTTGCAATGACCTAATTGCACATTTGCTTACTCTGGGCTCAATGCTCTACTAAAAAGTTTCTCACGGTACGCGGGTTCGAGAATGTGATTATTAGAGAGCTTACTGAAATTTTGTAGGACATTATAAAAGTTTGAGTATGCTGTCACAAAAGCTCGTTTGGGACATAGTTGTGTAAAGCTCGTTTGGGACATAGTTGTGTATTGGCTAGCACCGAGTTTGGAACTGGGAATACACTACAAGCGTAAAACTCATCAACACTCTTACTTTTTTGGAACATTGAGTGGAGCTGGTGCTGCAAGGTACGGATATCTCTTTTATCCGCATAGTGAAAAGATAAACACCTTTTTATGCTAGGCCAGTCGTTGTCAAATATATTATATGAGATAAGGGCAGCATCTGCTGGACCTCTTATCTTTTGCCTAATATGACGTAGTATTGCCGTGAAAATAGGCTTCCTACGGACAATATTATAGTCTTCGAGGATGGTTTCTACGTTATGCACCCACGATACGTATTGCACAGGATTTCCGTCGAAAACCTGCAAATCTCTCACAGAATCGGGAAGTTTTTTGATCTCATTGAGATCTTGCTCAGTTTGAGGACGAGAAACTGTTTCGTGTGCCTCACGTGTGTGATCAACCGATCTTTGCTCGAGTTGACACAACCTTTGTTCCAACTTTTTCACTTGTTCTATCTGAGCATTTACCGCACCGGTTAGTTGCACTAGAGTTTGTTGAATAGCCTCCATTTTTAAATTTAAAGGAACGGATAATTTCCAGATTAAGAGAACACGATGTAAAGTAAAAAGGGATTTAAGGTTATAGCGGATTAACTCGAGGATCACGCGTTTGCAAAACTTCACTTGTTAACTTTTTTTTCTTCCCGAAATCAGCGAATATAGATTCACAAAACATCTTCCATTAACTTACACAAAATATGTATATAAAAAGATATAAATATAATAGCCTGTAAATGTAATTATTCTGATATATATTTTAAATTATAATCTTTATTTCCCTCTTTCTCAATATATAACAACTTTTGTCAAATTACACTATTCACTTGTTTCAATGTTAATCAACTAAGTTGATTTTATAATCAATAATGTTAATTCAGCAACTCAATTACAATAATTAATTAAAAAAGAAGGCAATGAGGTAACTTACAGAAGTATTACAATATTTGGAAATTTCGGACCGCCTGTCATTATCCTTTTTAGCGCTTGCTTTTGGTGGTTTGATTCGCCAGGGCCTACTGCGGTGCAGGTGAGATCACTTTCCTCGCTTGTTTCTTCTTCACTGATAACTCCTTGCTTGCTTGGCTTGAATCGCTTGCTTTTGTTCCCAATTAGATTTTTCACTTTGCACTTTTGGTTATGAATCAGCTCTTTTGCCAGTCTCAGCAAAGATTTAAGGAGTGAAAATGACTTAGAACTCCACTGATTCTAGTTTTTACGCGCTCGAAGATAATTAGTTAATTACTTTGATTACTTTAATTACTTTATTTCGATTTCGCGCGTATTTCGTTTCGAAAAGAAAATCCCGAATAGACAAACACAGTATTGTCTATTACTTTCGGACTGCTCGGGCGCCAGTTATGGAGATCGGTTCAAGATTATGCAAAATAAAAAAACTTATTTTTCTTAAAATCGTTTATTTGACTTAACGTCTTAAGCTCTGTGCGACAACTAACAAAGGTTTACCTCATTTGCCTTTTACTTATGCTATAAAATTGCTGATTGGACAAAACGTGCATCCAATTGCACGCGCAATTAGAACGTACCCGAATTCGCTGACTTTTACGTGAGAACGCTTCAATTACTTCAACGCGCGAAAGTCGACACCGGGTCGACTGAATGTGTGGAATGTGTGAAATATGAAGAATGGTTGAACGTGGGAAGGAAGATAGATGTTGTGTTGTTTGGGATAGGGATCGTGTTAACTTTCATACCTTTCTAATCGAATTCAATTTGTCAAATTTCAAGGCAACAAATCAAAAAAGATAAAAGTCACTTCGGGCGTCCCTCAGGGTAGTCATCACGGCCCTCTCTTTTTCAACATTTTCGTGTCTGATTTGTCTGAAGAATTGTCGGACATACCTCATCTATTTTACGCAGATGATTTAAAAATTTATCACACCATAGATTCACAAAAAGATGTGTTGTTCTTTCAATCGAAGCTATTATCGCTTCAACAATGGTGCAAACGCAACAAACTTCACCTTAACACTAGCAAATGTCAAGTCATTAGCTTTTCACGGAAAAAAATTCCTTTCAACAGCGCATACCTTTCTAATGACAAACAACTAGCAAAAGTAGATAGGGTCGTTGATCTCGGGGTTGTTCTGGACCAAAAATTGCGCTTCACTACTCATTACGACACTATACTAGCTAAAGCTACAAAGCAGCTCGGCTTTATTAAGAGACGCGCTAAAGAGTTTAAGAATGTTTGGGTAACTAAATCCTTGTACACTTCCCTTGTCCGACCGCTATTAGAATACGCATGTATTGTCTGGAATCCGATATTTGAGATACATAGCCACAGATTTGAATCAGTACAAAAGCAATTTCTTCTCTTTGCCTTAAGGGATATGTACAACCCAACTACCTTTAACCAATTGCCACCGTACATACACAGGCTCGGTCTTCTTAATCTAACCACTTCGTCATCCAGAAGAATGATCGCGTGCTGCTGCTTCGCCTTAGATGTCATTCAGGGTAGGATTCATGCAGAGTTTCTATCAAGGCAATTTATATTTAACGATATAGTTAAACAAACGAGACACACCAGTTTGCTCAAAGAAACTCATCACAGCACTACCTATGGAGAAAATGAGCCCATCAACAGATGCTGCAAGTTATTTAACAGTATGGGTAGACATTATACATCCAACATCACTAAGGCCTCTTACAAATTCAACCTGATAAGGGCCCTTCTGAAACTCCCTCCACTTTCCAACTCACTTTCCTTAGTTTTATAATTACTTTTAACTATTTGTAACTTTTGACTGTACGTATTAAACTGTACTATATTTATGCCTTGCTTTGGCTTTAAATAAATAAATAATCTAACCATCAATAGCGAAGTTATCCCTGTACTTATAGATACAGGAGCGTCCACTTCATGTATTGATGTAAATTGTCTGAAAATTTCTCCGAAAATTCAATTAAATACTTCCCTTCCAATATTTGGCCTCTCCGGTACATGCTATGTAACTCATAAAGTAAAAAGTGGTATGCCCAAGGAATTTGAACTACCTGTAATATATCAAATCTTGTGGAACGTTATGGAGTTCCGAGATAAACAATTTAAAGCAATAATCGGTCAAAACGTTTTATACCCATTGAATGCAATGTTACACATGGGAGAAAGATTTCTTGAATTAAACAATCGAAAATGTTACTTTACGCAGTCCCTGTTGAAATTAATGTACAATATGAATTAAGGCAAAACCAAAACAATTCACTGAATAAGTTGTTTTAAAACTTAAATTGTAAAGAATCGTGTGCTTTGCACTCAAAATATATGAGGATATACTATACAAAGAAGGAACAAACTTGACCTGTACAACAAAAACAAAGCACGAAATTTATTTATTTATTTCGCCAAACAAGGCACAAAACATAACACATTATATAGTACATAATCTAAAAATCAGATTAAGTCAGCATTAATTAGGGATTTGGTCAGATTGAGTTTAAAGGTGGATTTTGAAATGGACGGGGAGTAGTGTTTACTAATGCTATTGAAAATTTTACAGCATCTGTTTATTGGCTCGTTGTCAGCGTAAGTCGTGTGATGCTGATATTCTTTTAGCAGACTCGTGTGTCTGGTGCGTCTGATGGTTTCATGAGCTGTTATTTTCTTAGATATCGGTTCGACATTGATTGTCTTCCCGATAATATCAAAGACAAAACAGGAGCTTAAGACAGTTCGTCTAGAAGATAATGTGGATAGGTTAAGGAGGCTCAGTCTGTATTCGTAAGATGGAAGATTAGTAAAGTCGCTTTGATTAGAAAGATGTCGCAATGCGAAAAGCAAAAACTGCTTTTGAATTGATTCTATTCGGTCGCTGTGAATTTCAAAGGTTGGATTCCATATAATGCAAGCGTACTCTAGAAGAGGACGTACAAATGCAGTGTACAGGGATTTAGTGACCCATAGGTTCTTAAATTCTTTGGCGCGCCTTTTAATGATTCCTAGGTTCTTGCAAGCTCAGGCAAGAAGTTTGTCATAATGTAAATGAAAACGTAGTTTACTATCTAAGACAACGCCAAGGTCCACAATATGATCCACTTTTTTAAGGGAAGAACCGTTCAGGTGATAGGTGTAATTGCTAGTGATATTTTTTCGGGAAAAGCTTATCACATGACATTTGTTAACATTAAGATGGAGTTTTTTCTGATCGCACCAGTGCTCGAGTAGTTCAAGTTTGGATTGTATGAAATTTGCATCGGATTGTGATTCTAAAATATGGTATATTTTAAGGTCGTCGCCGTTAAAAAGATCTGATAAAACTTCGGATAGATCAGGTATGAAAATAGTAAATAGGAGGGGGCCGAGGTGACAAGCTTGTGGTACACCACAAAAATCGCGAATACTATTTGAAAGGTTTCCTTGAAATTTAACTACTTGTGTTCGATTAAGGAGATAAGAGGCAAACCATTTGTGCAGGGACCCCGAAATACCAAAATTCAGCAATTTCGAGATTAAAATATCGTGGTCCACATGATCAAAAGCTTTACTAAAGTCAGTGTTGACTGCGTCGATTTGATGCCCTTTTTGCATTGCACAGAGAATCTCTGAGGTTAAAATCATAATGTTAGTGATAGTTGATCGGCCTTTGCAGAACCCATGTTGCTGCTCATTTAGACGGGGATCCACACACGCAGTTAATTTGTCACTGATGATTTTTTCAAAAAGGTTAGGAATAGCGGAAAGTATAGCAATGCCTCTATAGTTTTCGACTGATCGTTTATCGCCACTTTTGAAAATTGGAGTTAAATGGGAAGACTTCCAAAGCGATGGAAAACTACCAAGCGATAGTGATTTGTTGAAGATTATGTGAAGGGGTAATATAAGCTGATACATACACTGAAGTAAAAAGCTAGGAGGGAGCGAGTCAGGACCTGGGCCCCTGCTAGGATCAAGCTCTTTAATGGCGTTTGCGATCTCATCTGTGGTCAAAATCATTTCTGTAACAAGTGGAGTCGGAGTTGAAAGGGAAGGTGGAAAGTTGAGAGACTGTGCAGGTATACGAAAGACTTCCTGAAAGTGGTCCGCGAAAAAACTACAGATCATTTGAGGGCAGGAAGAACTGGCATTATTTTTGCACATTGTGTTTGGGTAGCCTGTTGTTTTTCGTTTGATTTTTATGAAATCAAAAATTTTTTTAGGGTCATGAATTATATTCTCACCTATCAAGCTAGCATAAAACTCATAAGTCTCGCGAGATTTGACTGAGAATTCTTGGGCTAGTTGAAGATAGTTATCTCGAATGTCAGCGCTTACTATCGCTTTATTTTTAGTTAATTTGTGTAGTTTATTTCTTCGATTTCGTAAACATCTAGGAATAGTGTTCAGCCACGCTTCAGTGAGCTTGTTTTTTTATTTTTTATTTTAGGAACGTATCGTTCAACGGCGTCAAAAACTATTCGATAAAAGACTGATACCAAATCCTCTAGATCTAGCGCTGAAAGCACGGTCCAGTCGACATACTCAAGATGGTTTTCGATGCTATTATAATCAGCATTTAAAAAGTCATATACAATGTATTTATTGTACGATTGCGAAAAACTCGAATCAGTTATGGAAAGTTCAACCGTCAAGGTGGAGTGGTGAATAGTATTAAAGAAAAGGTGTTCTGCGTCATTTGTCGGACTAGCCATAATTTCGTCGTGAGAATTTGTGAAAATTAAGTCTAACCAGTTTCCATATCGGTTGGGAGTCGGAGATATTTGCTGCAAATCATTGCCATAGAATGTACTGATCAAATTAAGGTCGATATAATCTAAGAGGTTTACGGGGAGCACGTAGCCATCATTTTGATCGGTAGTGAAAGATAAATTAGGGCGGTTAAAATCTCCCATTATTATTATTCTATCGATTTCAGTTAGAGAGGTTAAAATGGACGATAGCATCTCACATACGTTGTCATAAGTAGCGTCAATGGAATTGGGTGGAACGTATACTACAACAATGTACAGACAACTTTTGCCTGAGATTATACGGACAGCTTTATGTTCAAAAGTCGTTTAGGAGGCCGTTACCACGTGCTCGCTTGAAAAACTGCTGTTGATTGCAATTAGCACACCACCACCCCTAGATTGGTCGGTAACAAGATAGTCCCTGTCATTTATGTAGAAAGCTCAGTTTTCATCAAGGGTTTCTTCATTTTTATATGAGTCGTTAAGCCAGGTTTCCGTGATAGCCAGTACATTAAATTGGGAAGATTTTGCGTCTAGAAAACGTTTGTCGACTTTGCCTCTCATACCACCACAATTATGGTAGAAGAGTTTTAGGGATTTTAAGGACGAGCTCTTGTTAGGAATAATATTTTTTACATTCCTCTCTAGTTCTTTGAAGCGAAGAAATATGCCTCGATCTAATGTGCGAGCTGTAGGCTTTAATATCATTTTCAACTTGATCAGAAGTAATTCCGAGTTGGTCGTGATAGCGGAAGAATAAAATACGTAAAGAGTCATAATCAATGGAGAGACCTTCCTGGTGTATCAAGACCTTCAGATTGATTTTTGTTTTGCCCTCAATACAAGTTGGCTGTGGTGCATTGTGCATATAAGCGAGATAGAGTCGGACACAATCGAAAATATTGCGGTCCCTGAGACGAGATAATAAATATCTGCTCTCAAGGTCTAAACCAGAACTCATTGTGAGTTTAACAACAGGAGGTACAATTGGATCAAGAAAAGGGGGATCATAAACGGAAACGATACCAGATGTAGTAGGTGTTTGAATCGAACCAGCAGAAGATGGAGCCAGGGTGCTACCACGAACGAAGTTTTGGTTGGGAAATGGTGTCTCTGCTGTGTCAACAGAGCTTTGGTGTGGGCTACTGTTGTAAGCTGCAATCACCTGCTGGTCGTCGGAAATTTTTAGATTTTCGGAGTTTATTGATGTAGAGGAGAAGGAGAAGTAAATGCTTTTGTAGCAGTAGCTGGTGTGGTTTGAACATTAGGGATAGAAGGACCACTTGGGCTATGGACTAATATACTTACATAGGAATAATTATTGAACAACGTTTACTGGCTTTGCTGATGTTAGTCCTCCATGGGGTGAAAGTCAATCTCTTCCACGTAACGCTACGGTTAACTCCTTTAAGGTGGCTAAAAAGCCACGCATTTTGTGCTGGTTTGGAAAGTTTGAAGTTTCTGTACGTTTTGCGCTTGAATCCTCGAGGATGAGTTGGTAGAATTTCGCAGTCACAGTCCTCTATATATAGCTCCCGCTTGAAGGTGTTGCATAGCCAGGCTTTATCGGCAAATTTTGGCGCTCCTTCACCGAAATTTGTTTTTTATCTGTGCTTGCAACATCTGGTGAAGTTTTGTTGAAAGATTTAATCTTGTCAACTCGATTATTCCATTCATCAAACGTCCAGAGAGTGCCGAATTTAAATACTGATTTGGTTGGTTTTTGTAATGGTTTTTGCCTTGCATAGTTGCGGAATGTTGGCTTAGGAGCTTGGATACATGTGGTCTGAGTCTGCTTCATGGGAGAGGATGATTTGTCGCAACTGATGGAAGGGTGAACACGTTCTCTAATCGGGTACATGCTTGATTAAGGGTCACTAGAGTTAATTGGGCTATGACTGAGGGATATGAGATCAGTTTGTATTTTTACTAGATTATTAATTCTCTCGGACAAAGAACTTTGACCATTGTGAAGACTTACTATTTTCTCATAAATACTTCTCAATATGTCCGCGTCAGCCAATTCGGATCGCACAGGCTTAACATCGGCATGAATATTGGTTAATTTATTGATGATTGTTGTTACTTTTTTCTCACCAACTGTGTGTATTTTCTCAAAACCACCGCTATGCGATAGCCCCGCTGCTAAGTCATCAAAAGATCTTGCCATTTCCATAAAGCTTTCATTATTGGCTTTATTCCGCGTAAGTTGCTTCGAAAGGAGGTTATCATTTACTTCATTCAGGCGTTCAATGTGGACTATCAGGTTGTCGTGCATACTCTCTATGTTCTGGCAGTCGTCACAGATGAAGTGGTTCTCCAAAAACGGGTAGTACCAGTCTCTGGGCGCGTCGATGCAGGCTCCATGAAGTTTTCGTTGACAATAAGCTCTGCAGGTCACGGATTTGAATGTGTTGTCGAAGGCAACACAATTTTGCAAGCTGCATTTGAAACTCATAATGATAACGCAAGAGTTCACAAAATTCAAAGGTCGATTTGCAATATGTTAAATTGAGATCCGGAAACGTAGATCAGCAATATAATTGCGTATTCATCACTGCATAATTATTCCACGTTAATAATTGCGCTTATTCGACTAAATCAACCGATATCAAACATCCACTCATAACACAAGTCAACATATGACAAATATCACTATGCAAAATCAGGTTACAACACAAGACAGCTGACACAGTAAATCCACTAAACTTTAAATAAGTTCGTTATAGCAAGGTGCAAAATTAAAAGTCGGAGAATTGAAAGGTGGAGCTAATGAAAAACACGTCCGAACTGTTTGAAGGTTGAACTAGAACAAACAAACCTAATCCTGATAAAATCAAAATAATAAACAATCTTAATGTCCCAGATACTCCAAAAAGAATTAAATCTTTTCTTGGCATCACCGGTTACTACCGTAAATACATTAAAAAATATGCTAAAATAGCATCTCCCATGACCGATGCCCTTAAAAAAACTAATAAAAATAAAGGTTAACGATCCCAAATATATTGCAGCATTCGAAAAACTAAAATCTCTGCAGCCAAATTATCCAATTTTACATTACCCGAATTTTAAGCAAAAATTTGTTTTAACTACTGTTGCATCAAATACAGCAATTGGCGCAGTCGTTTCTCAACAAGGACACCCTACATGTTTTGCGAGTCGTACACTGAACGAACACCAGCGCAACTACTCGACCATTAAGAAAGAACTCCTTTCCATTGTATGGTCCAATCAATACTTCCGACCCTATTTGTATGGTGTAAAATTTGACATACGAACCGATCATTGCCCTTTGATTTGGCTAAGTAACTTACAAAAGTCGAATAGTAAATTGCAACGCTGGAAAATTAAACTCAATGAGTATAATTTTGATATGCAGTATCTTAAAGGCAAGGAAAATAAAGTTGCCGACTTCTTAAGTAGGATTATTGTCGATAACGACGAAATAAACGTGAATACTGATAAAAACAACACTGACAATATTTTCGTAATATCTGATGACGAATCAAACGCAGCAACAATACACTCTTGGGAAGAAAATCAAAACGATTTTATTCCGCTGCATTGTGAATATTTACAAAACACAAATAATAATTCTCAAGAGAAAAACTATGAATATAAAAAAAATCATAAAAATCGAAAAATATACATCGATGAAACAGATATTAACGATCAATCAAAATGACGTGACATACTTCGTCGCTTTATGCCAGAAAAAGGCAGAATTGGTATATAAAGCGAACTAAATATTTCCGAAAAAGTTTTGGAAGCAACAGAATACTACAACAATACGATACATTCAACATCCGAGTATAAACCGTCAGAAGTACAACAAGTCTTACATTGCAAACAACATGTTCAGCAGCAACTCATTTCAAAAAAACCAAATTGGTTGAAACGTAATCGTTAATCGTAGCCGTGAAGATCCCCAAAACATACCTCACATCCATGTATTTATCAAAAACCCTGAAAATAAGCGCATAAGGAGCAACCAAAATACTTAAAGCAAAAAATACTAAAAACCGTTGATGGCAATATAATACAAGATAGGAAGAATAAACAATGTAATCAAATCCACCCTTCACGTATGAAACGTATTAAAAAATACTATAATCAGGATGTTGACCTATTACCTAAACCAATAATACCTGAAATATCTCTACCATTAAAATATGAACTTGATACAACAATTACATGTGAACAACAAAACATAATTCATCAGGCCCTAGAAGAAAGATTACCAAAATATCAAATGTTAATCTCTAAATTCGGTGTAAACATAACCGGAGATGATTTAAGTACGGTAAAAACAAATCAATGGATCAACGACCAAATTATCAACTTTTATTTCAATTTGATTTCAGAACGTAGTAGAACAAATCCTCTGCTACCAAAAGTGTATTCGTATAACACATTCTTCATGACATGTCTTTTAAAAATTGGTTATAATTCGGTCCACCGTTGGACGAGGAAAATTGACATATTTTCTTTCGACATAATACTCAATCCTGTGCATGTGAATGAAAATCATTGGTGCTTAGCAGTCATCAATTACAAAAATAAGACTATTCAGTATTTCGATTCTCTGGGAAACCCAAACAATCCAGTTCTAAACGCGTTAGTAAATCACGTGAAAAAAACAACAACCATTAAATATAAATTTAAAAAAACACAACGTCGAAAACAGCCCTCAACAAATAAATTCTACTGATTGTGGAATATTTACCTGCGTTACAGCAGAACACATAGCAAGCAGTGGCGGCTCGTGGGAGTTAAGTATGCTGGGGCTACTGGTACGAATTTTTCTATCACCAATATAAGTTCTTATGTGAGTTTCCACTCCACCCAAGAGGTACCACATGTGGAGCGTTAAGCGATTTTAAGTAATCAGTTTCCCCAAAAGTAGATTCGCTGGCAATCAAAGATATATTCCTATTATCGTGTTTTGAATAACATTTGAAGCTTTAATTAAAGTTCTGAATAAAAAAGATTGTTTAAAAACATTTGAACTCTTGCAACGAAACAACTTTTAGGCCTGTCGCACTTTTCAAAATAAATAATTTCTCTACTAAAATAAATGCAACAAAAATAACAATAACAATCGAAAAAACTAGTAATAAATAAATTCAACTAAAACAACAATAACACGAGCAAAAACCATCAATAAATAAATTCACCAAAAGCTGTTTTACATTGTATATAGTTCTTCAATCAACATAAACAAAAAAAGCAATTTCTTTTATCTAGACGTTTTATTTGTATAAATATTCAACACGTCGATTTTTTTGTTGAGCAAACAAGTCAATCACCCCTTCATTCATTTTGGGTATTTCTTCAATGAATTTATTACAAACAGAGAGTACTGCAAGCGAAGACAAACAAAGGCTATTATCTTCAAAAAAACTGTAAAGCTGAACAATGGAAAACATATTTTGAAACATTTCGTTCGAATAGCGTAATATTAATATTAATTATATTTTTACCGAATTCATATTTTGAAAATACCGAAAAATTTTAACTGAAATTGAAATTCAAGCTTCTAGCAAGTTTTAACACATGCAAGGAAAATCTTGTTAATTATTTATTTAATCAAAATCATAAATACCATAACCTGAAGAACCCTTTTCTGAAACAATCTTTAAGCACTACAAAACTTTAAAAAAAATACTAAACACTACGAAGGCACACTAAGTACTAATACCATGCACTACACTGATGAGACTACTATTGCATTAACAGTCATCACCTTCACCCCCTGCGGCCCGTCGTAAAAAAATGTTGCTCATGCCTACTCAAAAATATAATCCAGACCATGCCAAGACTAAACGTTGTCGAAGCACTGAACGGGCTGTATATGATTAGCCCGTCCGCGATGTATAAACGTGGTATTTCAAACACGCACACTCCCGCCGCTTCACCATAGAATTCACGCAGTCATTCAAATCGAAATTCTCTTAATCGGGGCTTATTTCATGTAGCCCTTTTTCATAGAAAAGGTGGAAAATTGTCAAAGAGAAAATAAGTTTGAATTTTACTCTTAGCTTTTACTCGGTGCAGTTACAATTAAGCGAGTTAAAGAGAAAAACAAATTGTTTTACAGTGCGTTACAAGAAGATTATGCGAAAGTAAACTACAGCATGGGCGAAAAAAATGCTACATTATATTTTGAAATGAAATGAAATTATGAAAACTATATTGAAATCTTTAATGATATTTTATTACATTTGCACTAATATAGGTTCATCAATAAGTGGTGGGGCTGAACCCCACTAGCCTCAAAGGTAGAGCCGCCACTGATAGCAAGTGAACAAACCTTAAATTTCTCCCAGCAACATATGCCATTCTTCAGAAACAAAATCATTCTCGAAATACTTCAAATGAAATTATTCCCAATTGCATGCAAAATTTACTTTTACAGATACATTCGCCAAGAACCAAATTCTTCAAACTCATTTTGATCGTCACCATATTGGTTACCATCAAAACTACTTTAGCTGAAATAACAATCGAGAACATAAACACCGAATCTGAAATAATTCTAAAGATCCCATCCGCATAATACAAGACTATCGACGAATTTATCATAAAATAGACCTCAAACAATATGAATCAGCATTGGAATTAATTACACAAGAAATCGGCCCAAATCCCTACATTTTTAATACCATAAAAACGATCAAAGGGGAATTAAAATTACTTCATTTTGATTACATTACAAATCGAAATATCTCATTAAACCTACCTAAAATCAATCGCTACAGACGATGATTAATTGATCTTATTGGTAAATTTTATAAATTTCTATTTGGATTAATGGATAGTGATGATTTTAATCAAACTACGGAACACTTAAAAGTTATTGACACCAATAATCATAACATTATTGAGGCACATAATAAGCAAATCCATATCAACGATGCTTCTAAGAAAAATCTAGACACTATTGTAAACAATATTAACGAAACAAAATAAGCTATTCAAGCAGTTAATGACCGATGTAAACAATACCACTATTCAAATAAATTAAATATTGATTAATTATTAATTAACCCATAGCCTTAATCTTATAAAATATGAATTGGAGAAAATTATTGATAACGTAAACTCAGCAAAATAGGTGCTATGATAAGATCAATTTTGACACATAACAAAATTGAGCCACACAAATTATCAATTGATGAACTTAAAGAGATCACACTAAATGTTCTAATAATGAAGGAATAATTATTTTTGTTAAAAATATACACGTATCATCGCCACCATTATTATCTTATTATGTTAGAAAAATACCTAACAGTCAATCTGAATCATTGGACATTAATATATCAGAAGTAGTATTATATCATGGGAACTGTTATGAGACTGAAAAACGTACTAAATTCTTAAATAATGAACTACTTTGCAAAACAATTAAGTGTATTATAAAAATAAGCTCAAATAGCAAAGTAGAAGAAATCGAAAAGGGTATATTACTTGTAGTAAACATAACTGAAAAAATTGTAACGATAAATTATATCCACTTGCTGGAATTTATGTTATTAGATTCAGTAATTGTAAGCTACATATACAAGGAAAACTCTACACAAATGATGTAAAACAGTTCCAACTGACATTAATTCTAGAACCTGTGAAAAATATATAAGGATATAGTTACGCTATTAATCTCCATGATCTACAAATCGCAAATTTTACAAATTTGGATAAAATTGAAGAAGTTAAATTTGAATATCGCAAAAATGTACTCACTACGAGTTCCATTCTATTACTTTTAATTTTTCTCATATCCTGCTCCCTTCGATTATATTTTTATTGCAAAAACCATAGTAATTCATTCAAAATAAATATTCATAAAACAATTGTTGAAGACAACATTGATCAAAAGGAGGGAGAAGTTACACATGTAATCTCAGACAATAAACCTGTAATCGATTCTGACATTACAACATCATTTACACCTGTCCCTAAACCGCGTACATCTCTACCAACATTCCCCAACAAATAATATGAGTCATGTGATCAATTATATTGATATGCCTCACCTGTTGTTCCAATTCCTTTTCATGTAAACATTTAAGCCCATTATACAGAGTGATGACAGAATGGGATTGATTGAAACGAAATCATTAGGAATTAATTGATTTCGCTAGATACAAAAGTGATCAACAAACATAACTCGAGCCGCATGGTGACCGATACGTTCTTCTCCTTTCTCTTT